>CP139508.1:405989441-406589441 GCA_021014915.2 Artemisia tridentata subsp. tridentata
GCATTAAAAGGAGAAAGTTCTATCTAAGTTCTTTCATTTAATTTCATTCCAAACGTTTTTTTCATCACTTGCAAAGGTTTGCTGAAAATTTTGACTTTTTGGAAAAAGCATCCAAGATACACAGCACCACTCCCTTTTAAAATTTCCTCCATCCATGGAATTGCCCCACTTTTATTCGGGGTACTGCTACGTTCAAGAAAAGAAAGATATATTATTGCTGAAAAAGTTTCACAAAGGAATGAGTTAGACAGAAAGATACTTAATCTTAAGAGAAGAGGAAAAGCCAATCGAGTCTGACTAAAGTGTTTGAAAGATCCCCCAAAAATCAGAATTTAATTCAAAGAAATATGTTGATTAGGGAAATCACATTTTTAGGGGAGGATTTTTTGGAAAATTAAATGTTCTGAAGATTAGTATTGGGAATTAAACGTTCACAAGGTTAGTTCTGCTCAAGGAAATACTCTAAGTGTCATTCTACTGCTAGTGTATTTCATTCTACTGCTAGTGTTAGAGATTCTGCTGCCGCAAGGATTCTACTGCTAGTGCAACAGATATTGCTGTTAAAGAGATAAGTGTCGTGTATTCTACTGCTGGATGGATAAGTATACAAAGATATTTTGTGTATAAAAGTCAAAGATATACGGTAGATAATATCTTTGATAGATGTTCAGTCAACAAGTTGTGTACACAGATACAAGTTGTATCTTAAGGACTGACACACTCAAGCAAGCAAGTAGTTCGACAAGACTTATCATTTATTGTAAAGATCTCCTTTGTTGTATAAAAGGGAAGATCTTATCTTAGTTACATAGTGTGTTGAAAATAGACTAACAAAGTGCTAAATTGTAACTAGTTAAACATAACAGAAAAATAGTTTTCTTTGTAATAGAGATTCAAGGTTTGTAATCCTAGTGATAGTGAAGATCACTCGTATTATTCTCAAATAATATTGAATCGTTTGGTGTTAACATTCATTGTTCATTATCAAATTCAACAACCACCACTATTCCATTTCCAATAACAAATAACCTTCTAAGTGTGGTTAAGTAGATTCCGCATACTTAATCATATTAACTCAAAGTATCATATACACTCGTTATAAAGGACTAACATCCTCTATAGTGTATCGTACATCCTCGCAAATGGTATCAGAGCCAGGTTGATATCTTTGATTTAGAAGAAGAAGAAGAAGAAATGGACGTCGAATCTATTCAGACGAATGTTCACTACTAGAAAAACAGCTATTCTTGACTCCAAATGCGAGTCAAGAAGAGGCTTTATGACGCGCAAATGCGAGTCAAGGATGGACCAGTCATAAAGCTTCATGACTCGCATTTGTGCGTCATCCCTCTATGACGCGCATTTATGACCCACGTTTTATGAATCTCCTTTTTGCGAGTCATAAACTAATTTTTTTTTAAAAAAAATAATTTTTTTCAGTTCCTAATTTTCTATTAAATGACAATTAAAAACCGGATAATACAAAATTAAAAACACAAATATCAAAATAACGCATTTCATATATATATATACATATATATATATATACATATATATATATATATACATATATACATATATATATATATATATACATATATATATATATATATACATATATATATATATACATATATATATATATATATATATATATATATATATATATATATATATCTATCAAAACAATGAGGTTAATTCAAGTACTAATTCACGATAAGTCACAAGTTAATTAACGATAAAAAATTACATATCGATAGTAATTCACAAGTTTAGTTTGACAGCTTCCACATCGACCACTGAGTATACAACAAGACTACCCGAGTCATCCGTGCAGCTCTCCTGAAGCAGTAGTTCGACATTTTGGGACGAGTTGCTAGCCACCTGTTCCCAAAATAACAAAAAAAGTAAATTATTTCTTCCGACTACCACGATATATAAAGCTGAGACAGTCTGCAAAGGTACTAGTGCAGGGCAAAATGGAGGGTTTTCAAGGGCTGAAATGGTTACTAAAGAAAAATGCTAAAAATTAACAAAAATGTGGAATCAGTAAACAAGCAGCCCAAGTTTGAATGTCCCAAAGGTGAGCTTATGATAGCTTAAAATGGCTGAATTAAAATTCTACAAAGTACCCCTAAAATCTACAAAAACTGAAAACTCAGGTCTGCAAATTTAACTAAGGACTGATAAAGAGTGAACTTGGGAACTAGGCCTATGACAAGTCAATACAAACTGAAAAAGATATAATGAGAACCTGAGATTGCCAAAAATAGCTCCACAATAAGCCTAGTTTATTGTGAGCTTATTGAAGGCAGTTAGGAGCTTGTGCCTGTAATATTTCAATTCCAGACCTGCAAACACTCAAAACAAGCAAAGACAAACTGAAAACAGCTTAAGTAGGATGTTATAAGCTAAATCAAATCTGTCCTCAATGCAATGGAACAGTAAATATCAATTTTGACCCAGTTTGACCCTTAAGCCAAACAACCCTTTGGATAGACTGAATTGAAGTTTAAAACCAGGAATGACTGAATTGACTTGAACTATTGACTTTTTAATAAAGGGCTCCCAACCCATCGTATTCAAAACACTGTCACAAACACAAACCAACGCACCTTATGTGGGAAATATTAACGCCCCCTTATAGTCTGCTAATACAAACGCATTCGTGTGTAAACTCTATTTGAGAAACAGAAGTAACACATTCCAGTAAGGGAAACAAAAGCACCGGAACAACAAGTAAATGTGTGTCCAAATAGACTGCAATTGTACATTTAACAAATTACAGCAATTATAGTTTTGAATTTACACTGATACTAAACATATAATCGATCTTACCCTATCAAGATCAGTATGGGTAAGGGCAACATGGTCATTGCAGGCTATGCAATTTCCAAGAGCAGATAGCCTCTCATCAATACGCTGGACCACCACTGCATCGGGGAGACTGTTCCTTAAGTGTTGAAGCTCTGAGAATACAGACAAACCATCAATGTACTTACACACCAGTGTTCGTGTTTATAACTTGAAAGCCATAGCAGCCAACACATATCTAGTGTTTTTTAAAATGCAAAGAAAAGATTTATACTTTCATTTTGGGATATAAAAAGAATATTTATATTCCTTTTCTTGGTCTCCTTTGGAATATGAGTTTCTATCATTCTCTCTTTCATATAAAATAAGGAGGTGTCTGTATTAGCTTATTTTTCGGGCTTATTTAAATTTGGAAAAGCTCATAAGTCCACTTTTTTGGCTTATGAGCTTTTTAAGTTGAGCTTATGCACTTAAATAAGCAATAAGCTCAACTTCAAAGCTAAAATCCAAAAGAAAGTGTACTTGTGAGGGCTTCTCCAAACTCAAATACGTCCATAAGCCAATAAATAAGCTAAACGCAAACACCCCCAAAGCCCATCTTGTTAAGAAACTTACCTTGGTCAGTAGTAGTGTGAGGAACAAGAAGCCCATTTTTGTTACCTACAAAAAATAAAATAGATCAGTAATCATAAACATAATAAATAGGTCGTAATATAGACTATAAAAGCTTCTAAAATCTTTTACCAATGATCATTTAGTTTCTTTGCCAATTACACGTGTGTAAACTTTAGCAGAGTCAGCATTATCTTTTACATTTTTGTCCTCAGTTTCACACAGAGTCATTAAGGTAGTAGCTGCATCAGACTCTTTTTCTCTCCATTTTCTGTTAGTGGGTCCCCAATCTTCATCTTCACTTGTTCGTTAGCAAGAGCATCTTTTCCAAACATTTCCTGTACAATAAGTTATAACAAATGCTAATTACATACTCCGTATTTTACAGCACATAAGACTGCTAAATAAAACTAAATTGATCAAACAGATTCAAAGACTAACTTATATGCTAAAAGGGCCATCTCCGAAGTGTGTGAAGATATATCAGAATAGTCAATAGTCACATAACTAAATGTATTTTAGCAAGAAATGATTTTTGGATAAGTAACAAAAACTACAATCAATAAGGCCATCTCCATTTCTCCATCTCCATATATGCTAAAAAAACTAGTACTCTAGGACCTAAAAAGGGGCACACAGGTTATATATAAGGTACAAAACTTGATAATAATAATAATGATGATGATAATAATAATAATAAGTAAAATACCAACTACAAAGCTAGTAAATAATAATAATAATAACAATAATAATAACAACAATTAAAATACCTTTTGTTGTTTGTTCTTGCTGTTGATGTCCATCGAGTTTTGCTCCGCCATGCCTCCCTTCGATTCCTTGCTCCTTTTCTTTTATTTTGAAGTATTCCCTTACAATTATAATAATAATAATAATAATAATAATAATAATAATAATAATAATAATAATAATAATAATAATAATAATAATAATAATAATAAAAGTGATGTTTATAATTAAAAAAAAAATATAATAATAATAATAATAATAATAATAATAATAATAATAATAATAATAATAATAATAATAATAATAAAATAATAATAAATAATAATAATAATAATAATAATAATAATAATAAAAAATAACACTGAAATTAATTAGGGCAAATCGATTTAGCGAGTTTTAGAAATTAGGGCAAATCGATTGAAGAAAAATTAGGGCAAATCGATTGTGAGACAAAATTAGGGCAAATCGATTTAGCGAGTTTCAGAACCGATTATGGCAAAAGAATAGAAGAAACGAACCTGGAACCATTGATATCCAACACAATCTTCTTCGATTTAGCGATGTTGGTGAGCGAGTAGCGTTGTGGTGGTGGTGGATCGATTGACGATGTGGTGGTGGTGGATCGATTGACGATGTGGTGGTGGTGAATCGATTGACGTCTGAGAAGTGATCGTGAGGTGGTGGTGGATTGAGATCTGAGAAGTGACCAGGAGGTGGTGGTAATGAGATCTGAGAAGTGAGGAGATAAGAGGGTGGGTTTCAATAGATATGAGAGGGGAAGTGTTGAGTTTTAGAGCGGGAAGTGTTTTGGCAAAAAAAAAAACAATGGATTTTGATGAAGCAGATGGGAAAAAAAAACATAGATGACCCCTATTTAGGACGAAGCAAAATGAGCGTCATCTAGCAGGCTAAATTTTAACTGATTATGACCCTATGTTATGACGCTTCTGAAAACGAGTCATCCCCAATAAAAAATTTACTCGTTATGACTCTTATTTTATGACTTTGCTATTTGCGCGTCATCTTGTAGCGTGCGTCATAAAATGCGAGTCAAGGATAGACCTTTTTCTAGTAGTGGTTGCTGTAAAATTACCAATGCTCAAACAGAATGAGTTTGAGATGTGGAAGCTGAGGATAGAGCAATATTTCCAAGTGCAAGATTATACACTTTGGAAAATTATTGAAGATGGAAACTCTTACACGCCTACAACCACTACATCACAAGTTTAGGGTAAAGATGAAGTAACTGTGATGATCAACCCAATGACTGGAGAAGAGAGGATAAAGAAGAAGAATGACCTCAAGGCCAGAAGTATGCTGATGATGACCATTACAAATGATCAACTTTTAAACTTCAGCAAGTTCATAGATGCAAAGTCTTTGTTTGAGGCCATTGTTGCAAGGTATGGTGGGAATGAAGCCACCATGAAGACCCACAAGAATCTTCTCAAGCAGAGTTTTGAAAACTTCTCTTCAACCAACCATGAATCACTTGACCACATGTTTAACAGGCTACATAAAATTATGAGCCAACTTGCTATTCTTGGGGTTGAAATACCTCAAGAAGATTTAAACTCAAAATTTCTGAGAAGCTTACCTGAAGAGTGGGTTGTACATGTTGTTGTCTGGAAAAAACAAACCAGACATTGACACCATGGATCTTATGGACTTGTATAGCAACTTTAAGATTGTGGAACAAGATTTGAAGAAAACTGGAGGTACTAGTTTAAGTACTGGGAATATGGCATTTATGTCATCTCCTAGTACCTCAAATCCAGTTGAACATGTGAGGGTTGATGGTGATGTTAGTACTGCTAGTTCATCTAGTAGTACTATTGGTATAATGGATGAGAAGACTTGTTGTGCCTTTTTAACAAGTCAGAATAATGGGTCAATGCTCACTTATGAAGACCTCCAAGAAATCAATGATGATGATTTGGAGGAAATGGACCTGAAATGGCAAATTTCTCTTCTTAGCATGAGGGCTAAGAAGTTCTATCAAAGGACAGGGAAGAAACTCACAATCAGTAACAACGATACTGCTGGTTTTGACAAGTCAAAGATAGAGTGCTACAAATGCCACATGATGGGGCACTTCTCAAGAGAATGTAGAAGACCTAGGCAGCAAGATAGCAAGAACAGAGGTTTTGGAAGCAAATCCAAAATAGGGGAGGTTTCTGAGCCAAACTCAAAAGCTATGGTAGCTATTGATGGCTTAGGATTTGATTGGAGTTTCATGGTTGATGAAGAAGAAGCTTCTTCTCAGATGGCACTCATGGCTTTCTCTACTGAGGTACAATATGATAAAGTTTTTTCAAATAATTGTACTGCTCTTAAAGATTTAGAAACTTTAAGAAAACGTTATGAAGATTAAAGGACAGAACTAACCAAAAATATTCATAACTTAACAAACCATAAGAGAGGTTTAGCTGTCCTAGAAGAACAAATCTTACACTATAAGGCCGATGAAGCTACTTTTACTGATGCCAAAATTCTTCTTAACAGGGAAATTTTGATTCAAAAAGTTGACATTAGTAATTTGAAGGCTTAGCTAGATAGGATTAAGAAAGCCAAATAAAACATTCAATTAAGTGTAGATACTTTAGAATATGCCTCAAAAGGTGTAACCAACATGATTGAATGTCAAGTAATCAGCAAGGCAAAATCTGGGTTGGGATACAAGAATGTCCCACCTCCTTATAGATGAATTCCTGCACCCCCAGGGATAGACCTAGAGCACACAGGCTTAGCTGAATTTCAACTTCCAAAGTTACAATATGGTGTTCAGCCAAAAGCAAATGTAGTTGTTGATGAATCTAAGAAAGTAAGTGAGAGTTTAAGTAAAACATCACTTCATGAGGATAAGGTGTCCTCTGATAGAAAATCAGATGGTACGATCATAGAGGACTGGATATCTGATGATGATGAAGATGAACAAGTTATGTCTAAACCTGATGTGGTTATGAAAGCAGGAACAAGTGTTCCTAAGATAGTCAAAAATGATACTAATAGGCCTAAAATCAATGTTAAACATGTTAGGCAACCAGTGAGATATTGTGAACAATATAGAACCACAAACAAGCCTATAGGCAACCAAAGGAATTGGAATGGCCTTAAGTCTCACCAACTAGGTGATGACTTTGACTTCTATAACAAAGCTTGTTTCATATGTGGAGAATTTGACCATCTTGCAGCTTTCTGCAACCAAAGGGTATCTGGGTATACACACAATAGGGTGAATTTAAAAAGGCATACACCTAAAAGTCACTCTAATTATACTAGAACAACACCCAGAGCAGTTTCATTAAAGTCTGGACCAAAAGCAGTTTCTACAGCTAGACCAAAAGTTTCTACTGCTCACCAAGCAGTTTCTACTGCCAGACCTTTTTACTCTGTTTACCCAAAACCAGCAGTACAAAGTGCAAAAACAACTTACAAACATGCACAAACAACTGCTAAAAGACCTTTTCCAACAAGAGCAAGTATACAAAAACAAATTTGGAAGCCAAAGGGTACTGGCTACCTTAAATATACTGCTGCTAGGAAAAAGAGGGCAAATGTTGTTAAGGCCTCAGCATGTTGGATTTGGAGACCTCTTAAATCCAATGGTGCATCAACTATTCTCAAAAGATTTAATTACATTGATGCACGTGGCAAATCCAAGTCAGTAATGGCTTGGATTCCCCAAGATAACTAATTCCTTATTTGTGTGCAGGGACATTCACCAACAGATCATGAAGATCAAGGCTATTCAGATAGTGGGTGTTCAAGGCACATGACAGGCAACAAGTCTTATCTTTCAGACTTTCAATCATTTGATGGAGGCTATGTTACCTTTGGAGGAAGAATTACCGGTAAAGTTACTATTCAAACCGGTAAATTAGATTTTGAAGATGTGTACTATGTGCAAGAGCTTAAGTATAATCTTTTTAGTGTCTCACAAATGTGTGAAAAAAAGAACAAAGTTCTTTTTACTGAAACTGAATGTCTTGTACTTTCTTCTGATTTTAAGATGCCTGATGAAAGTCAAGTACTTCTTAAAATTCCAAGAAAGGGCAACATGTACAGTGTTGATATGAAGAAGATTGTTCCTAAAGAGGCACTTACTTGTCTAGTTGCAAAGGCCACATTGGATGAATCTATGAAATGGCATAGGAGTCTTGGTCACATAAATTTCAAAACCATAAACAAGATTGTTAAGAATGGTTTGGTAAGAGGTTTACCTCAAAAACGATTTGAAAATGACCAAACATGCATTGCTTGTCTTAAAGGCAAACAACAAAAAGCCTCTTGTAAGCCTAAGATTTTTAACTCTATTGATCAATCATTGTATATGCTTCATATGGACTTATTTAGACCTACAAATCTGAGTAGTATAAAGCATAAAAGATTTTGTCTAGTTGTTACTGATGACTATAGCAGATTTACATGGGTTTTCTTTTTAGGTTCTAAGGATGAGACTTCTAGCATTCTTAAAACATTCATTACAGAGATAGAAAACCTAGTAAGCAAGAAAGTAAAAGTCATTAGATGTGATAATGGGACAGAGTTTAAGAATAGAGTTATAGATGACTTCTGCAAGGAAAAAGGTATTAGGAGAGAATTTAGTGTTGCAAGAACTACTCAGCAGAATGGAGTTGCTGAGAGGAGAAATAGAACACTCATAGAAGCTGCTAGAACCATGTTAGCCAACTCTAAGTTGCCTATCACTTTTTGGGCTGAAGCAGTTAATACTGCTTGCTATGTCCAGAATAGGGTTTTGGTTGTCAAATCTCACAATAAGACATCATATGAGCTTTTTAGAGGTAGAACTCCTGAAATAGGATTTCTTAGACCTTTTGGATGTCATGTGACAATTCTGAATACCTTAGACCATCTAAGAAAGTTTGATGGTAAAGCAGATGAAGGATTCTTAGTTGGATATTCTCTTAATAGCAAAGCTTTTAGATTATACAGCTCAAGAACTAGAAGAGTAGAGGAAAACCTACATGTGAAATTTTTAGAGAATAAATCCAATGTAGCAGGTGAAGGTCCAAAATGGCTATTTGATCTTGAGTCACTAACCAAATCAATGAATTATGTGCCTGTTGTTGCAGAAACTAATGAATTTTCAGGTTCAGAAACACATGATGCAACAGATGAGGCAAGGTTAGAAAAGGAGAAGGATCAAGATTATGTGATAACGCCAATATGGACAAGTACAAGTGTGGATTCAACTTCTTATAATGAACCTTCTTCTAATGAACCTAAAAAAGGGATTGAAGCTGAAAACAAAGAAGATGAGACTGAGGAACAAGAAAATCAAGGTAGCAGTACAAATAATGTTTCTACTGCTGAGACAGAGCAACCAACTGCTAGGCCAAGTGTTTCTAATGCTAGGCCAATTGTTTCTACTGCTGGCCCTTCAAACTCAACTGAAGCAGAATTCTCAGAAGATGAGGTGGATTTCAATAATCTCCCACCTAACTATCATTTTCCTACTACTCCACACACAAGGATTCACAAAGTCCACTCCCTGGACAATGTGATTGGAGATGTACAATCAGGGGTGAAGACAAGACAACAAATGTTGGGAACACGTTTTTATTGTAATTCAAGTCTTAGTCATGTTTAGTTTATTTGGTTGCTTAAACATTATGGGCTATATGTTTAGTAGAAAGCCCAAGGCGCATTAGTAGCCCATGTGCCATGGGAATCCAATGAGTATCATTCTAGAATATGCTTAGAATATGCTAAGCACATGGCGCCCTAATCTTCTCCTATAAATAGAGGCTTAGGGTGCTCATTTCTATTGTTGGTTTTCATTTCATTGTGCGGAAGCTTTGTCATTTTATAGAGTGCAATGAAATCATCCTTCTTCTTCTCTTATTCTCTTCTCTAATATCTTTTTCCTACTTAATCTATCGTTAATAGGGACCATCAAGTGGTATCATACGCCAAAGGATTTATAGGAGTGTGTTATCAAGTAGATTACATCGTTATTTAATTAGTTTTTCGTTTGGTTTAATTGTTTAACGTGATTTTGTTCTAGTTTTGTTGTTCCCGTTACACTTATAGAAATAACTAGAAAGTTATCCTAATTGTGTACTAAGAGTGATACAATGTATGATTAATTTTACCAAATAAGTTAGAACGTAAATATAAAAACAACAAAGGTTTTTCAACGTTTAAATTCTTATTAGAAATTAATCAAAGAATCTATTACCCAAAGTGTTTTGCGGAATAAACACTTTGGGATTGAATAGACAAGGTATGGTATTCTCCTCTTCTAAACTCAAGCTTTTCTTGAGTGACAACTAAAAGACCCTACTGAGCTATCTCAGTGAGTAGGTTGTTCTTTGCAGGAGAAAAGTGGGCTGTGAAAGTCTAAGCTTTTAGTGCACAACCTTAACTCACTTTTCTCCTCATCTATCTATTTATACACAAGTATAAAAGAACGCCTATAACTAAAGTACAAGTTGACCTATGTTGGTCTGACAAAAGTACAACAGTGTTTTGTCATTCCCAAGAACCTACATCGGGAATAAGCTAAAAGGTCCTTTTGAGTGTCTGCCCAACCACTCCTTACCTTTAAGCCGTTTTAAGGAAAGTTCGCTTTCGGCGTGATAAGACTTGTCCTTATCCTCTTCAAACTTTCCCGCTCGATCCCGCCTTTTCTTCAGGTCTTAGATTCATTCTAAGTCTTCAGTCTTTAGTCTTCAGTCTTTAAGTTGTTCAGGAGACTGAGGGGTTCAGTGAGCTCTTGTCAGTACTCACTGAACCTATCATCTTCTTCTTTGGCTTAAGTCTCACTCAGGAAGTACCGCCTTCCTGAGGAGTGAATCCTTCGCCTTGAATTCGCCTTAAGCATCCTGAAGATGACTCACTGAGTTACTGTTAACTCAGTGACTTGAATTGTTCTCGGTTGGTAAACACTTGGCTTAATTTGTGTTCAAATCCTGTTTTAGATAATTGGGTATTTATGGACCCAACAATCTCCCCCTATTTGGATATAAATTATGCCTAAGTGTTATTGATCAGTATGAGTGAGCTAATGGCTTCTTCTCATACTGAATATAATAGAAGACAGTAAGGACTACAATATAACATAAACATGGGACATCATTTTATTCATGTCATTACAAAGTCCTATCAGCTAAACAAAAATACTTAAGGTTCTTGACGAAGACCCATTAGTTCTGGCTTTGCCTTCTTCGACACTAACACTTCTTTGTCAGGTCGTTCCTTCATCAACTGATCCATCAGCCTGACAAACTCCTCATTGTTAGAGCCCCTGATATTAAGTGCCATCAGTTTGTAGGCTAGGAGTGTTGTCGTTTCCACTTTGTCAATGTCAGAAACTCTCTGAAAGGCTTCCTGACCAAATTCATCCACGAAGAAGATGCCATACTCAGGTTCTTTGATGACAAGGTTAGGACGGAACTTTACTCCCTGAGGAGGAACTCTGTTGCAGTGAAGTGCAGCTATGTATTGTTCAGGCTCCATAGCTACAGCTTTCCTTTTCTTCCCAACCTTCTGAGTATATTCAGGGATAGTTAGTCCCTGAGAAGCAAGTGCCTCATCATGGTTAATGCCCAGACTCTTTGCCACTTTTGCGAGTTCCTCATACTTGGCACTCAGTGACTTGATGATGATTGGGGCATTCTTGCTTGTGGTTTTCTTCCTCAGGATGGGCATCATCATATCCCATTCTCTTAACCCATAGTCTGAAAATTTGACTGTAGGAAGATGTTCATTCTCTTAACCCATAGTCGGGCTTGAAGCCTGATGAATTCATCTCCCTGAATCTCTTTCTCAGACTCCTTTATTTCTTCCTTGGCAACCTCATAGATGGTAGATGTGGTGAGGTCATGGGCTTTCCTGCGATCTTCCTCATCTAAGATCTTAGCTAGTTCCTCCTGAGTCCCATAGACTCTTCTCCCATCTTCTAAGTCAACAAAAGACGGTACTTCAGGATCTGGTTGTCTTATGTTTGAAGCCTGGACTAAGTGTGGTTCAGGAGAAGAGGTTTCAGTCATAATATCCTTCCCTTTGCCAGTGAGAGGAGGTTGACTTGTGGATTCATCAGGGTTTGGAACAGTTACCAAGGCAGAGGAAGGATCAGGGATTTCATCATTTTTCTCCCCCTCAGCAGGTTTAGGAACTTCAGTGGAAAGACCTGCTGACTGAGGAGGTGGTGGCACATGAGAGTCCTGAAGAAGTGATAAGATAGTTGAGACCATGGACTTTGTCTCAGAAGTATCATTCTTCACGGCACTGAGTTCGGTAGCCATTACTTGTTGGGTGGTGGAGAGTTCAGTGACACGGTTGGTGTAGTGGTTGATCAGCTCATTATGTGTTTGTGAGAGCTGATCCATGGCTGAGGAAAGCTTGGTGAGGTGCCCCTTGGATTCCATAGCAGCCTGAAGAATGGAATCCTGGTTATCCCTGAGACCTTTGAGATCGACCCCCTGAAAGAGCTTAAGAAGCTCAGTCAGGTTGGTGGAGGCAGTCGTCTGAGTGGCCATATGGTCTTTCATTGATTGAATCATTTTGGGATCATCAGTAAGTTGATCTTGGACTGATTCAACGGCCTTGAGGAGGTTTGCAAGGTCCTGATGCTGACCAGTAGCTGTTTCATCAAAGGTTTTAGTCTGTTCTCCAAGTTGTTTGTCAACGAGCCTTGAAGCCTGAAGAATCTTGTCCTGAGATTCTTCCACTGAGGCCCTGAAGTCGGCATAGGAGGCTGCCGCTTCAGTATGCTGATCCGTTAGTTCATCAGTAAGAGCATTATAAAGACCTTCATTGGCATAGCGAAGGTATTTGACCATACTTCCTTCAGAAGGCGGATGAACATTATCATACTTGGTTAACCACTCAGGGGTGGCTGAGGCACCTAATGAAGATGATGATGAAGATGATGGTGAACTGGGTTGTTGATCCTCAGGATGAGGAGAAGAGAGTTGTTGCTCAGACTGCGGAGGAGAGTTAATTGGACCCTCCATTTCCTCCTCAACTTCAGGAAGTGGTTCATCATCACCAAAATCGAAATCCGTCTCCTCCTCTGACTCATCAGCCAACAAAATTTCATAGTCAGCCAGAGAAGGAGCCTTCAGGGAATCCAGCTCCCCCTCAAAAGAGGGCTCACTTTTGTTATGGCCAGGTCCTGATCTTTTAGCCATAATAACTGGTGGGGTTTGACCAGCCTGACTAGCCATAATAACTGGGGGGGGGGGGGGTTTGCCCAGCCTGACTGTTAGGATCAGTTCCCAAGTGACTTGGACCGCCTGAGGGGGTGATGGGTTCCGTATCAGCGGGTGGTTTGTTTCCCCCTGAGTCTTTGTCCCCCTGAGCACCTTCATCTACTGACGGGTGTTTTCCAGTAGAATCACTAGGTACTATTGGTGATTGTTGATGGCCTCCCTTCCCATCAGGATTGTGCTGTCCTTTTGGGGATTTAGAGGCCTGAACTCCCTGAGACTCTAAGTGTGATTGCTTAGAGACGTTAGCGGGATGTGAATGGGTATGGGTCCCCATCTCAGTGGAGTAGTACTGCTCCACCGAGGATATAGAACCCTAAACTCCCTCAGGCTCTGATTGTGATTTATCAGTGCCTTCACTGGGATGTGAGTGGGTGGATGCTCCTGACCCACCTGACTTGTTTTTGTCAGTAGGGACATTCGGAAAGGGTGTGCCCGAAGATACTGAGGATGATTGCCCAGCACCCTCCGCTGGCGGTTGTTTTGTGGCCAATGTGGTCTCTGTTATGGGAGTCTTAAAGGTCAAGGTCACAACAACTTTCTTAGTGCCTGAGGCAACAGTCTCAGTGACGAGTGGTTTAGGTCTAACCACCTTACTGGACTGTCCCCCTTTCCCTTTGGTCTTCTTCACCTTCTTGGTTGGTGAAGGAACTGGTGAGCATACATTTTCACCCTGAATCACCATTAACATGTAGGTGGTCAGGGCGACTGGTTGTACCTCAGTAATGTCACTACTAAAGTTAGTCTTATGAAGAACGTCAGGCTTTGAGCCTTCATCGTCAGACCTTAAGTAGTCAGAACCAAGGAGGTCCTGAAGCACACAGGAGATGAACCTAGGATAAGACATGTGTCTTTGCCTATGTTTCCCTGAGAGCTTTGACACGAGGTCACGGAAGATTATTCCTCCGATATCTATTTTTCTACCCTCCAAGAGACTGAACATCATCAATTGTTGTGATGAGTTCAACTGCTCAGTGGAGGATTTGTTTCCTCCGAGTACTTGAATGACGAATGTCATCATAAGTCTCCAGACAGGGTGAAACCATGTCTTTACTAATGGAGCCTTTGCCAGCAAGGCTTCAGGGGACTCGGTAGGATGCCTAACATCATGAGGCCCTAGGAAAAGCATTTCAGCTTTTATTTCCTGATCAGTAGGGTTAGCCTCAAAGTTCTTAACAAAGTTAAGACCTGTGGCCAAGATGAAGGTCTTGTAGTTGAAGGAGAGAGTCCTAGTCCCATTCATCACAGTGAAAGTGATGATCGACTCTTTGGTGTCCTTAGGGCTAGTAGCCGTTGCGGTACACCAAAACTCCCTGAGATAGTCATTATAAATGACTTCTGGGGTAGTTGTAAAAGCTGTGGCAAGGAAGCAGTTTTGTAAATACTTAACTACATCCTTGTAACCCGCATATTGCTGCGGGTAGTGGAAATTTCCAACCACATTGTTTTTGGTCAGGTCCACGCCCTCCATTGTGAAGCTCACATTTGGGGCGGTGGTTATAGCATTAGAGGAAGCCATTTTATGATCGGGTTTAGGTCGGAAAATGGTCGGATGTTTCTTAATGCTAAGAATACGCACACAATTTGTTTGAGAGAAAAAAGGGCAAAGTTTGCTTATAATTTTCTAAAAACGTGTGTGTGTATTCTTTTGGATGGGTATTTATAGGGAAGTGGAAAGGTTGGGGGTATTTAGGGCATAAAGCAGTTAACTTCAAAAAATTTGAAAATTGTTTTATAAAAATTTGAAATCCGCATTTAATGCCACGATTCCACTTCCCCATGTATTCGGCAACCATCATGGTGAACAGTTGAGCCGTCTGCAAAAAGTGTAGTTTGCAGAGATGAGTCATCACATTTCTCTAATGTGATTGGAGAGGCATTTAATGCCTAGTGGGAAAGTGGGGGCCCAAGATGTGCATGCCAGAGAGATATATATTCCTATATTAAATAGGGAATCAGTCACCAACCTAGGACATTTACTAACAAAATACTTAGAGCATTTAAGTTAGCATTGAATGACATCTTGAGGGCCCTGAATTACTTTTCATTTGCTGAGGGTTTCAGGAAGGGGATTCAGTGATACTTGACACTGAGGGACACATTGATTCAGGGACCTGAGGTTCTAAGAATGTACACTACAGTTGGATGGATTCAATCAGTGGACGGAGTCTCAATATCCAACATTCCTAACTCAGCTTTCAGTCTAGTGAAAGTTGGTTCATCCAAAGGTTTGGTGAAGATATCAGCTAACTGATATTCAGTAGGGATGAAGTGTAATTCGATGTCACCATTCATGACATGATCCCTGATGAAATGATATCTGATATCAATGTGTTTTGTTCTCTGATGAAGAACAGGGTTGTTGGAAATTGCAATTGCACTTGTGTTATCACAGAAGATGGGAACCATCTTATACTGAATGCCATAGTCACTGAGTTGACTTTTCATCCATAGTCCATTTGCACAACAGCTGGCTGCTGCAACATATTCAGCTTCAGCTGAGGACATGGCAACTGATTGTTGCTTCTTAGCACTCCAACAGACTAATTTTCCACCAAGAAATTGGCAGGAGCCTGAGGTGCTTTTCCTATCCATGTTGCATCCAGCATAGTCAGAGTCTGAGTATCCCTTGAGGTCAAACCCGGAGCACTTAGGATAATACAATCCAAGGCTTGGAGTACCTTTCAGGTACCTGAGGATCCTTTTCACAGCAGTGAGATGAGATTCTCTTGGGTCAGATTGATATCTGGCACACAAACATACTGAGAATTGGATGTCAGGCCTTGATGCAAGGAGATACATCAGTGACCCAATCATTCCTCTGAATAGAGTCTGATTGACTGATTTACCAGTGAGGTCATAACCAAGGTTGTTTGGTGGGACCATAGGAGTCTTGACTGAGGCACAGTCACTGAGATCATACTTCTTCAGTAGGCTTCTGACATACTTCTCTTGACTGATAAAGGTTCCTTTATCAGTCTGCTTAATTTGTAAGCCAAGAAAGTAAGTCAGTTCTCCCATCATGCTCATTTCAAATTTCTTTGCCATCAGTTTTTCAAACTATTTGCAAAGTTTATAACTTGTTGAGCCGAAGATGATGTCATCAACATATACTTGAACAAGTATAACATCATCATTTTTCTTGTAGATAAACAAGGTATTGTCTATCTTGCCTCTGACATATTTGTTTTGGATCAGGAAGGATGAGAGAGTTTCATACCATGCCCTGGGAGCTTGCTTCAGTCCATAAAGGGCTTTGTCAAGCTTACAGACATAGTCAGGAAACTCACTACTCTCAAATCCAGGAGGCTGTTGGACATAAACTTCTTCTTTCAGTGAACCATTTAAGAATGCACTTTTAACATCCATTTGGTACACTTTGAAGTTCATGTAGGTTGCAAATGCAAGGAAGATCCTGATGGCTTCCATCCTTGCAACTGGTGCAAATGTCTCCTCATAGTCAATGCCTTCTTGCTGGTTGTAGCCTTTGGCAACCAGTCTGGCCTTGTTTTTGATGACTATGCCATTCTCATCAGATATGTTTTTGAATACCTATTTCATGCCAATGACTGTAACTCCATCAGGATACTTGACTAAGGTCATTACCTTATTTCTGTCAAATTGTTCCAATTCATCATGCATGGCCTGAACCCAACTAGGATGAGTAAGTGCTTCTTTGACACTTTTGGGTTCAATGGTGGAAATGAAGTCCACAAATAGGCATTCATTGGCTAAGGCTGCGGATAGTTTAGCAGCCATGCTTCTGGTGAGCATGCCTTCAGTAGGCTCTCCAATAATGTTGACAAGTTCTATATCCTGAGACCTAGTCCATCTGTCCTGAGGTCTTGGATACTGATTAGAACTTGTGGAGGCCAGATTGGGTAGAGGTGAAGAGATTGGTTCAGACACTTGAGGGCTTTCAGGGTGTTGGGTGTCTGAATGATATGTCTGATCACTGAGATCATTTGGTTCCTGAGCACTTTGAACAGACTGATTGTTAGAGTCAGTGTTTGTTTGTGCTTCAATAAACTCAGTGATGTTTGGGTGAGGAAGGTTATGAGGAAGGATGTGATAGGAGATATCAGCATCAGCTTGATACTGAGTGGAAGGATTGTTTTCAGGATCAAACTCATCAGGAGGATATCTTGATGAGTCATCGATTCCTATCTCTTCCACTGAGGAATTTGAGAGCCTGATCACTTCAGTGCTCTCATCAAAGGTAACATGAAATGTTTCCTCAGTTTGTTGTCTCCTTGTGTTGAACACCCTGAAGGCTTTTGAGATAAGGGAATATCATAGGAAGTATCCATCATCAGCTTTTGCATCAAATTTCCCTAGGTGATCTTTGTGATTATGAATAAACACAGGGCACCCAAAGACATGAAAGTAGCTGATGTCAGGGATTCTTCCCTTGAATAACTCATAAGGAGTCTTGCTATGTATTTTGACAATGATGGATCTGTTTTGTGTGTAACAGGCAGTTTTGACTGCTTCAGTCCAGAAATGTTTTGAGAGGACTAATCCATTTAGCATTGTTCTAGCAGCTTCAATAAGTGTTCTGTTTTTCCTTTCAGCCACACCATTTTGTTCAGGTGTGTAAGGTGAGGAAAAGTTTTGATGGATACCTTTCTCATCACAGAAACTTTCAAATTCATGGTTTTTGAACTCAGTCCCATTGTCAGTCCTAATCTGTTTGACTTTGATGTCATTCTGATTTTCAATGTTCCTGACAAAGGACATGATAGTCCCTGCTGCCTGACTCTTTTTGGTCAGGAAGTAAACCTAAGTGTATCTTGAGTATTCATCCACTATGACCAGAGTATACTTCTCATGTTTAATAGATCTAGGACTGATGGGTCCAAAGAGATCCATATGAAGAAGGTGTAGGCAGTTCCTGATGGAAAAGTTGGTTTTGGTTTTAAAGGATGCTCTCTTGTGTTTGCCTTTTTCACAAGCTGAGTAGGGTTTATCCTTTGAAAACACAAGAGATGGTAAGCCAAGGACCTTGTTTTGTTTCACAAGATGATTTATGTTTTTGAAGTTCAGATGGGAGAGTCTCTTATGCCAAAGCCAATTGAGAGTTTCAGTGGCCTTAGCAAAGAGACAAGTACCATTCTGAGTCAGACTAGTCATGTCTAACACATAAACATCTTGTCTTCTAGGTGCAATAAGGACAACTTCCTTGTTTGCATTGAAGATGGTTCCTTGCTTATCATCAAACTGAACTATGTATTTTGCATCACATAGTTGACTGACACTGATCAAATTATACTTAAGGCCATTTACATAAGCTATTCTAGTGAAGACTATACCATTGCAGTTTACTGAACCATAACCTTCAGTGGGACATGATGAGTTATCAGCAAATACCACCTTGGGTCCTGATTCTTCCACATATTTGTGCAGATACTGCTTCACACCAGTCATGCTCCTTGAACATCCACTATCTAGATGCCAAATTGGCTCCCTGGCATGTCTCTGCACAAATAGTAAACTGGGTCAGTTCTTTCTAGGACCCCTCTTCTTAGAGGGCTTGGCTTTAATAGCCTGCTTAAAATTAGATAATGATTCATGGTCAGTGGTTGAGTGGACTGAGCTCCCACAAATTTTGCATTTAATTGCAGGGGAAGACTCAGCAGACTGAGAGGATGATTTGTTCTTTCCTCTCCTTTCCTGAATGACCTCCTCATGTCCTGAGGTGTCATGAGTGGGATCACCACATAGGTCACAGCATGTGTCCATTAAGCAATCCTCAGGGAGGTGGTCATTGAATCCACAATGAGGGCAAGAGGCAAAAGGCTTTGCCTTTTTCATTCTCTGCTTAGCATTAGATGGATACTTAAGAGCAACTGCTTTAAAGTTTGTCATCTTAGTTGAGGCTGTGTATGACTGATGATAAGAGGTTCTGTGATCTTCCTTTTTGCATACCATGCAGTAAAGGATTCTGTAGCAATCATTAGCAACATGATTTCTAAAGTGACACAGCTCACATATCAGCAGAGGTTTGGTGGGCTTGGTTTTGGGTTTGGAGGTTGAGGAAGCTGATTTTGTTTCCTTAATCTTAGATTTAGGATTTTTCTCAGAAGATTCAATCTTCTCACTCAGCTTCCTGACCATTTCAGTCAACTGATCAATTCTTGGATCAGGACTTTGGGATTTTACCTCAGAAGGGACTGAAGTAGATGAGTCATCAGTGTTTACTGAGACTTTTGCTTCAGAAGGGACTGAAGTTGTTGAGTCATCAATATTTACTGAGACATCAGGGATTAGCCTTTTCAGGATTGTATTTCCCGATCCTGATTTCTCCTTTGGAGAATGTTCAGAGTAGACCAATGGAGTGAGATCTGAACTTGGAGAAGCTCCCTGAAGGACTTTCAGTGGTGGGAGAGGTATAGCTGATTCTGATTCTGACTCAGTGATTAACTCAGTACTACTGGGTTCTTCAGTGAGTCCTAGCATGCTTTTCAATGCCTGACTCTCAGGGAGCAAGATTTTCCCAGTCTCAAAGTTGGGTAACTTACTGACTGGGTTGTCCCTGACAATCCAGTCATTTGACCTGGGTTCCTTGTCTTGCTCAAAAGCAATGCCAGCTGAATAAAGACTCTTTCTTTGTCAGTCTCACTGAGGGTGTCTGATGCGTGGTTTTGCGACCTTACAACAGGTTTTACCTCTCAAGGGATCTTGAGAAGTTTGCAATCCCCATCAGGCAGTGTACCTGACCGATGTAGTATAGTGAAGTGGCAAGTACCGGGGGATTGATCGTTCAACTCAAAGAATAGTGTTCGTTAGGATTGAAATTTATCTACTAGGTCTAGAGGTGAGGGATGATTCTTTTTGTATTTTTATATTTTATGAAAAGCAAGTAAAATCTCTGGTTTGAAGGAGTGGGCGGAATTAGTTGCTAATCAACTAACCCAAAAGCTACTAATTAAACTAATGTGCAGGAAAGTAAACTAGGGTTCTACAAGGGAAGTGAAGCATGTCTACCTATGATATGTTACTCCTTGCTAGCTATCCAATTCTACCTATTGAATTGTCACACCTTGTTTTAATTGACGGGTTGTATTCCTTAATACCATTCGTGGGGTGGCGTACGTACTTCCCCAACTCTATAAGCTCCTACTTCACTCCTATGTCGAGCCGGCTAAGAAGCTCCTAACATGGGATCACTAGAATTCACTCATGCATTAAATACAACCAAATAAACCTAGTACGCATTGGTTCATGTTTCTTAAGACGTTCAAGCAAGTTACCGTATAGTAGGTTAGCCAGTTTTCTTAAGCCTAACATCGATATCACCCAATCAAACAAGAGACAATAGGAAACAAGAATTATAAGCTAAACCAATAAGATCTATTGAAGTGTCACACCTTTATTGATGACGATAGACACATACATCAACAAGGAATCAAAAAGATCTAATTAATTATATACAAGTTTCACACAATCATAGGTAAACACTAGGTGATTTAGTAAAACATAATCAATGAAGAACAAGCAACAATAATAATGGAAGACATAATTAAGATAGAATCAACACACCATTACAAGATGTTTATGGAGTGATTAAGACCTTCTAATTTGCTGCAAAAACACCTACCTAAACCCTAGAATCGGACTTAGGGTTTAGGGCTTACAAAAAATGAAGTTATGATGTTGTATTTATAGGCAATATTTCTGTCGGCAAGGCTTGACGGCGTCAGCTCGTACAAGTGACGGCGTCAACTTCCCATTTTCACCAAATTGTAGATCTTTTCGTCCTCTTCGCGTGGCCTTTTGAATCACCCAAATCCGAGTTCGTATGAAGATTTTATGGCCAAAACAGTGACAGCTACTCCGCGCGTAAGTTGTGATTGTCTTGATCAGCATGTGTCGGTTTTACTAGGGTTTCTTCTTCTGCAAGTTGTCATTTTGACGTCGTCACTCAATGGCTTCTGACGTCGTCAGGTTAAGTCCTGACGCCGTCACTTTGCCGCGGTTAGGGTTTCTTGATGGCCTTCTTGACGCCGTCCCCCTTTAATCTTCCAAAATCCTCTCTGGCTTATCAAGGATTGACGCCGTCACACTGGGGCTTGACGCCGTCACAGGTACTATTCCAGCAGATTTAGAGACTTTGTCGTTTTCTTCACTTTTATGCTCCAAAAACGTCCAAAATGCTTCCTTTTCCAAATTTCTTCTCCAAAGTACCTAAAATGACAAAAGGAACGATTTAGGGCAATATTTGATCAAATAAATACGATTTAGGGCATAAATGACCCCCTAAAAGCGGTACACTTTTCGCCTCATCACTGAGGGTGTCAGTGAGTGGGTTAATTCCTATGACCTTAAAGTTCTCACTAGGATTCATACTGACAGATTCATAGACTCTTGGGTTCTTTTTAGTCCAGCTTTTTATGACAGCTCTTTCTTTGTCAAGTTCATTTTGAAGGGCTTGGTTCTTTTTCAAAATCTCAATGTTTTGAATTTGTAGTGTGATTACTTCTAACTTGGCTTGTTTCAATACAAGCAATTCATCTCTACATTTGTTCAATTCTAACACAAGATTATTATATTTTGAAAGTAGGTTAAGCCTTTGTTCTTCTACAAACTTGAGATCAACAGAAATATAATTTAAATAAGACTGCCAATCAGAATCATCATCCATTGAAAGTAAAATGTTTACCTTCTTCATTGTGATGTTGACCCATTCTCCATCTCTAGCATGGCTCTTTCCAACAGCCAGCTGATCACCATCTGAAAGTGCCATCAGTGCACTCACATGAATTTCTTCATCATCAGAGACCTCTTCATCATCCCAGTCATAAGCTTCAGCCATAAGGACCTTGTTCTTGGACTGAACAGGTTTGGGAGCTGGAGCCTGAGAGACTAAGGGAGTGGCCTCAAGAAGAGCAAGCTTGGCTTTTGCCATCCTATACTTAGTTTCATAATCTTTTTGACCACTTTGAGAAGTTTGTGGAGACTGAAACATCTTAGGTTGAAATTTGCTAGCTCTTGAAGAAGAACTGTTTCCAAAAAATTTGTAAGAGGGTTCTGAGGTTGTTTTTGAATAGCAGTCTTTTGCAAAATGACCCTTTTTACCACATTTAAAGCATTCAGTGGTCTCATTTGCTTTAGCTTTTGAAAATTTTGACTGATTTCTTTTGATAAAACGTTTTGAGTTTGCAAGAAGTGCCCTTTCTTGGAATTCCATGTGTAAGTCACTTAAGTACTCCTCACTGGTTCTATCATCAACCTCATCATCAGAATCCTCTTGAAAATCCTGCACAATACCATTAGAATAAAAGGCAGTTGATATGGGTGAGGAAGTCAGGGCCTTTTTGGTCTCAAGAACTTTCTTTGAGTCTGGGTATCTTCTTGATATTAGGTTGTCTTCATAGACAAACTTCCCATAGATCTCAGCAAGCTCAAGGGTCTGAATGTGGTTTGCATTCCTAAGGCCCTGAGAGAAGTTTAGCCACTTCTCAGGGAGACTGTTGACAAAGCCAACATTGATCTCATGCTTAGACAAAACTACACCATCATTGGATAACTCATTCATCAGAGTCTTGTACCTAGTGTAGGTCTCAGAGAGACTTTCAGAGTCTTTGGCCCTGAAGGTATTATACTCAAGTTTAAGATCCATGATCCTATTTTCCTTGGTATCTGAGGGACCTTCCAAGCTATGAACCAAGTCAAGCCATGTTTGTTTGGCTGATGTACATTTAATGACTGATTCCATTATATCGTCAGGAAGACAAGATATAATTATGCTTCTCAGGCGTTGGTCTTGGTTGACCACCCTTCTCTCATCTATAGTCCACTGAGCTTCAGGTTTGTTTAAACCTTCAGTAGTTTTAGGGACATAGGGACCTTTATTGATACAAGTGATGTAGTATGGTTCCATACCAGTCAAGTAGCAAAGCATGCGCTTTTTCCACTTGCTAAATTTTACAGCTTCTAGTCTGGGAGCAACAGCTGAATAGCTACCTCCCTTTTGGTTTTCAAATCTCACAATAAGACATCATATGAGCTTTTTAGAGGTAGAACTCCTGAAATAGGATTTCTTAGACCTTTTGGATGTCATATGACAATTCTGAATACCTTAGACCATCTAAGAAAGTTTGATGGTAAAGCAGATGAAGGATTCTTAGTTGGATATTCTCTTAATAGCAAAGCTTTTAGATTATACAACTCAAGAACTAGAAGAGTAGAGTAAAACCTGTATGTGAAATTTTTAGAGAATAAATCCAATGTAGCAGGTGAAGGTCCAAAATGGCTATTTGATCTTGAGTCACTAACCAAATCAATGAATTATGTGCCTGTTGTTGCAGAAACTAATGAATTTTCAGGTTCAGAAACACATGATGCAACAGATGAGGCAAGGTTAGAAAAGGAGATGGATCAAGATTATGTGATAATGCCAATATGGACAAGTACAAGTGTGGATTCAACTTCTTATAATGAACCTTCTTCTGATGAACCTAAAAAAGGGATTGAAGCTGAAAACAAAGAAGATGAGACTGAGGAACAAGAAAATCAAGGTAGCAGTAATAATAATGTTTCTACTGCTGAGACAGAGCAACCTACTGCTAGGCCAAGTGTTTCTACTGCTAGGCCAATTGTTTCTACTGCTGGCCCTTCAAACTCAACTGAAGCAGAATTCTCAGAAGATGAGGTGGATTTCAATAATCTCCCACCTAACTATCATGTTCCTACTACTCCACACACAAGGATTCACAAAGTCCACTCCCTGGACAATGTGATTAGAGATGTACAATCAGGGGTGAAGATAAGACAACAAATGTTGGGAACATGTTTTTATTGTAATTCAAGTCTTAGGCATGTTTAGTTTATTTGGTTGCTTAAACATTATGGGCTATATGTTTAGTAGAAAGCCCAAGACACATTAGTAGCCCATGTGCCATGGGAATCCAATGAGTATCATTCTAGAATATGCTTAGAATATGCTAAGCACATGGCGCCCTAATCTTCTCCTATAAATAGAGGCTTAGGGTGCTCATTTCTATTGTTGGTTTTCATTTCATTGTGCGGAAGCTTTGTCATTTTATAGAGTGTAATGAAATCATCCTTCTTCTTCTCTTATTCTCTTCTCTAATCTCTTGTTCCTACTTAATCTATTGTTAATAGGGACCATCAAGTGGTATCATACGCCAAAGGATTTATAGGAGTGTGTTATCAAGTAGATTACATTGTTATTTAATTAGTTTTTCGTTTGGTTTAATTGTTTAACGTGATTTTGTTCTAGTTTTGTTGTTCACGTTACACTTATAGAAATAACTAGAAAGTTATCCTAATTGTGTACTAAGACTGATACAATGTATGATTAATTTTACCAAATAAGTTAGAACGTAAATATAAAAACAACAAAGGTTTTTCAACGTTTAAATTCTTATTAGAAATTAATCAAAGAATCTATTACCCAAAGTGTTTTGCGGAATAAACACTTTTGGATTGAATAGACAAGGTATGGTATTCTCCTTTTCTAAACTCAAGCTTTTCTTGAGTGACAACTAAAAGACCCTACTGAGCTATCTCAGTGAGTAGGTTGTTCTTTGGAGGAGAAAAGTGGGCTGTGAAAGTCTAAGCTTTTAGTGCACAACCTTAACTCACTTTTCTCCTCATCTATCTATTTATACACAAGTATAAAAGAATGCCTATAACTAAAGTACAAGTTGACCTATGTTGGTCTGACAAAAGTACAACAGTGTTTTGTCATTCCCAAGAACCTACATCGGGAATAAGCTAAAAGGTCCTTTTGAGTGTTTGCCCAACCACTCCTTACCTTTAAGCCGTTTTAAGGAAAGTTCGCTTTCGGCGTGATAAGACTTGTCCTTATCCTCTTCAAACTTTCCCGCTCGATCCCGCCTTTTCTTCAGGTCTTAGATTCATTCTAAGTCTTCAGTCTTTAGTCTTCAGTCTTTAAGTTGTTCAGGAGACTGAGGGGTTCAGTGAGCTCTTGTCAGTACTCACTGAACCCATCATCTTCTTCTTTGGCTTAAGTCTCACTCAGGAAGTACCGCCTTCCTGAGGAGTGAATCCTTCGCCTTGAATTCGCCTTAAGCATCCTGAAGATGACTCACTGAGTTACTGTTAACTCAGTGACTTGAATTGTTCTCGGTTGGTAAACACTTGGCTTAATTTGTGTTCAAATCCTGTTTTAGATAATTGGGTATTTATGGACCCAACAAGTTTAATTCGTATAATCACTTGTTTAGTTCGTTTCTATTCGTAAAATTTCACCATACTTTTGGTTTTTCACGTTTCGCGTCTTAAATTTCTACATAATTTACGCTTTGATTAACGTTTGAAACCTAAAACTATCGGGTTAATTACTGTTCGTTAAGCATTAACATAATTTGGAAAAGTTGGTGGAAAAAGATTGTTTATCGAATTTGTGAAAAAGAGGGTTTATCGAATTTGTGAAAAAGAGGGTTTATCAAATTTGTGAAATAGAGGGTTTATCGAAATTGTGCAAAAGAGGGTTTATCGCAATTATCTTCAAGTGTTTATCGAAATTCCAGCAGCCTTCAGATTTATCGAAATTGAAATTCAGTATTTTCCTTGCTTGTATAAGTTTGTGAAAATACTTAGACTTGGTGGTTATTCTCATATCTTGTATAAGATTTTGAGAAAGTGATCGAAATTGGAATTTAGATAAATCTATCGTAATTGTAATTTAGATAAATCTATCGAAATTGCAAAATCTATCGCAATTCTGTTAACTTATTGAAATTGCCTTTTCTATCGCAATTAAGATAACTTATCGAAATTGTAAGATTTATCGCAATTAGAAAGTTTATCGCAATTATCAATTTTATAACAATTGCAGGAATTATCGAAATTGGACTTCTTATCGTAATTGGTCTTCTTATCGCAAATTGGACTCTTATCGCAAATTTGATTGTTATCGAAATTGAGCAACGTGAACAGTGTTTATCGAAATTATGGTGAATAGTAATTATCGAAATTGAACAAAAACATCACTTAACCAAAAACAAATCTCATAACTCACAACACACATCTTAATTATCTACACAATCAACAACAACACTAGGATGTCTCAACCACCATACAATTACAACTTCTACAATCAACAACAGCAACAGTATCGTCAACAACCATTTCAGCAGCAATATCCTCAGTAACAGTATCAACCATCATACCAACTACAATATCAACAACATCAAATGTTCATGCATCAACATCAATTCCCTCAGCAGCAACAACTTCTTCCACAACCAATGCAGAACTACCAACCATCTTCCAGAGAACCACATTGGTTTACCAAAATGTGTGAAGCCATAAGTAGTCAGCAATCAAGGCATGAAGCAGGTTCAGTTGACACACCACCTATGCTCACACCAGGAAACTACGTGCAGTGGTCCTGTCGTTTTCTACGCTTCATCGAACTAAGGAAACCTCACGGGAAGTATCTCAAAAAGGTCATCATTGATTGACCGTATCCAACACCTACAACAACCATTCCAACTGATCCAACTCAAGTACCTCCAAGAGAAGCGACCACAACCCCTGTTCCACTAGCTCAACAAACTGCAGAACAAGTCTTACAACAAGAGGCCAATGAGCTAGCTATGTCTTATATACTCCAAGGGATTGTCTTATATACTCCAAGGGATTCCAAATCCCATCTTCAGGAGTATTGATGCCCAAAAGACAGCCAAGGACATGTGGGAGCACGTCCATCTGCTTATGGAAGGCACTGAACTGAATCAAGAGGACTTGGAATCAAAGTGTCATAATTCACATTTTTCAGGTTTCTACTATTCATTGGTTACTATTTACATTTTCACTATTCATCATTTTCGGAGTCAGTTTGATTTTCCGAGAAGTCGTCAAAATTCTTACTATTCACGTGACACTATTCATCCCCGGAGGGAATTCACTATTCATAACCATCATTCATCATTTCATAAACCTAGTTTACGGGTATTCAAATTCGCATAACCAGTATGGTTTAGCTGCGTATTCATGCATCATCAGTTAAGACACGTCATATAGACTAGAGTAGTCTACATATCATCAGTAACATCGTTATCATGTTAGGTCATGCACGGGTTTGTGTGATTTTCATTATCGTATGTTTTAATATTTATTTAACGTTACCACTCAGTTATTACTACTAACATTATACTCAGTACTCCCGACTATGATCCTAATATATTTTGATGCTAATTATAATGAAATAAAGTTTATATTATTACTTTACCCGATATTTTTAAATCAATTGCTATATTTTCTGTTAGGAGCTTATAACTCCGTCGGTTTGCGATATTTTAATCCGATAATTTTTCTGACACCCGATTCTTATCAGTAACTTGATTTTACAATTCTTACAACTTTGTTTTATTTTATTTTAACTCGTCATGTTTTATTTTTAGTTAACTTGGTACCCGATAACACCTAATGTATACACAAACTACACTAATACACACCAAGTTTAGACAATATCTTACACTAGCCATTCTTTTCTTCTTTTTCTTCCATACATGCCGCCCCCCACCAATCCCCATTTCATTTCTTTTCTTACTTAGACCATGCTTCATTTAATGCCAGTGTTTTCTTGTCTTTTGATTTAATTCTTATAACACTTTTACTTCCATTACCAACAAGTAAAATAGATCAAACTTTCTCTCTTTTCTCTCCTTCATCCCACGGCAAGAACAAGGGCACCACAAAGATCCATAGATTTTTCAAGTTCAAGTGTTATACAAGTCCCATTTAACTTCCTTGTTAGGGTTTTGAAATAAAAACCCCAAGGTTTTAGTCCTTTTTCATCCAAAACTCATATAATCACCAAGTAAGTTCAAGAACATCTTTATGATCATTTCCTACTTTTATTTACTTCATAAGTTTATGTATTTTCAAGATATATTGGTTAGTAATGCAAGTTAGATATGTTTTTGATACCACTTTACTTATTTTCATCATAAACCCTAGATCTATAGTTTTTACTAATATCCTCATGAAACCCACAATAGTTAGTGATGTTTAGGACCCCATGACACCCTAAGAAGGTGTATGGTAGGATTTGAGTACTTGTGGAGTTGATTGGAAGAGGTTTGATCAAGACTTAAACTAGAAAAATAAGTTTTTAACACTATATATAACCTACTGTCCGAAAACGTGAGATCTGGAAATTTCAGTAAACATTGAACTATTTTGGCCTTCATATTTAGAAAATAGTTTCAAAAATGAAACCGTGGGCGCTTGAATGAGTAAAAACCGACTTATAACGAAGGAGATATGATTTTTCTAAGTTAGACGACGAAAAACTATTTTCAGAAAATTGTTTGCTGTTTTGCCGAACTTCAAAGGAAAAAACGAGGCATTAGACGTGATCTAGAAGAGCCGACCTACTGAGAGTATGTTAGTTCATGTTCTTACAAACCCGTGGATATAAAGAACGTAGAAAACGAGCTTATAAGGACCGAGATACACGCGTTTGAACCCGACGAACTCTACTTTATTTTTGACAGCACTAATAGAAATATTTTCTAAGTATAAAAACTAGTAATTTTTACAAGACACTACATTGATAGCCGATTTCCTAATTGATCGAGACGCGTATGATCAAAAGTTGAATAACACGAAATTTAGATAATGCTACAAGGTTTTCAAAAACGTCGAGTTTAGTCACTAACACTTAACGTACAATATTTCACGACTAGTTTTACGAGGCCATTTGGGCATATTTTCACAAGTTAAGAAAATATTAATTTGCGACGAAAACATTATATTTGCCGATAGAACGCCAAACAAGGATCGTGGAGTACCGTTTCAACATATTTACACGAAAAGTGGTTATTAACTTAACGAGACGTCAAAAATGTATTTTTCAACGATAAACGTTATTTTCAAAACTAACGAGTGGTATCGATAACATACGTATTTGCATGTGTAGTGTCATTTCATGACTTACATTAGATACATCATTCATAATAGGTTGCGGTTAGAGACCGAGCCACATTTCATCATATCCACTATTGTCATTGTTGCTATCGCATCAGGTGAGTTTCATAGCCCCTATTTTTATACGTTTTGAACTCTTTGGGGGAGATACATGCTTAAACTGTTTGCTTTCGCTTTTACTCAAGACAATTTTACTCATATGCTACGCTATACTTTTATACTCTTAAACATGATGTGTAGCTTTGTTACGATATGTGCCTTAATGTGTGAAAACTATTCTATACGCTATATTCTTAACCACTGTTTAACTCCTGGATGGAGCCGACGGAGAGGTATTGATAGTACTATCGGGCTGACGCCCCCACCTTTGGTCAGCGATTCTTGGCCTTGGGTGAATATAATCCAGCTATGCTATATTCTTGTTTATTCTTGTCATGAGGTTCAGTTGGTTGTTATACTTTACATTAAGTGCATGCATATCGTATACACACATGCCTTACTCATACTATATTTTAGCAGTGGGTTGTGAACACACAGGTTGCAAGTTTTGTATGGGCGGGATTTGCAACTGAGTGGATTTACAATGCCTTTGCTGTGGAAACTTTCTCTAAAAGCTTTTCAACTTATTTAAATCAAAATCTATGAACTCACCAACCTTTGTGTTGACACTTTTTAGCATGTTTATCTCAGGTTAGTAAGGCGATAGCGGAAGCTTGGAGTGTAGAGTCTTAGGGCATGTTTTGGAGACTTATGCTTTTATCGTTTACCATTTGATATGCTTTAAAAACTTATGTATTATTATACTTTGGGATCTCTTGTTTCGTAAACTCTGATTTTCTATTTATTCGAATGGTAACTTTTTAAAACGTCTCACTTAGAGGTCGTTTTCTATATCTTGTACTTTGTGCCTTGAGGTTGCACCCCGTTGACACTATCGTTCCGCTGCGATATTTTGGGGGTGTGACACAAAGTTGTACATGGAGTATACACATTTCATGATCAGACCTGAGGAATCCTTGGAATCATACTATCATCGTTTCACCAACATCATTAATGATCTGGATCGCCACAATATCGTCTTACCAAAGATTGCTATCAACTCCAAGTTTTTGGGATGTCTCGGCCCAGATTGGCAGAAGTAAGTCACGTTTGTTCGACAAGCCAAAAAGATCAATGACGTGTCTTATGGGTTATTGTATGATTACCTAAAACAATACCAATCTGAAGTTGATAAAGAACGTGTAGCACGTGGAGGATTCTCACCAGCACCTAATCCAAACTCACTTGCTCTCATGGCTTAATCACATTTTGCACCAAACCAGGAGTTTGTTCCACCACCACCACCTCATTCAGGGTTTACACCACCACCGTCAAATCAAATTATCCCTTATGAAGCACCTGAACAATACCCTGATAATCAACTTGTTCCATTCGACAACACTGATTACAGCATGTACTCCAATGTTGAAACTGATGAAGATGATGCCTTTAATTCTTTAAATGAGGGGTTTGCATTAATAACCCGTGCATTCAGCAAATTCTCCAACAGGTCGAACAATTGTCTGAGGACATCATCAAACACCAGAAATCAAGCAGTAGTTAACAATGGACGGGTTGAGATTCAGAATCGGTCTTCAGGAAGGTTTGGCTCAGGAAACATGGGGAATTCTGGTGGGCAACGATTTAGTTCAGGAGGAGGTAGTCGAAACAGCATGGGTAACAATCAGAGAAGGAATCAGTTTGCTGAAAAAGGGAAAGGGATTGCTAATACATCCATCACTTGCTACAATTGTGGGGGAAATGGTCATATGGCTAAGGCATGCCCCAAGCCGAGAAAAATGGGTAGTGCATATCATAAAGAAGCTCTTCTCATGGCGTTGAAGGATGAAAAGGCCAGTGGTATTTTGACAGAGAAGGAGCAGAGTTTTATGGCTAATGCATACTCTGATGACGAAATGGAGGATCTGGAGGCTAATGTTGCAGTCATGTTAATGGCCAACATGCAGGAGATGAACATGAGCGAGACAAGCCCGGTATATGACACCGATGGCTTATCTCAGGTATCTGATGCAGATTTTCTTATTCATGAAATTGCCTCACCATCTGCATCTTTATCTGCACAAGAAATTTTTGTTCAAAATGATTTATAATTTTCATCTCAAGAAAATGATCAAATAAACACAGTGGTTACCTTTGATGATGATCAAATTAACCCAGTGGTTTCATTTGATGATTCTCTTGATGATGACCATCATGATCATCTTGAACAAAATAATCCTATGCAAGATTCGGATTCAGAACTCATGACCTTATTGCTTGCCACCCAATCACAATTGAATGCACATAAATCCAGATGGACAAATGCAATGACATTAACAAAAACTTAAAAGCCAAAATTGCACTGTTAATAAAGGACCTTGAGTGCTACAAAATGCAACTTTCAAACTTTGAAAACAAAGAAAAACGTGAGAAAAGTTTTGAGTCTGCATTCCAAGAGTCATACGTAAAAGTACAAACTTTGGAACATCAAATTCGTGAATTGACCGTTTCCAAGAATGAAATAATTTCACAAAAGGAACAAGAAATATTTGGTTTTCAAAAACAGGTTGACATTCTCCAAACGGAAATTTCTAAAACCAAAACAGAATTGTCAACTTGTCAAGCAAATTTTTCGGAACACAAAGAAGCTTCAAGGAAATGTGTCGATTCATATCTTGAAGAAATTGTGGCATTGGAAGGCAAACTTAAGGATTTTCAAAACGTTGTTTATAAAGCGGGTAATTCTGTAACAGCTCTTCGAAATCTAACTGTCAAACCAAATCCTCGCGGATATGGATTTGCAATCGGATGTGATCAACCTCATTTTTTAAACAAAGCACTCAAGGAAAACCCTAAGTTATACAGTGCCGAATTGTTGTTTGATGATACTTTTCAACGTGTGGTTGTTTATAGTACTGAAGAGGAAGAAGAACATGATATCGAGTGTCGATCAAAGATGAGTCGTGTAAAATATAACAAACCATACGATTATTCAAAAGCACCTCATATTAAAGAATCTTTTGTACCTCAGAAAGAGAAATCTGTACAAACATGCTCTTTAGCTGAAATAAATACTTCATCTGAAGTTGGTCCAGTTACCACTGTTGCACAAATCAATGGTCCTTTACCAAGTCAAGGTGTTAATGAACAAATGCCAAAGGAATGTCGCATTCTTAAATATTTCCAAACATTTATGGAGGACATTCAACTTTTGAAAAACGCAATTGAAAGAAATTCTGAGATCAAAATCTCCACTTTTCTATCTCCTTATGAGAAAGAAAAGCGAGAAATTTTTCAAAAACAATTCTTGCCACTTGCTAAACACCTGAGACTTTGTGCAACTCAGTGGGAACAGGATCTCCAGTCAGAAGTTGTATCAATGATGAGTATTTTCAAAGCAAAAGATGTCAAAATTGCAAAACAAAAAGGTCAAAAGAAAGCTTTAGAAAAAGATGTTGATCGACTCTTGACGAATGTTCTCAGTTCGGATGTGATATCTGTGATAATGAATTCTATCTATTTGTCATGTCATGAATTGCTTGTTGATGATCACTGTGATGAACTTGAGACAATGAGAATTGAGAATGAAAATCTGAGAAAAGAAAATGAGCGACTCAGACAAATCAATGCTGATGTGGAAACCAAATGTGCAAAAGAAATTTTCAAATTAAACAAAAGATTGGAATGGTGCCAAGCTCAAAGTGCTGAATTTGTGTTAGAATTACAAAAACAACAAGCATCTTTTCAAAACAGTCAGGCTTCCGAATTTCAAAACGAAATTGATGTTTTACGACATCAAAAGTTTGAATATGAAAAGGAAATAGATGAACTTTGCAAAAACATGAATGACACCGTCCGGTTAAACAGAATCTTGGATTCAAAAAATCAAGAACTAAACCACATCATTATTGATTTGAAAGAGAAACCCAGAACTCTTGACAAAGGGAAAGCTGTATCAAATAATATAATTGCACCAGGAATGTACAAAGTAGACAAGGTACCTAAGATAGCATCATCACAAACTACTAATGTGAATACTTTAACTTCCACAGGAATAGGCACCATGTTGGGAATTATCACGAGACAAGACTTAATATGAAGAATAGACTTAAGTCTGCTGGGTTACAAAGTTAAGTCTGTTAGTGTATTTTGTCATAGTTAAGTCTGGTCATTCATTGTTAAGTCTGGTAGAGTAATTCGTAGTTAAGTCTGGTTGACTTAAGTCATTAAGTCTGTTTATGAAAGTTAGGAAAGTTTGTTAGATATATGTTAGGAAAGGATACGTAGTTATCTTTAGAGAAGATACGTATATCCTTCTACACGTTTTGTATCTAGGGTTTCCTTGGTGTATAAAAGGAACCCTAAGGCATTAGTTTTTGATAACGACGAAGATTGTACTCATATTGATTAAAGAATTAGTAATATATGAAGTTAGTTATAGTTATTGTATTCTTCATTGTTAGTGTTAAGATTCCTCATTAGCATTAACAATCTGTGTTAGAGTTTCTCACTTAGATTGATTTGAATTTATTCAAGTCGTCTAACAAGTAACAAGGCTACTTGGATCCATAATTCGTGTGGACCTACAAGTGGTATCAGAGCCTGTAAAGAGACTCTGAGTTTGAAGAAACACAACAACCAAATCCAAATTCACTCAACTAAACCCTGCAAAATGTCTGACGTTGACAATCCCAACAAGAATGATGGTTTCTCAATTCACAACAGTGATGATGAAAGATCAATCCATGATGAAGAAAAACCTGAAGCAAGCACATCTAAACAACAACAACCCATCTCTACAACAACAACCATATCCAACATAAAACTCCCAATCCTAAAGAGAGAAGAATATGACATCTGGGCTATGGAGATGGAACATTAACTGGAGTATATTGATGGAGAAGTCTGGAAGGTCATACATAATGGAAATTCGAAGAAAAGGATTTCACAAGGTACAGATGGGGTGATTAGGATATTACCACCAGTATCTGCTGAAGAGATACGGGCTGTTGAAAAAGAGAAGAAGGCCAAGACATTGCTGCTAATGGCAATTCCCAAAGAGCATTTGAGAAGGTTTCATGGCATGAATGATGCCAAGGAAATTTGGGAGGCTATCAAGAAAAGATTTGGAGGGAATGCTAACTCCAAGAAGATGCAAAAGGCTGTTCTTAAACAGCAATTTGAAGCTTTCAGTGTATCCAGTTCAGAGGGATTGGAAAAAGGTTATGATAGGTTTCAACATCTTCTATCACAATTGGAGGTTCATGGTGCAGCTGTGTCAGAAGAAGATGCAAACCAAAAGTTTCTTAGAGCATTACCAAAGGAATGGTCAAGTGTGACATTGACCATGAGGATGAAGGATGAAATTGACACCATGACAACTGATGACCTATATAACAATCTCAAGGTGTTTGAACAGGAAATCCAAGGAAAAGCATCTTCAAGTTCTACAAATGTTACTTTTGTTTCTCAAGGCAAGGGCAGCACTAACAAGGTTAAGTCTGGCAGTGTAAATTCTGGTGGTTATGGAGCTTCTTCTTGCAGCATGAGAAAAGAAAGAGATGCTCCAGCAGGCTTTGCTGATGAAGTAATTTACTCACTTTTGGCTAAGGAACCAGAAGATCAAGACTTCATCAGTGAGGATCTAGAACAGATCAATGATGTTGAAGTTGAAGAAATGGATATCAAATGGCAAATTGCCATGATTGCTTTCAGGGTTAAGAAGTTTTACAAGCAGACTGGGAGGAACATTAAGCTTGATGGGAAGTCACCAAGTGGGATGCAATAGGAGGACAGTTGAGTGCTACAATTGTTGTTAGGAATATAAATATTCAGTTGAAGACTCGGTCACCCCGAGCACTCAGGTGTATTAAATAGCTCGTAGAATTACAAGTAATATTAGTAGTAAAATAGTTAATTTATATTGTGGAGTGAGTCGGGTCTTTACCCACTGTCAGCTCGCTCCACAGTCCGCTAGGGACATATTAAGTAAGCTAGACAAGTAGTATAAATACCCCTCTCCTCATATGGAGAGGGCTGGACCTTCTCATTCTTAATCTAACATATTGCACCTTCTCTCTCTACAAGTTCCCAACTTCTTCTCTCTTTCTCTCTCTATACAAACCGGCCTAAATCACCAACCATACGTGTGTTTATTGTTATGAATATGCTAAAATTGGTATCAAGAGCCATGGTTAGGTTCGTGTAGTGCATATTCAGATTCGTGGTTTGGTTTTTGGGTTCTTTTTGGTTCGTACAATAAGGTAAGAAAAGATAATTGATTGATCTTTGTTTGTGGCTCAAGTCGTGTAATACTCGTACTTTTATGTTCAAAAAGGTGTTTTAGATCGTTCTTGATAAGTCACAACAGTGTTTGTGAGTTGTTTGTGGAAGATCCGAAGCTTTTCTTGGTAGCGGGTTGCATTTCGTACAAAGTTTCATCGCAGCGGTTTAACAATCTGCTAAGGATTCGTGTTAGCGGTTTACTATATTTGGCTGTTTTGGTCTAGCTGCTTGGTTAATAGCGGTTTGTAGTGTATCGGTTTCTGGAAAAAGACAAACTGTACTGAAAAGGACTGTTTGTCAACTTGTGGCAGCGGTTTGTCAGGACTTGTCGTCTAGCGGCTTGTCGTATTGTGGTAAAGGTTTACGGGTTTCAGCGGTTCTGGTTATAGCGGCTTTAGGTTCCAGCGGTTTAATCATCAGCGGGTTAACTTTTAGCGGCTCTAGTTTCAGCGGTTTAATCTTCTAGCGGTTTAGCGTTCAGCGGTTTAATCCTCAGCGGTTTAACTTCTAGCGGTTCTGCTTTCAGCGGCTTGATACTTCTGGTTCAGCTGTTTGAAATTTAGCGGTTTGAGTCTAGCGGTTTGACTTCTAGCGGTTTGAAATTCAGCGGTTTGACTTCTAGCGATTTTGAATTTCAGTGGTTTGAGTCTAGCGGTTTGAGTCTAGCGGTTTGACTTCTAGTGGTTTGAAATTTAGCGGTTTGACCAAAGTTGACGTTTTACGTCAAAACTTCAAACGGCCATAACTTTTGAACCGTAACTCCGTTTTCAGCGAAATACCTGTCAAAACGACCGGAACAGCCTGAATATTGTGAGATTTCACTAGGATGTCATGAAACTAATTTTTCAAGGCCCAAGACCCTTCCGAAAAGAAGTTATTGAGGTTTTAAGTTTTCAGACCAAAATTCCACCGTAAAAACTTGCATCAACCAAACCTAATCACAACCATACCCATACAAAAGATCACCAAGTCCACCAAACCGTCATCATAAGACACTCAAGTAACCATTATCATTTCACGGTTTATTCTAGATTTTAGTATAATCCCGCGAAAGAATCTATTTCTCGGTTTAAATCTTAGAATTATAAAATCCCGTGCACGTTAATATCATGTCAAATACTTCCGATTCTGCTATATCAGAGATACTCAGATTGTACAACATGATGGACAAACAAAAGATTCCAAAAGATGTTCGACAGATAAACGTGTTTGACTATGTCAGTGCCAATAGAGAATTTGTGTGCCCGAATTCTCAAGAAAACAAGCTTCATCAGCCACTGACAAATGTTAGGGAGTCAGATACTGCTAGGAACAACGTGCAACATGATAAACACAACGAAGCGTCTGCTGAACCTAATGGGGTATCTTCTGTCATTAATAATGATAATGTGTTGCATGAACAAAAGATTCCTGACAAAGTACAACAGACAAACGTTGTTGAGTCAGATATTGCTTATATGGGAAATAGCGATGTTCTCCCATATGAACAATATGTGAATCACAACGAAGCGTCTGTTGTACCTAGTTGTGCATCTTCTGTTCTAAATGATGATTATGTGCTGCATGAGAACACTGTGTTTGTCCCTGATGATAACTTGATCACTAGACTAAACATCTATAAGGAACAAGTAGCTATGTATGAACAGCGTGCTAAGTTTGAACTTAATGAACGTGAGCAGAAATTAGAAGGTCAAATGAGTACACTTATTAAAGAGTCTAGAGTAAGAGAAGAAACATTAAAACAAGAGTTGAATTCTTTGAAAAATCAGCTAGAACAGTCTGTCAAACAGAAACAGGAAGTACAAAAATGTATAACTACACTTAAGCTAGAATTCAAAGAAAAAGAAACAACACTTTTAAATGATTTCTCTAGACTCAAGACGTTAAAGAATAAGCTTGAAGATAAGTTGTACACACAAGATCAAACCATACAAACTGCTCAAATGATTCATAAGCACAGAAAGTTGAGTGATAAGCATAGTAAGATCATAATAGGTGAACCCAAGTCAACCATCCTTAGGGGCATGAAAGTAGCTCAACCTGCCCTATATGATGGTAATGTGATGCTTATGCCTATTCATGACCCGCCTGAGCATATCTACACAAATGAAGAGGATGAGATAAGTGATAGAACGAGGGAAAAAATGAGTGAGAAAATGAGGGATCCCGAGTGCATAGCCAGACGAATATTAGTCAAGCCCCATGATTATTATGAGGAGAATAGTTTGACTGTGTTTGTACCTCAAAAGAAGTTAACACCTGAACAGATATTTTGGTCACAAGATATAGAAAAGCTAAAGGAAGATAAACTTAAAGCCAACACCCCATACATTAGAAAAGTTGCGTCCATAACGGTGTATCCTCCCAATACACCTAGGAATTTGGTTCCTTTGTCTCTTTCCACTGAATGCAAAACCTTAATTAGCTTATACGTGCTTTGGCAACTATTTGCTGATTTTGATAAAACATGTAAGAAGAGAATCACACCAACAGGAATTACTGAGGGGGAAAGGTGTTTTGAGCATGCAAAAAGGTGTTACTTGACTGAGGTCATGCCATTCTTTAAACTACTTAAAGAACATTTTGAAGGGTTGCAAACTGCCCTTAAAACCGAAATAAATGAAATGAAAGTAGTGTTTAAAGATATGGAAAATGAGGTAACTCAAAATGTGATAGAACTTAAGACTCGTGAGATTGAAAGAAAGAACATTCTCATCACAAATGAGAATTTGATTGCTAGATGTATTGCACAAGATGTATTTTATACTGCTACTGATTCTGCATTATCTGCTTGTCAATTTCATGAGTATTCTATTGCTTTAGATGTTACCCAGAATCGTGTTGTTGAGCTTGAGGGGGAGAATTTGAAATTGCTTGAAAAAATTCAAAATGATGACCATGATAACATGGTTAAACGTTTTTCAAAACTAGAAGTTGATTATCTGAATTTGCAACTCAAACATCAACACTTAGAAGAAAAATGCAAAATATCAAATGTCAAGACATCCTCGGATGCTCCTGATTTTGATACATATTTTGAATTAAGCAAACGTGATGAAAAAATTCAAGCTCACACAAACACGATTCGACTGTTGAGGGCCCAAGTTGCCCAATTGAAATCCAACAAGTATGAGGTGTATGGCACCAATAAACCTTCGTCTTCAGATTCTCAGAATTTTCAGTATCAAGACACCATCAACAAGTTACATTATGAAAATGAGTGTTTTCGAGAAGAAAATTCTAAGATTAAACAGCATTACAAAGAGTTATATGACTCAATTAAAGTCACACGAAATAGTCATAATGAAAAGATAACTTCTTTGTTAAATGAAATTGAGAATCTTAAGACTCAGGTGAAAGGAAAAATGCCATGTACCACTTGTAATTGTGTTGCATCAAAGGTCTCTGCTTGTAAAATGTACGATGTTGATGTGAGGCCTATTCCATTTCCCATGAGAAACAACAGACCTGTCCATCAAATGTACCTCTATCACCTTAGGGATGGACTTGGCACTCTTCGTGAGGTTGTGGAAGAGGACAGAATAGGAAAAGCACTCGATAAGGCTGTAAGTTATGCCTGCGTCCTCACAAAAAGGATCCAGGAACAGTTAGAATATGCCATTGGCACGGGCCCTAAGTCTCACAACCAAAGAGATAGAATAGTTGCGTCGTCATCCACAATTAAGAACAAGCATGTAACCTTTGAGGTATCTTTGGAAACTTCAGATCCCAACACATCAAAACATGTTCAGCAACTAGAAGTGAAGAAGACTAAGATTCCCATCAGTCCTTCTACAGGAGTTAATAGTGACACTAAAGCTAGCGAGTCAAAACCTAGGAGAAACATAAAGAATTCTAGGATTTCACCAGCTAAAAGTGTTCCTAAAAGGAAAGTAGAAGACCACATGAGAAACAACAAGTCAGATTTGAACAAAAGGAATCATAATTCGAATCCAAATTCACTTTGCAAAACATGTAATGAATGCATAATTTCGTGTAAACATGATAAATGTGTTAAGAAATTTCTGAAGTCGTCCAACAAACCCCCAGTTAGGAAAGTTTGGAGAGCTAGACAAATTAAGCAATCTTGGAAACCTACAGGGAAAATGTTTACCAATGTGGGCTTTCAGTGGAAGCCCACGGGCCGAACATTCACACTAGGGGAACATTGCCCTTTAACAAGGATTACAATTCCTAGAGTAGTGCCTGTTAAGGAATGGAAGCCTACTGGTAGAGTTATCCCTTTAGATACACAATGTCCCTTAACTAGGTCCATTGCATCTACTAGTGTTGCCCCTATTGTTAAAACCAAGGCACCTATGGTTTCAGCAGCCCCAAAGATTGTTTGCACTAACCAACTGGAACCCAACCTAAATTGGGGATCCGGCTCTCCAAATTCTCTTGTTTCGTCTGTTTTCAAATGCAAGTCGTACAGATCGTCCTTTGACATTTGGACACAGGCTGCTCACAACATATGAGGGGAATTATAATGACGTCTGTACACATCAGTGCAGGCCTCGCTCTTCATCATTATGACGTCTGTACACATCAGTGCAGGCCTCGTTCTTCATCAGTATGACGTCTGAATACATCAGTTCAGGCCTCGCTCTTCAATGACAATGGCGTCTGCTGACATCTCTTTAGGCCCCGTTCATCAAAGAAAAGAAAGGCGTACGCTTGAGTGCGCTTTATCTTCGGAAGAAGAGGAATCTTCTTATTTATGACCATTCTCATCAAGCTTCATGTTCTTCAAATGCTCATTCAGTCACCAAAGGGGATAAACGTACATTGGAGTATATTCTTATTCACCTGGTCTATCAAAAATGGCAGTTGGTCGTCATATGCAATTTTTGAGGGGGAGAAGGGTGAATAAACTACATGGTGATTGAGAGTTGAGAAATGGTCATACGAATATTCTTGTTTCTGACTACTCTTATCTAAAGGCTTCATACTTGCTCCATGCGCATTCAGACATCAAGTGGATCTACTTCCATCAGATGCGATTTCGAATGCAATTTTTGAGGGGGAGAAGTGTGAACAAGTGAGCGAACAAACAATCACTTGTTGGGCATCTAATTGTGACTACGGAATGGATCAGGTTTCACTTATTTGGGGTTGAAGTTGACTTTCTCAAAGGCGTGGTCTTACTCTATCTTGAAGTCGGGGTTGGTTGGATGCATGACCTTCAATGATAACTTGCTCGTGCTTAAGATTTAAGTTGAAGACTTAGGTTATCTAGTTACCAGCAGTCGGGGTAACTATCACTTAAAGGAGTTACGATGTAGTACTCAGTGTCACACGCCGTTGACGTTGTGGATAATCGTAAGAGGTGTTAATGTCTCATACCTTGGTTGGGTATTGAGTACTTAGAGATTTGCTTGGAGCACTAATTCTCTACACCGTTCTTCCAACATTAGTGCAACCGTAAGTCACAAGAATGGGGAATTCTATCTTCAGGTTCAAGTTTGGTATATCGGGTTTGCTCCATCAGTTATCACTTCGAATAGCCTATTTATGGGTTGATAAAGATAGTCAGATACGGTTTTGGCAGCAGTTAATTCTCACTTGATCTACTTGAGCCTAAGTTTTTCTTCTCACAAGATTTCAAGAATATATTCGTAAAATGTGTTGCTGATTCTGAGGTATCAAAACCAGCAAGGGGGAAGGAGACATACATCTGAATGCACATTGAGTACACATGATGAGCTTTATACCTCTTCTCAATTGAAGATTATTCCGGGAAGACAAATGTCATAACTGCAGAGAAAATCAGTGTTCTATGTCGTTCCTTCTGGTGTATCATTCCAACTACGTGTGGGAAGAGTATGTCAGTTTCTGATGATAAAAGACGTACACAATTGTATGGTGGTTCCTATGGTTAGTCGATATCCTACTGAAGGAAATGTGTACATCTGGTACTTAGTAGCTGTTATGGTACTGTCTTAGTGTTATCATGTCGACTACATATGGGATAAATTGCTTACACTCAGGACTTAGCTGAATTTGGTGTAACAATTCTCATCTGCAATTTCCTGAAAGGAGATAAGGGGATATTTGGGTCTTAATTGATCTTGATGATGCTTTGTCGACTTCATTAATGGGATTGAGTGTGTACTTCGGGTTTTTGGGCTTCATATATCGAGACTGTCTGCATCTCTTCAATCAATTGGGGGAAGTGGTCTCTGGATACTGTTGGTATGCGTTGCTTCAGACTTTAGCGGGAAGAAATGTGAGAAGTATCATTCAAGCGTGAGATGATTCATGGCTGATTTATTTGAGGATCCCCCGATCGAAGAATCTCGACGGTTATTCTTAAAAGGAGCAGCAATACTTAATGGGGTTTGCTACGGTTTTCGCTGTACACTTACCTTTCGTAAGCTTGAAAGAGAGCTTTGAAACTGCTCAAAAGGAAGATTGTTGGTCTGGGGGGGAAGCTATCAAAGCTTCACATTGAGAAGGCTCGAGCTCAGACGATTATTTTGGAGCCTTGAAAGCTTTGGTGGTGAAAGTTTAAGAGATGTTGACTTCAGATTTCTACAACATGCTGAACGTATCCTCATTTCGGTATTCATGTCATCATCGTCTTAAACTGAGTAACATATTTTGTACATATCTTATACCAAACTGTAAATAGAAAAATATAAAAAACCATGCTAATTGTAAATAGAGAAACGTAAAATCAGAAAAACCATAGAAATTAAAAAATTTAGAAAAGACCAAAAATAGTCTCACCTAGGCATGTCTTCTGTTTATCGATAACATTTACGGAATTAGAAATGTCATTCAATAATGGCACGGGTCTTTAAATGAAGCTCGAGCAGAAGTTAAAATGGATGGTTAAAACATGTCTAAATGGCTTGCTATTACTTTAGATAGCAACCCGCGCTTCACAATGGGGAAAGCACGTTGCCAAAAAGACGGCAGTTCCTCCAACTGGGTGATGTTCACCTGGGCATGGATTACTTTATATCCATGTTTCTTCGATTTGATGTACGTTTCAGTGCATCATTTCTGGTAAAGGAAGAGAAATATTCTTTGCATACAAATAGTTTTCATTCTATGATTCTTCTGAAAATTATTTGTGAGACACTTGGCGAATATGTGTTGTATGAAATTTGTTTAAACTTGGATTATGCATAAAATTTGTCACTCAATCAACGACTACAAATCTTTAACTAAAATACGAGTCATTGATTGAGGGGGAGAGTGAATTCAAATTTTATATCATCAAACGGATTTATTGGTTAAATCATACTTGTTAGAAATGGTTTTGTAGTTAATGGGGTATTAGTTGAAGAGGATCTTGCTAAAACTTTATATCAAATGGCCAAATGTGTTAGTTGCTAGAAAGTTTAGGACATTATGTGCAATTTGCTTATAGTATCCTAGCTTCATATAACTAGAAGGTTCATTTGTGCTACGTTGGAATCCTCATTTAATCCCCTAAATACTTTAAGACTCAAAACCTAAAAGAAGTTAGAAAACCAGTTGTGTTTGATGTTCTTGAATACTCCACTGGCATTTGTATAATCTGAATGAATGAGTTTCAAATGTTGTTTGACTCTTGTTAGTCAATTGCTGCTTAATTTTTGTTGATATTGTGCATATGTTCTTAGGATTCGCTTAGGTATATAGCTATTATGTTAGAATCATGTTCCTAAGATCCTTTATTGGATATTGAATCTGTGTGAATTGCCATGTTCATGATTGCTAATTGCTCTTCATGATAGATAGTCTTTTAACGTATTTCCTGACTATGGTTTGATTAAATGAATTTGGTATTATAATGTGGCAAGCTGCTGAAGGGTAGCTATTAAAGAATAGTGTATCTGCATGTATGTATGTCTATGTTGATATTCTTATGCAGATTCTAAAGCCAAAATGAATGTACCAGTTCCCATTCTAACCATTTGATCAGACGTTCAAACTCTATTGATTGGCTCGAAATTCACCACGACAACAACATCGGCAGCAACAACAACAACAACACCGTCATCACCACCACCACCTTCAGTGAAACAAAGCAATATTTATTCCGATCTCGCCAAGTGGGGATCTACAATATTTGGACGTTCTCGTTGGTGGATGGATAATTGATGTTGACCACTGACTCACTCAGAAAAGCTGGTGATTACATCATCTGCGCAAAAAGGTCTATATCATTTGTGTCATAATAGTCGACTTGTGCATAATAAGCAGTGAATCTCCCTCTTAGATTAAGGGGGAGCAAAGTATGTCCCATCATCAGACTACATTAAATCGGACACATTTTCTCCCACATTTTCTAACTTATTTAAATCAATTGGGATCACAAATCTCAAGTGGTTTGAAATTTTTGATCGGGGGAGAGAATGTGATTTAAATATGAAATCTGATAAAATGTGATGTTTGGACGTAAATGTAAGCTCTCCCATATGTGCTAAACTCTTTCGTATATCGATGCACATATTGAGGGGAAGCGAATTGATAAAAAGGATTTGGCATGCATCTTATGTGAGCAAGGCTCAGACTTCACCAATGAATTGACGATAGCTAAAGTCAGTAGTCGAAAGGACATGTCCTGGACGGGTAATAATTTCAAGCCAGTTTATCTGGTGATGTAAGCGTGTCTCGCAAAGGACGTGTCTGAGTAGAATGTACCGATTTCGAGCGATTTTCCTTGAATGTGATCTGGACGGGTAATAATTTCAAGCTAGTTCACTAGTGATGTAAGCGTGTCTCGCGATGATCATGTTCTTGGAAAATCAATCAATTCAAAAGTGCGAGCTTCACCTGACATGTGCAAATTTATAAAACAATTACTCGAGCACATGTTGAGGGGGAGCATTTGAAAAATATAAAACTCTCAAAGTGTTAGAAAAATGTGTTTCATAATCATGAACACTTTGAGAGATTTTTCAAAGATTTGGTAAATGGCAACATAGGATAGTCATGAAGTTATAAGGTGGCTAAGGTTAGGAAAACCGTCCTATGATCCGCCAGAGCCGGAGGGATCTACCCAAGGACAATACCGAATAGTTAGTATTAGAAAGTCCTTAGGTATGATTATGAAAAAAGGAGTAATGTGAGTAAGGAGAAAGAAGGGGTTGAAGAATTAAAAAGAAATGAAATGAGAAAGGGTGAAAAGAAATAGCCCTCCGATTATTCAACCTTAGGGCAGAAACCGGGTTCAATTCATATGCTACTGGTTGTTACCAAGGTAACACCGGTATTGAAGAACAAGACGTCATGGACCCAGTGACGCACTGCACTAAACCTTCTAAACCACTCAAGTTCTCTTAAAAGGACTTGTTTCATTCTCACGGGGAACCCTGCATAATCTATCGACCGCTCATTACGAGTTATGTTGATATTGAAACAGGAGACACCGCTCCAGTCTCCGACTACCAAAAATGCACTTATCGAGTCTAGAGCTACGAGATGCATAATAAGATCTCATAGGAACACATGCTTCTTCTACACTGGTTGGTCAACATTAAGGACACCAGTTGTAAACTTAAGAGTCCTACGCAGATCTTAGCAATCTGCCAGAACATTTATGAGAGAATTTACAAATGTAATTCTCAATGATTGAATGGAAATTCCTGCCAGGGTCAACATCAAACAGCCCTGAAAGCAGGTCACTTAGGTAATTCTTTATGGATTACGCTTGGTGGTCACGGCGGTTTCAAACGGTCTACAGTCGTGGAGTGATCTCCAGCGACTCACCTAATCGTTGATGTGCTACGGTTCGATCTTAAAAAGCCCTCTGTGGGTTTTCGATTAGGAACGGTCTTGGTGAGGATTAGAGAGAGTTTTCACACTATGCTGTTAACAATCTCAAAGTCCAAACCTGTAAGTACCGGTCGATTTGTTGCTAACTGTCGTATGCAGGAACTTCTGGAGGTTGTAGCTGTTGGATGTTGTAGCTGGTTGCTGTTGTAGCTGGTTGCAGAAAAGATGCCAATCCTTTACCACATGTTCACACTACATCATCACTATAATTCAACAAAATCATGATCAACCAAAAGACCTTTAACACAGCTTCTGCTAACTCTGATGCTGAAGATCATGACCCAAAATAGGGTGAGCATGTCGGTTCAAAGTATATCTCATCACATGGAGACTTACGACTGAAAGATGACTTGAATACACAAGCTGGATGATATTGTCAAAGAATACTCAAAATCATCCAAGACAAAGTATGGTCATCAAAAGAACACTGCTGAAGGCACAATGATTAATGAAGCTGAAGAATCAATGTCTACGAGCTATGAAGTCAAGATTCATGAATAGAGTGCTTGAAGAATGAACATTGTTTCCGGGGTGACCTCCCTTAGGGGGAGATTGTTAGGAATATAAATATTCAGTTGAAGACTCGGTCACCCCGAGCACTCAGGTGTATTAAATAGCTCGTAGAATTACAAGTAATATTAGTAGTAAAATAGTTAATTTATATTGTGGAGTGAGTCGGGTCTTTACCCACTGTCAGCTCGCTCCACAGTCCGCTAGGGACATATTAAGTAAGCCAGACAAGTAGTATAAATACCCCTCTCCTCATGTGGAGAGGGCTGGACCTTCTCATTCTTAATCTAACATATTGCACTTTCTCTCTCTACAAGTTCCCAACTTCTTCTCTCTTTCTCTCTCTATACAAACCGGCCTAAATCACCAACCATACGTGTGTTTATTGTTATGAATATGCTACAATTGTCACAAGCATGGTCACTTTGCCAGAGATTGCAAGGAAAAGGTGACTACTGATTGGAAAAAGAAGAAGGGTTCTGACTCTCAAGATGATGACAAGATGGGGAAGAATCAGATGAGTTTGATGACATTGGAAGCTGGAGCTGTGAATTGGGATGAACACACACCTGAGGATGAAGAGCCAAACCATGCACTTATGGCTATTGGTTCCAGTAATGAGGTATCTTTGTGCTCAAAATTATGCATTGATTCATATAATCATGTTAAAGCTTTTGTGTGATGAACAATTAACACAAATAGGTGATCAGGAAGTAAAAATTCTTGCTTATACTAAAGCTGTTAAAACTTTAGAAGCACAAATAGTCAACTATCAAAATAAACAAGCTTCCTTAAATGAAAAACTCACCTTTCAAGCTAATGAGATATATGAAAAGGATGAAAAACTTAAGAGATATAGAAGAATAGGCATGAAAGCTGTTAGGGAAAGAGATGAATTGCAAAAGAAAGTAGACAAATGGACTCATTCTGCTAAATGTCAGGATAAGTTAATAGCATCTAGTATGAGCTCTACAAGTAAAATTAGCTTAGGTTATGGGATATACTCAGATAGTGAAGTTCTAAGCTATGAGGAAGAGATGGACAGATCTGTGTTCAAATGTAGAAAAGAGGATTCTATTGGTAAACCAGTGTACAATAGGTTTGTTAAGTCTGATGACTTTAAAGGAGTGCCACATCCATTAAGTGGAGATTACACTCCTCTACAAAAGGAAGACCTAGATGACTCTTTGTTTGTATATGGTAAAAAGGGTCCTATCTATCCTGAGTCAAGCAACTCAGATGACAAATCAAGTGAATACTCTACTTGTCAAACCAATGACAGTGAAGGATCCATTAGAGATGCCCCTGAGCAGTCTGATTCAGAATCAGAGAGTGCACCTAAAGAAGTTTCTGAGTCAAAATCTATCAAACATAGTGAACCAGTTGTGACTAAAACAAAACCTAATACAGATAAACCTAGTTTTGATACTCACATAAAATCTCCTAGGAAGTCTGTCAAAAATCAAGAGTCACCAAAACCTGATAGGATGAGAAGAGAGTACAAGAAAAACTACAGTTTTGGTCCTAAAAGATGCTTTGTGTGTGGTAGTCTAAGTCATTTGATTAGGGACTGTGATTTTCATGAGGTTAGGATGAAAAGAAAGGCTGAACTTAGAAAGAATAAGAGTGTTAATACTGGCCATATGAATGTTAAACCAGTTTGGAATAAGGCTAACAGGATTAATCATGCTAATAAGTTTGTGACTAGACCAGCACAATTTAATTCTGGTATGCCTAATGTTAATTCTGGTTGGTCATCTGTTAGTTCTGGTAGACCAAATTTTAATTCTGGTAGACCAAATTTTAATTCTGGTAGACCAAATGTTAGTTCTGTTGGTCAAAATGTTAATTCTGTGAGGCCAAGTGTTAATTCTGGGTGGTTTAATCATTCTGGACCCAGACAACCAGTAAATAGACCACAGGTGAACTCATATAATCAAAGAAACAATTTTTATAAACCTCATTCACCTGTGAGAAGACCCAATGCTATGAATCCAGCAAAATTTTCAAACTCTAATGGGGCAGAAAAATGGTGAACCCCTAGCTCAGTTTAAGGGGAGGTTACATTTAAGGGGAGGCTAAATGTAAAGTTTGTAGAACCAGTACTAAGTAGTTAATTATGATAAGTAGTTAATTCTGATTAGGAGTTAATTCTGGTAGTCTTAGAAGTTAATTCTTGTAGTAGATTTAATACTTCTTAAGTAAAAAAAAAAAAAAAAAAAAAAAATCCCTGTAGTAGTTTCATTCTGGTAGTTAATTTTTCTTGCTTTTAAATTGTAAAATCGTTTGTTTGTATGTTTTCTTGGTTTTTCTTGGTGTTGGGACTAACATTTGCAGAAAACACATGGATTGGTGATGATCAGAAGCCTTGATATTGCTTTTTATGAGTGTTTGTCTGATTCCTTGGTTAAGTCTGGTGAGTCATTGGTTAAGTCTGGTTGACCACTTTTAAGTCTGGTAGTGTTAAAATGTAAAAATATTTTTTTTTTACCGTTAGGTCTGGTCGTACTGTAACACCCCAACCCGGCAAGGGTAAAGATGTCACATTAATGGTTTCATATCAGATCAAACAAAGCATACTTCAATAGTAATACAATAACTTTCAAAGGTTACAAATGAAATACTAACATTTCAAGGTTAAGAAAGAAACAAAACTAAATACTAAGCCTGCAAATGCAATCCTTCTAATGACTTCTACTTCAGAATAACTATCAAGGTCTTCTAAGTCCAAAAGTCTCTTCACTCATACCCAAACCCGTCGTCCTGCTTATAACCTGCCGCACACGAAAAGAAAACGTGCGGCTGAGCTTAAAAAGCCCAGTGAACAGATATAACGATAATAAACAGAAATAGAGAAAGTACAGAATAACAGAAACAAAGGTCAAACAGATGTAATATGGTTCAAGGGATAAGTCAATGAATAAGTATAAGGGAAAGAGAAAGGGATAGTAATCCACCACGAGCCCAGAAACAGATCATATCATATCGCAACCATAAATCTTCAAATCATATAGAGGGGAGACCTCTCAGATAATCAGATAATATGAGGGGTGTCCTCATTCTTCAAATGGAGTAGCTAGCTCCCAGACATATGTGAAAGGCATGTATTGCACACAGTACCAGTCACCAGAACAGAAATCAGATCAAATCATGTTAAATCCACTAAACAGAACAGATCTAGGATGCATCCATACGCCCCCCAGAAACATATATAATCCATAATCAAAGTAATGCGCATATCATAATCAGAATGGGGACGTGGCGGAACATCACTCTACCGCCCTAGAGTCATGTCATTGGTGCATCAATGACACGGCCATGTTACCTTCATGGCTAGGAAACAGATTTTTGGCTCGGGTATCAAACTAAGAGTCAGATATCATATCAAATCAGAGTGTCATAACAGATGGCTCATAACAGATAGTTCATAACAGATGGTTTATATCAAATATCATCAGAAGTAGTACCAAAAGTCCAAATCAGAGTTTATCAGATCAAGGTTCATATTAAATAATCAAGTCAAGGTTCAGATCAAAAGTTCATTTCAAAAGTTTCTATCAAAAGTCCATTTTAACCAATCCTTTATTCATGATGTTCATAAAACGATCCTTTAAAGTGGTTTTCATAAAAATAATCTTTCAAAACGGTTTTTATAAAGATAGTCTTCAAAATAAGAGTTAGTAACATTTTATATAAAAGTAGTTTCGCATCATTTATAAACATCTTTTTAAAATGGTTTTTCTCAAAACATTTCCATGGTATAATTAAAAAGGTTTTCATAACATAGGTTCATAACAGAGGTCATATCAAATGGGATCAACAGAGAAGGTTCAAGCAAAGGGAATCATAGCAATGGCATCGGTTCAGAAACTAACGGATCAGAAAATGAAAGAGATCATGAGAAACCTTAAAAGAAAGGTCAGAATATCTGTACCTTAGACCGCAAGTGAAAACTTAATAGAACACAAGATCGGAAGCAAACTTCATCTTCAACGAATCTACACGAATTCATGATCTCCTTATTAATAAACTATTTTAAGTCAGATTGCTCATTTTAGTCGGCTTTTCCTTTTTAGTAACTTCCCTTTTATAGCAGCTTCCAAGAATAGTAACTTTCCAGAAATAGTAGGTTTCCTCTATAAGTAGTTTAACCATTTTAAGTAACCTTCTATTTTTATCAAGTTTCCCGGATTCCGTTTAGATCTTAGCTGATTTAATTAACTACTTAAATTAGACACGTTTCGAATTAGTCACGTTTGAAACCAAATACACTCATTTACCCTTACACCTTCGAACACATATACATATTCACACATCTAAACAACTCACGAGACACTCCTTTTAACGAGACAAAGCCATGGCATTATGAAACAAAAACAGTTACATGAATCCGATTGATACTCAAGTTAACACATATGCATAATAACAATTCACTTACGCCTAGTACCATTTTCAAATTAATTTCCTTCACACGTCTATGGACCTTTTATGACTCACAAGAACTCACGCACATGCATACCATTTTTTTTAATATTTTAAACGCCACTTGCATGCATAGGAATCAGTCCTACTTTCATCATACAGCTCACATGTTATTCCTTCGTTTACAAAACCCCATGTCACTCACAACTATTACATGCTCATGAAAATCCAGATAACACACACAAATATGGACACAAGTAACAAGGCACGAAAATTTTCCATAAACATGCATATCTCCTTCACGTATAATTTCCCACAGACTCACATATATATTCATTCACACCTTTTATTCGTACATATATATACTCATTCATATATATCCATTATCCAGGTTTTTAAGGTTGGTTTAAATGAACATATGAGGACTCACATGACCAGATTTAAGAGGTGTATAACCACTATATTCTAATAGCAAAATAAGAACAAGATCGACATATAGAGGTTCCTAAAGTTCGTGATTTTATGAGACGCATTCTTTTAAGTGGTATTCTGATTTTATGTGGAATTTATATGATTTTATGTGAGCCTCTTTTGATAGAACATGTAAGCCGATTAAATGAGATACAAAAACGACATGGTCTGATCGAAATAAGGAAAAGAGGAATCGAATATGGTGGAGGATCATTACCCTTGTAGCGTGACAAATAGAAGAGCACAAGAACGATCGAACACTAGCCAAAACTTCACCGAACCAAGCAGCTCCACCCCCTTTCGGAACAGAAACTAACCACGACTAACTCACCCTCGAACCAGAAATCAACCTACGATTAAAACACCACAATCGTACTACGTCTGGACGCCCAAGAATTTACAACCGAACCCTCCTTTGCACTTCTTAGAATCGGACAAGAAAAGAAGATCTACTAGCCGTCACTTGCGTCTTTTAGGGTTTTAAGAATTGTGTGGTGTGTGTTTAATATTTGTTTGGTAAAAAAATAAACGAGTGGGGAGGTGAGAAAAAAAAAGAATGTCGTGATTTAAGGGATTAGATGGGAGACCAAATCAATATAGGATCAATCACGAACTTGGATTTGCTACTAGCCTTCATACGTTTTTGACAAAAGAACAAAATCGACCCTTGTACCATTTGTACGTGTGATATGATTAATATATACAAGTTAAGTGAATTTTAATGTTATCATAAGTTATAGGTTCAAAATGTTGCACAATATTTAAGTATTAACGTTTTAAGACTTAGGTTATAACCGATATTTAATGTTTTAGATTTTTAATCGTCGTTTCATAAGTTCGAATTTAGAGAGTATTTGGGGTATTTAAGTTTAAAAATTTTGGGTTTTACAACTCTTCCCCTCTAAAAGAAAATTTTCGTCCTCGAAAATTTGAAGTCGCAAGGTTAGACAAAGTCGTAGCAATTCGCAAAAGATCGTCACAAACATTCTCACGCCCGGGGAGGTTCATTCAGAAAGGATCTTCAAATCAAATAGTTTCTCATGACTCAATCGAAACAAGGTGGGTTCAAATTCTCAGAAGGAGACGAATTGGGTTGATTCTGATCAAAAGGTCCATGCAACATAAAATGGATGATGGGTGAATCTTCAAGAAAGCTCATACGGAAATACGAACTAAATTTCAGATCAAATTAACTGTATCAACAGTAGATAGCTCTACAGAGAGTTCAAGATTTATAACTGAGGTCAACAGAATGAAAAATGAGAGTCCCAAGTCATCCCGGTTCCTAGCGAACAGAAACAGAGTATACGCATAGGTAGAATGAACCTAAAGTCTCACTAATCACGGATAATCCATCGGGAGATCAGATTCTAAACTTCTTAGGTACTCCCCCAAGATATCCTATGGCCACAATGAGTGCACGTTATATGGTGTAAGTATTATCACGTTGATCAGGCGTCATAATAATAGCACCACATAAATATGCCTTCATGATGATCATACTTTATCTCAAGTCGTAATCAAAACCACCTATCTTAATCCACCTAGTACTTCTATAGTCTCAGAGGTCATCAAAATCAAACACCATAACTAAGAGGAGAACGAACTCCTCGAAGGAGTTAACGGAATTCCCAGAATGTCTATCAAAATTTGGCACGTCGTTAAAAGCATCAGATCGTCCATCATTCGTCAAATTTCTCATAACAAAACCATCGTCCAGCATACGCAGAATGAACACCGAGCGGAATTACTAACAGAGAACATAACTCATTCAATGGGATCCTATCATCAGGTAATGGAAATTTGAGTAGGTCAAGAGGAAATGAATAACTTCATCCATAGCTTCACTTTTCACAAAATCAACTCTTCCAAACACAAATGTTCGCTTCCGAATTATCGTCCATTCAAATACATGATCTTAAACTCCTTCCAAGTCCATGCAGTCTATCGTATGATCATAGGGTGGAAAAGAAAATATAACTCGAGTCTGGTCCCTCAAGCCTTCGGCACCTCCTCTTGGAACTGTGGTGTAGTAACGTGAATCTCCGGTATGGTCACTTGTGCGTTCTTCCATCCGCGAGTCTGCTTCTGCTCTCAATTCATCTTAGTACAACTAAAATGGATAGAGAAACAAGACTGCGGTTTAAGACATGTCTTCAGCATAGTTTGAAATTCGCCCACTCAACTGCCGTCATCGTCAGATGCATGGTAGTGTTGTCTGCTACAATCTCTGGACGCCAATCAAATCTACTTCTTTCAGAATAAAGGGTCATTCTACAAGATGATTTACATGCTCCTCTTTGTGCATAAAACTGAAATACTTCCCGGAGGTTACTCTCAGTTTGTCATCTCTCTTCTTAGAAGTTCTTGTGGTTGCTTCTTCAGTCCTTCGATCATTAAAAGAGGCCGTCTGATACGGAGTTTACAAAGATAGAATCGATCATTGATATGCTGAATTGAAAAGTGGTAATGGTAGTGATACGATTAGGTTTACGATAGTTGATACGCTGACGCATAATTTTCTCTTTCTTCTTCACAACTAACAGGGTATTCAAAATGAAACACTGAGGTGAACAAAATCATCTTCTCCAATTTCTCAACTTCTATGGCATCATGGTCCGTCGACTGAGATTGGTTCAAATTCATTCTACTTCTCGAACAGGAGGGAAACCCAAGAGTTCCATCGGAGAACACCAGAAAATTTGCACAACAAACTTCCAATGCCAACGTTTTCTAAGAGTGGATACAAATAAGTGTCAGGGGAAAAATCATCAATCAAATGCGACCGAAGTAGATGTTTCCATAGCAGTGTTAACAGATTTGAGCAGTTACCGGTTATCATAACGAAAGTGGGATGAAACATATTACTAAAGGTCACAAAACAGATACGGTAGTCCCTGGCAGCGTATGAGGGCCAGCCAATCCATAACTTAAAGACCTCAAACTCGAATATGTCAACAGTAAATGGATTCGTATGATGAGTACGGTCGCCAAGCCAGACGGATAGTTCATATATCAAGGTCAAGTACATGGTTCATCAAAGTGTGGAGATAGATAAACGAACAATTCAAGGTGTTGGAGTCTTGTTTAGCTATTTAGCATAAGTTTCAGGTAGGTTGTGAGTCATCGGAAGTACAACATCGTATAACTGTCAACAGTCAGGCGTATAGAATATCAGTTATCAGCATCATCATGGTCAGTTAACAAATTCATATCGGGACAAAATTATCATCACAGTCCATGGCTAATAATCACCAAAGTTCCCATAGGAGTAGTAACGGACTTTGCAAGGACAGAGTAATATCAGGTGGTACATTTTCATCCAGCCCGGGTAATTCATTCACAGAATGGGTCAAACACCTTAAGGTTAAATGACCTTCGGAATGGTCAGAGGAGTATCAAACTGCTTATCAAATAGGTCGGAAGTGAAGAACAAAATCAAGTAGAGATAGCAAAAGTTTAACAATCGGAAATCATGGTAGGGAGTTCAAATTGGTTTCAAACACCGAAGGTGAGACATCAGAGGGTAGTCGTCAATGATCAATCAACCTATCCTTTATCAGAATAAAAAAAATCAGGTTAACTATTCCATGAAATAGATCGACAACGCAAGTCTTATCGTTCAGAAGTGAGAGGAAAACATTCTTATACTCGTGGTTAAAACACCACCAGACTTCTCATGGAAACGGAGATGTTTAAGACGAACTCAGATAGGGTCAGAAGATTCATAGATTATCAAAAGCGAGTAACAGAATGTATCAAGTAGGTTATCGTCATGGAGATTCTCAGAATACCCGAAGAGACATCAAAATGATTAACAAAAGAATCAGAGATCGGAGTCGAAATCTTAAGTGTTGCAAAGCGTGAGCTTTCAATCTCCAAAAGTGCTCTCAACAAGTGGGGCACGAATCAGAGTGATGCGGAAGCAATGATACTTAAACAAAAGCCTTATAGTCTACCTATTCCTCACTGGTCAGAACTTAAGGTCCTATAGGGAAATCCTAAAGCAAAATCTTAAAGGTTATCTGGTGAGCGCCTACAGTGGAAACTTAGTGGTCCAAACTTCACAGGTCAAGGGTAAATGTATTACGAGTCGCAGCCTGTCGCTCTGATACCATAATTGTAACACCCCAACCCGGCAAGGGTAAAGATGTCACATTAATGGTTTCATATCAGATCAAACAAAGCATACTTCAATAGTAATACAATAACTTTCAAAGGTTACAAATGAAATACTAACATTTCAAGGTTAAGAAAGAAACAAAACTAAATACTAAGCCTGCAAATGCAATCCTTCTAATGACTTCTACTTCAGAATAACTATCAAGGTCTTCTAAGTCCAAAAGTCTCTTCACTCATACCCAAACCCGTCGTCCTGCTTATAACCTGCCGCACACGAAAAGAAAACGTGCGGCTGAGCTTAAAAAGCCCAGTGAACAGATATAACGATAATAAACAGAAATAGAGAAAGTACAGAATAACAGAAACAAAGGTCAAACAGATGTAATATGGTTCAAGGGATAAGTCAATGAATAAGTATAAGGGAAAGAGAAAGGGATAGTAATCCACCACGAGCCCAAAAATAGATCATATCATATCGCAACCATAAATCTTCAAATCATATAGAGGGGAGACCTCTCAGATAATCAGATAATATGAGGGGTGTCCTCATTCTTCAAATGGAGTAGCTAGCTCCCAGACATATGTGAAAGGCATGTATTGCACACAGTACCAGTCACCAGAACAGAAATCAGATCAAATCATGTTAAATCCACTAAACAGAACAGATCTAGGATGCATCCATACGCCCCCTAGAAACATATATAATCCATAATCAAAGTAATGCGCATATCATAATCAGAATGGGGACGTGGCGGAACATCACTCTACCGCCCTAGAGTCATGTCATTGGTGCATCAATGACACGGCCATGTTACCTTCATGGCTAGGAAACAGATTTTTGGCTCGGGTATCAAACTAAGAGTCAGATATCATATCAAATCAGAGTGTCATAACAGATGGCTCATAACAGATAGTTCATAACAGATGGTTTATATCAAATATCATCAGAAGTAGTACCAAAAGTCCAAATCAGAGTTTATCAGATCAAGGTTCATATTAAATAATCAAGTCAAGGTTCAGATCAAAAGTTCATTTCAAAAGTTTCTATCAAAAGTCCATTTTAACCAATCCTTTATTCATGATGTTCATAAAACGATCCTTTAAAGTGGTTTTCATAAAAATAATCTTTCAAAACGGTTTTTATAAAGATAGTCTTCAAAATAAGAGTTAGTAACATTTTATATAAAAGTAGTTTCGCATCATTTATAAACATCTTTTTAAAATGGTTTTTCTCAAAACATTTCCATGGTATAATTAAAAAGGTTTTCATAACATAGGTTCATAACAGAGGTCATATCAAATGGGATCAACAGAGAAGGTTCAAGCAAAGGGAATCATAGCAATGGCATCGGTTCAGAAACTAACGGATCAGAAAATGAAAGAGATCATGAGAAACCTTAAAAGAAAGGTCAGAATATCTGTACCTTAGACCGCAAGTGAAAACTTAATAGAACACAAGATCGGAAGCAAACTCCATCTTCAACGAATCTACACGAATTCATGATCTCCTTATTAATAAACTATTTTAAGTCAGATTGCTCATTTTAGTCGGCTTTTCCTTTTTAGTAACTTCCCTTTTATAGCAGCTTCCAAGAATAGTAACTTTCCAGAAATAGTAGGTTTCCTCTATAAGTAGTTTAACCATTTTAAGTAACCTTCTATTTTTATCAAGTTTCCCGGATTCCGTTTAGATCTTAGCTGATTTAATTAACTACTTAAATTAGACACGTTTCGGATTAGTCACGTTTGAAACCAAATACACTCATTTACCCTTACACCTTCGAATACATATACATATTCACACATCTAAACAACTCACGAGACACTCCTTTTAACGAGACAAAGCCATGGCATTATGAAACAAAAACAGTTACATGAATCCGATTGATACTCAAGTTAACACATATGCATAATAACAATTCACTTACGCCTAGTACCATTTTCAAATTAATTTCCTTCACACGTCTATGGACCTTTTATGACTCACAAGAACTCACGCACATGCATACCATTTTTTTTTAATATTTTAAACGCCACTTGCATGCATAGGAATCAGTCCTACTTTCATCATACAGCTCACATGTTATTCCTTCGTTTACAAAACCCCATGTCACTCACAACTATTACATGCTCATGAAAATCCAGATAACACACACAAATATGGACACAAGTAACGAGGCATGAAAATTTTCCATAAACATGCATATCTCCTTCACGTATAATTTCCCACAGACTCACATATATATTCATTCACACCTTTTATTCGTACATATATATACTCATTCATATATATCCATTATCCAGGTTTTTAAGGTTGGTTTAAATGAACATATGAGGACTCACATGACCAGATTTAAGAGGTGTATAACCACTATATTCTAATAGCAAAATAAGAACAAGATCGACATATAGAGGTTCCTAAAGTTCGTGATTTTATGAGACGCATTCTTTTAAGTGGTATTCTGATTTTATGTGGAATTTATATGATTTTATGTGAGCCTCTTTTGATAGAACATGTAAGCCGATTAAATGAGATACAAAAACGACATGGTCTGATCGAAATAAGGAAAAGAGGAATCGAATATGGTGGAGGATCTTTACCCTTGTAGCGTGACAAATAGAAGAGCACAAGAACGATCGAACACTAGCCAAAACATCACCGAACCAAGCAGCTCCACCCCCTTTCGGAACAGAAACTAACCACGACTAACTCACCCTCGAACCAGAAATCAACCTACGATTAAAACACCACAATCGTACTACGTCTGGACGCCCAAGAATTTACAACCGAACCCTCCTTTGCACTTCTTAGAATCAGACAAGAAAAGAAGATCTACTAGCCGTCACTTGCGTGTTTTAGGGTTTTAAGAATTGTGTGGTGTGTGTTTAATATTTGTTTGGTAAAAAAATAAACGAGTGGGGAGGTGAGAAAAAAAAGAATGTCGTGATTTAAGGGATTAGATGGGAGACCAAATCAATATAGGATCAATCACGAACTTGGATTTGCTACTAGCCTTCATACGTTTTTGACAAAAGAACAAAATCGACCCTTGTAACATTTGTACGTGTGATATGATTAATATATACAAGTTAAGTGAATTTTAATGTTATCATAAGTTATAGGTTCAAAATGTTGCACAATATTTAAGTATTAACGTTTTAAGACTTAGGTTATAACCGATATTTAATGTTTTAGATTTTTAATCGTCGTTTCATAAGTTCGAATTTAGAGAGTATTTGGGGTATTTAAGTTTAAAAATTTTGGGTTTTACACGTACATTTAATTAATTTCCAATTTAAATATTACCGTTGATATTTTTTTGGAAAACGAAGTATATATGGATGAGATTTAATTACTATTTCATCTCTATCCATTATCTACTTCTACTTTTAAACTCTAAATTTTCGGCCAAAGATTGCTCTGTTTTTAACCGCCGGTATAAACCCTAAAGTCAATCAATTAACCCGAACTTACAAAATTTCTCATCATGGCTTCTCTAAAGTTTTGTGACAAGCACAACCAGGTTGGTTTCTTGAAGAAACCGAATCAAAGTGGTGGTTTCGAGCAGATTGTGGATTTCTTAAGAGGTTCTAACATTCGGTACGCCTTAACTTATAATCCTACAATCTATACTTCTCTAGTTAAGCAATTTTGGGTGTCTGTTACCTCTGAAACTCTTGCTGAAGGTACACCACAGTTAAGGGCAACTATAGATACACGTGACTTCATTGTCACTGAGGCTTCCATTAGGAGCAGTCTTAAATTGGATAATGCCTCAGGGGAATATATTTTGTCTAATGATGATCTTTTTGAGGGTATGAGAACCATAGGCTATCCCACTGATGGTACTTTTACTTTTTGGAAAAGCTATTTTACACCACAGTGGAGATTTTTTATTCATCATTTGCTCCATTGCCTAAGTCCCAAGAGTGGTGGATGGGATCAGTTTGGAAGCAACATTGCTTCTGCAATGGTCTGTCTTTCACTTGGAAAGACTTTTAATTTTTCAAAACTTATTTTTGATGGCATGGTAGCAAATGTCAACAACAAACACAAATTTTTAATGTACCCAAGATTTCTGCAAATGATTTTGAATTTTGAACCTGAAGATAAAATGCAGACTTATGTGATTGTGGCTTTTACTCCTAAAATCTTTGCTAACATGAAAAGGGGATTCACTGGGGCACATTGGCCACTTTTGCCTGCTATGCTTTCTGGTACAACTAACATTGCAGGTACATCTCATGCTGAAGTGGAGTCAACTCATGAAGAGCAAACCCAGGAACAACCCAAGTCACCCACACCTACACCACAACCAAGTTCATCACCATCTCAACCAAGGGTACCTACACCCACACCATCTTCACCACCACAGCAAACCCATATTCCAAGTCCTATTCAGGAGGAGGAATCCAACCTTATGACTGTGGAGGATCTTCTGACATTGGTGCCTGCTTTGGTTAAGAGGATAGAATCATTGGAGAAGGCAAACAATGCTAAGAGTGGGGCTATTGTCACTTTGGTAAGGAAGGTGAAAAAGATGGAGAAGGTTATGAAGGAGAAAGGAGTTGCTTTTGATGACCAGGAGGGTGAGGATGAAAATTCTTCCAAACAGGGGAGGAATTTGGATGAGGAACACATTTTTAAGACACCAGCTCAGGATAAACCAACTCAAGAAGATGATATAAGTCCTGAAGGAAAGGAAGCAGCAGAAACATTAGCTCAATCACTGAGTAAAATTCAACAACAAAGGAAGAAAAGCAGATATCCAAAAAGGAAGTTGATAATTGATGAAGAATCTGATGAAAAATTGGTTAAGTCTGCTGAGGGTATTAAGTCTGGTGAAGTTAATACTGGTGAGATTAAGTCTGGTGATGTTAATGCTGGTGAGGTAATTAAGTCTGGTGGTCAAGAAAAGTCTGGTGAGGTTGTTAGTTCTGCTCATGGAGATAAGTCTGGTAATGAGGAGCAGCCTAAAACTCAAAGGGAAGGAAAACAAATTGTGATTGAAACTCCTAAGCCCAGAGGACAAAGAGACAAGAAAGAGAGGATCAGGCTTCTTTAGCTGAGATTGCCAGAATACAAGAAATGGAAAAGGCTGAGATAGAAAAGGAGGAAGAACAGAAAAGACAAGATGAAATGCTTGCAAGAAAGTTATCAGAAGAGTTTAATGATGATCCACTGATACAAATGATTGAAAAAGATGATGAGTTGAGGGCAAAGTTTGAGGAACTTAAAGCTATTCCAGGTTTGACTGCTGAGGAGAGAGCCAAACAACTAGCAGAGTTTATAAATTCTAGAAGGAATGAAGAAACTTTGGGGGATTTTATGTCTGTGATAAGGCAAACTCAGAAGAAAACCAAGGTTCCCAAAAGGATGTCTAAAGCAGAACAGATGCATGGTATGAAGATGTATCTAAAGAACATGATGCACTCAACATGGGAAAAGATGAGAGGAAAATCTTTTGAGGAAATTGAAGCTGAATATGTGAGTGCATATGAGAGAGATCAAGGCTATAGGCCAGTGGATTATGAAGATTCTTTGAGAAGAAGCTTCAAAAGACAAAAGGTGAAAGAGTCTGAGCCTGCTATTGAGGTTGAGAAAGTAAGTGAAAAAGCATCTGAGATAGAGAAGGCATCCAGTGAAGCAAAAGAAGAAATTGAAGTTAAAAAGCCAGTCATAAAGTTTACAAGGAGGAAAAGTATAGCAAGAAAGAGTAAATCCAAGAAGAAAGTACAAGAAGAAGATGAATCAGAAGAAGAACCTTCATCTGAGGGTTGTACTATGGGAACAATTCCTGAAAGCTCTAAGGAACCAGCCAAGATTGTCAGATATCAAATAATTAAGACTGGATTAAGGGCAGCTTATCAGATCATAAGGGAGGATAATACTGATGAGGTGTATTTTAACTTTCCAGGAATATTGAATGATGTGAGTAGAGAAGATCTCATGGATTTGCATAAGTTGGTAAATATCAGACATGGAGAAAATATACCTGAAGAAGAGTTTGAAAGGGTCTTTTGGGGAGACTTAAAAGTAATGTTTGAGCCATCTTCAGAGGAAGATGAACTTTGGAAGCTGACAGATCAACAAAGGATTGTCAGTTGGAGATATTTTCATACATGTAAGGTACATTGTTTATCTTTACAAAGTGCAACTATTTATATGCTTGCAGAAGTGGAATATCCTTTATCACCAAGGGTCTGCAAGGCAATGTTGAAAAAGAAGTTACATGCAGATGCGAAGGATGAAATTTATGAGCAGTTGCTTGATTTGATTAAGGAAAAATCTTTAAAAGAACCATATTGGGGTGTTTAAGAGTGTTTGAAAGAATTTTCAAGTTGTTAAGTGAGACTAAAGGAACTTCTCACTTGGTGAAAGTGCATAGCACTAACACAACAAATGGTTATCAGTCCACCATGTCTAATCTACATAAGGACTGGCTAATCCAGTACAAACGGATCTGGTAAAGATATTTCAAATCCGTTTATGGTTGACAATTTACCAAAAATTGTATGGTATTCAACTCACCATATCTGAGATAGTGAAGAGTTGGCTAGCCCACAAGGTATGGCTTGTGGTAAAGGCTGTGGAAAACCATACATGGTAATCAATTCACCAAGATGAGGTGCATTCCATCAAAGAATTGGCTAGTCCAAAAGCAAACGGCTTTTGGTAAAGACAAAACAAATTCGTTGATAGTTGATGATTTACTAAAAATCATATGGTTATCAATGTACCATGGTCTTACACACCAAAACATTGGCTATTCCAGTAGTGATGGCTATTGGTAAAGAGATATCAAATCCATTAATTTTCAATGATTCACCTCTCACAGGAGTTTACACACCTGGAAGTGATGAGAATAGTATGAAACTTAAAAGAATTGATATACAAGTAGTCATGGTTGCTGTGACGATCAGATGGATTGCATATCAGATGGTGAAAAGATTATTCAAGTCAAGTTGCTGCATAAAGATTAGATTTGAAGTTTTGAAGTGTTTGAGATAATTCCAAGAGTTCAAGATTCAATCCTCAAAAGCATATTCAGAAGGAACTTGAAGTTCATGAAGCATGAAGATCAAGTTAGGGGAGGATTGTTGGGAATTATCACGAGACAAGACTTAATATGAAGAACAGACTTAAGTCTGCTGGGTTACAAAGTTAAGTCTGTTAGTGTATTTTGTCATAGTTAAGTCTGGTCATTCATTGTTAAGTCTGGTAGAGTAATTCGTAGTTAAGTCTGGTTGACTTAAGTCATTAAGTATGTTTATGAAAGTTAGGAAAGTTTGTTAGATATAAGTTAGGAAAGGATACGTAGTTATCTTTAGAGAAGATACATATATCCTTCTACACGTTTTGTATCTAGGGTTTCCTTGGTGTATAAAAGGAACCCTAAGGCATTAGTTTTTGATAATGACGAAGATTGTACTCATATTGATTAAAGAATTAGTAATATACGAAGTTAGTTATAGTTATTGTATTCTTCATGGTTAGTGTTAAGATTCCGCATTAGCATTAACAATCTGTGTTAGAGTTTCTCACTTAGATTGATTTGAATTTATTCAAGTCGTCTAACAAGTAACAAGGCTACTTGGATCCATAATTCGTGTGGACCTACACACCACATCTAAGGCTAGCAGCTCAAAGACCACCAAGAGTCAAAAGAAGAGTAGAGTTTGGCAACCTAAGAGTGGATTATCTAAGAATGCGGAAGTAGAAGTTAATGATAGTAGTTTGAATAAGACACATGTTACGTCTAGTTTGGAATCTAACTTGTCTACGAGTCATTCTGAATCTGATGTAATGAATGTTGAATCTTTGAATGTTTCTAATGATATTATGGTTGATGCTTATTGTATATTTTGTCGCACTAGTATGTTGTTTGGAAATCATCAGAAATGCATTGCTAAGACCCTTTTGTCAAGAAAACAGAATCATACTTCTGGCAATTCCTATAGGCCCATAACCGCTGCTAAGTCCATTTTAGGAAAACCGCCTCAAGTAGTTTCTAAGACCACCATTGAGAAGCCCGTAGTTGCCCCTAGGAAAATCCATTCACCTAGCGTATTCACTAAGAAGAAAGCACAAACTAGTTGGACGTGGCAACGTTGGTTGCAATACAAACCTAGTTTTACCTGGGTTTCTAAGATATTGAAAACTTGTATTACTAACCCAACTGAATCCACTGGTTCCAACCTTCCTGTGTCCTCTCCTTGTGATGCAGGTGGTTCAAATTGTGCTATGGATTGTTGATAGCGGGTGTTCCCGGCACATGACAGGGAATCTAAAGCTTCTAGTAAACTTCGTCGTGAAGTTCATAGGCACTGTCAGGTTCGGGAATGATCATTACGCATCTATCATGGGTTACGGTGATTATGTCAATGGGAATATCGAGATTAGCCATGTCTACTATGTCGAGGGCCTTGGTCATAATTTGTTCTCCGTCGGCCAATTTTGCGATGGTGATTTAGAAGTGGCTTTTCGGGAGAAAACATGTTTTGTTCGAGATCTTCAAGGAAATGATCTGATGAAAGGAAAGTGCGGAACCAGTCTTTACATTATTTCCTTCTCGGACATGACAGCTTCCTCTCCAATTTGTCTACTCTCCAAGGCACATCCCACCAAAGCATGGTTATGGCACAAGCGTATGTCTCACCTGAACTTCAAAACCATGACCGAGCTTGCTCGTAAAAAGTTGGTCGATGGCCTTCCAAAATTCAGATACGCCAAAGATCATCTATGTCCCGCTTGTGAACAAGGAAAAAGTACTCGTGCTCACTTTCCTCCTAAACTCGAGCACAGTACTGATCACGTACTTCAACTGTTGCATATGGATTTGTGTGGCCCTATGCGTGTTCAAACCATTAATGAGAAGCGGTATATAATGGTAATAGTCGATGATTATTCAAGATGGACTTGGACTTATTTTCTTCGCAGTAAAGATCAAGCACCGTCCATGATCATCACCTTTCTCACAAAGATTCAAGTTCAGTTACGCAACACCGTCAAAAAAATTCGCACAGACAATGGAACTGAATTCAAGAATCAGACTCTTCGGGAGTATTATGAGAAAGTGGGTATTGAACATCAAACATCCATTGCTTGCAGCCCCGAACAAAATGGCGTAGTTGAAAGACGCAATCGAACATTGGTGGAAGCAGTAAGAATAATGTTAATCAATGCTCAGTTACCAGATTACCTTTGGACCGAAGCCATTTCAACTGCCTGCTACACCCAAAATAGATGCATGATCACCAAAAGGCACACCAAGACACCATATGAACTTGTTCACCGCAGAAAACCAAACATCAATTACTTTCATGTCTTTGGAGCTCTTTGCTATCCAATGAATGATCGTGATGACCTCGGAAAACTGAAGGCCAAAGCGGATATAGGGATTTTTGTCGGTTATTGTGAAAATTCAAAGGGATTCAGAATTTGGAACCGTCGCACCAGGGAGATTCAGGAGACTATACATGCTAATTTCGATGAGCTTACCGAAATGGCTTCTGAGCAAAACAGCTTAGGACCCGAAACTAACCGTCTTAACTTCCCTGATCCTTCAGATGCATCCTTCTCTCCAAACCGCAAAGATCTAGAAGACTTGTTTGCTCCATTGTTTGATGACACTATGGTTAGTCGTGCTCCTGATGTATCCACAAGCTCCGCTGCATAACCACTCGTCGAAAATCAAGCACTTGATACACCCGCAACTACAACTACAGTAGTTGCCAAAGATGCACCTCAACCAGAACCATCATCATCTATGGGTCAAACAGCTTGTACTTCTAAGCCTGCAGCTGAAGATCCCCCTCTACATTCTTCTCAAGTACCCACTCCAGCAGATTATGACGGGAATGCGTTCTTTAATCCATTTTCGTCGGCTCCCACCATTCCTGATATCGTAGAGTCGTCTTCACGCAATTTGGAACCGTCAAATCTGCACCATACCTATCAACATTACCCATCAACACACAAATGGACAAAGGATCATCCCCTTGGAAATGTTATTGGTAACCCAGAAAACCCTGTAATGACACGACAACGACTCCATACAGACGGTGAAACCTGCATTTATGCTCTCACAGTTTGTCAGTCCGAACCCAAAAACATTAAAGAAGCCCTTACATACGACAACTGGATTGAGTCCATGCAAGAGGAATTGGATCAATTCAAAAGGTTGAAAGTTCAGGAATTAGTCGAGAGACCAGATGGGGTATATGTCGTCGGTTTGAAGTGGATCTGGAAAAATAAGCTAGATACGAATTGTACAGTTATTCGTAACAAGTCCCGCTTGGTCGCCAAAGGGTTCAGTCAAGAAGAAGGGATTGACTTCGAAGAATTATTTGCACCAGTGGCACGTCTTGAGGCTGTTAGAATGTTCCTGGCGTACGCTGCTCATAAGAACATCACGGTATACCAGATGGACGTGAAGACGGCATTTCTCAATGGACAACTCCGGGAAGAGTTGTACGTTTCACAACCAGATGGCTTCGTCGATCCATAGCATCCTAACCACGTCTACAGGCTCAAGAAAGCCCTCTACGGCCTTAAACAAGCCCCAAGGGCATGGTACGACAAACTGTCTGCATTCTTATTAGCCAATCATTTTACTAAAGGATCTGTTGACCCGACTTTATTTATACAAAAACACGAGGAGGATATTCTCATTATCCAAATTTATGTAGATGATATCATTTTTGGATCAACTCATAAAAAATATTCAAACGCTTTTGCAAGACTTATGAAACAAAACTTTAAGATGTCCATGATGGGTGAACTCAAGTTCTTTCTAGGACTGCAAGTTCATCAATCACCCCATGGTATATTTTTAAGTCAGTCCAAATATGCACAGGAAATATTGAAAAAGCATGGCATGAATACTTGTGACACCTATAACACCCCCTTGTCCTCCTCATCCCTAAAGCTAGATGCTGATCTACATTGCACACCCATTGATCCTACGAAATATCATAGTATGATTGGGTCTCTCATGTATCTCACCGCTAGCCGACCGGATGTTGTATTTGCCACGTACTTATGCTCCTGTTACCAGTCTCGACCTACTGAACGTCATTTGTTTGCTATTAAGCGGATCCTTCGATACATAAAGAGAACCATTCACTTGGGGATTTGGTATCCGAAGGATTCCGGGATTGAACTTGTTGCTTTTTCAGACGCTGACCATGCAGGTTGTTTAGACACGAGAAAAAATACGTCTGGGGGAGTACAATTTTTAGGTGACAAGCTCGTCTCTTGGCAGTCCAAGAAGCAAGACTGTACATCACTGTCATCTACAAAATCAGAATACGTCGCCATGTCTGCCTGCTGCGCTCAAGTCATTTGGATGCGATCTCAGCTGATGGACTACGGATTCGTGTTCAACAAGATTCCGATGTACTGCGACTCCAAGAGTGTCATCGCTATTTCATGCAACACAGTTCAACACTGCAAATCAAAGCATATTGCTCTCCGGTATCATTTTATCAAAGAGCATGTGGAAATGGGTACAGTTGAATTATACTTTGTGGGTACTGAACACCAATTGGCGGATTTGTTCACCAAAGTCTTGCCTCGTGCGAGATTTGTGGAATTGGTTCACCAAATTGGTATGCGATGTTTGACTCCTAATAATTTGGAAAACTTTCTTAAAAACAATTAATCAAAGTCAAATATCAAAAACTATCTTTGTAAATATTTTTGATAAAAACAAAAAAAGATTTTCCATTTAAAAAAAAATGCAAGTACAAACCCTTTCTTCAACACTTTGTTCATTTTAAACCGTCATCAATTATTTTTGAACAAGTGTTGAGTGGGAGACAGAAAATTTTTCCAAAATTTTGGATTTGCATATTTTTCTTCTAAATATTGTTGCTACAAGGAGTGGTGGTGAAATTGTCGTCGTGCTCAAGTGTAGTGCCAAATTACTAAGTCTTAAAACTTAGAGATTAGTTGGTTTAGGTGTTAAGACCAATTTCACAAGGTTTAGGGACTGAACATGCAAAGTTTGAAAAGGTTAATAAAATTTAAACAAAAACAGAAAAAAGGAGTTAATGCACATTAAATTCTTATCTGTCATAACAACTACCGCGGTAAATTCACTCAACCACCACATCCACGGCTAGAATCAAACCTGTAGATCCGATCAAGATTTTTTGAATTTGTGAGTAAATTTATACTTAACATATGATTATAAACAATGGTTTTAACGGATTTTAAAATCCAACGGTTAGATTTGCCACAATTGCTTGTTTTAGATCTAGGGTTTATGCGTAATTCGTATTTCTTGATTCTGAGCGTTATCGATGTTGTTTGTTAGTGGGATTTTTTGAAATAATGTCCTTAACATAATGTGTATGCTTAATTATGCCCAGAAACATGAACCTTGGATGTTCTTAATTAGGGTTTAAGCGTATAAATTGGGGAAAACTAATTGAGAGTGTTGTAGTCTAATAAAATCACTGATATGATGTTCTTTTGCTTCGAATTGATAGAATATACCATTGATTTGTGCCCAGAAACACCATAGATATGATTCTTGATTGTTAGGGTGTAAGAACACGTTCAGGATGAATCTTATGATTTTTTGGTTAAAAGTTGTTATAATTTGAACACTAGACTCAGAAAAATCATAAGATAATATTGGTATAAGCTCAGATAAACATTTAACAAGGATTTGCTGAAACTCATGGAAATCTGATGAACAGTACGACTACAGTTGTTATCGAAAACCCTTGTATAAGGGTTTATCGAAATTGCCAATAATTATCGCAAATGTGATTTTTATCGCAAATGCAATACTTATCGCAAATGCATTAATTATCGCAAATGTGATTTCTATAGGAATTGAACAAATTCCTTAGACATTTTCAAGTCTATCGAAATTGGACAAATTCTATAGAAATTGGCAGTATTGATATAATGTGATAATTGCTATAGTTAAACATGTAAAATCAATCTTAGCAACGAAAGGATCAAATGTGTAACATCAAGCTTAAATATTTGCTAACTATCATGTATCCTGCATATTTGTGCTTGATTGATGTTTCAGCATTCTCCAATGGCTGCATCTCAACAACAACCACTCCCAATGCTCACAAGAGCTGAAGTTCTTCCTCGTGGATACAAGGCAGATTTTGGGAACAACAACGCGAGGGTAGATTTTGAGAAGATAAAATGTCCTGAACCAAGCTGCCAAATTGTTGTGGAAGTACTCAAAGAACATGAATGTAGGAGCTTACTGGACAGTTCTGACAACATTCCTGAAATGTATATTCATCAGTTGTGGAATACTTTGGAGCTGGACACAAAACTGAGATACTTCACATGCACACTGGACCGCAAAAAGCTCAAAATCACACCAAATCACCTTCGCAGAGCATTAGGCTTACCCGAACCACCAGAACCAGCTAACAAATATTGGCCTACACCATCCGAAGATAAAGTCCGTAAATTCCTCATCGACATTGGATATGATGTCCAACCGGATACTCCACTGACCAAGATCTCAAAAGTCAACGCAAAACACATCCCTCAACCCTGGAGAACCATTTACTACATAGTGGTTCGTTCTGTCTCAGGGAGGGACAATGATCATGAACATCCACGGTTATCTCACCTTCAACTCTTCTGGGGTTTAGTGAATCAGCAAAGGATTGACTATGCTGAACTTGTCTGGGAAGACATGACTTTTCAAATAATGAAATCATTTTCCAAAGTTCCTTTTGTACGATACACCAAAGTGCTCATCAGTCTGTTGCTTGATGAAAACTGTTGATACATAATCTGGCGCGGACTGATTAGACGACTCTCCCTGGGCCGTTAGTCGCCTTCTCGAGCCCTGAGTAGACCTGTATAACAAAGAGAACCCGTTAGGAGTGGACCTGAGGCCGTAGCCCTGGGATCCACCTCCGACGGTCAAGTTAGTATCGGCGTGATATAACTTATTAGGGTAAGGTTTAGAGTAACCTGTTATGTTGTCGTTATGTATCCTCCATCCATGTATTTATAGGGCATGGATTAGGGTTTAGGCGTAGAGTGGGCCGCTGTTTGCCGGGCCTGGCCCACTTGTCGTGGGTCAGTCCAGACCATACGTCTACAAGCCCCCCAAGTTTAGTATGACATAGTGCGTGGCTATGTTATGCTAGACTTAAGTTCTTGTTCATGGCCTCGTAGGCCCATGTGTGCGCAACTCAGGTGTGCACATGGGACGGACCATACCGCGCAGCCCAAATGCGACAGTGCGCACTGGGTCCATGGCGCAGTGCGTGGTGACCATGTTGGCGCGTTCTTGTTGGCGCGACCTTGTAGGCGCGACCTTGATTGTGAGAGTCTCACAATAGTGAAGGTGGATTCCGTATGCTGCATCCTGGGTAAGGGCGTACCTTTTGTACCAGTAGCGGTGCAGCATGGTGCGACAGAAGACGTGCTTCTGTGGCAGAAGTGCGCGCTGTGCGCGACAAAGATGTGCGCTGTGCGCAGACAAGGTGCGAACATTACATCCGTCTTTGCTTCCAAATACACATGCGTGACGCGTACGGACACAGTGTATACCCTGGTAGCCCCCCAAGTTTGATGGTGCTACTCGTGTAGGAGCATTAAACTTACTTATCCAAATCCTGAAAAACACTTAATGCAAATATTAGAAGTATATGCCGCGAATCGCAACATATAAAACCTAATGAAGTAAAAAATTAGCGCATAGCATATATATAGCACGTAGCATGTAAAATTAACACATAAGAGAAGTAGTAGTGCGAATTACACCTAGCGTGAGGTTTTACAAACTACATAAAAGAAGTAGCACGTAGCTAATCTGCGAACGCAGTACGCTCATGATCGTTTTCTTTTTTTATTATAAAAACAATGGCGCGGATGGATGTACCATGACCGCGACTAATAGTTTCAATTGCACGCACAGACGCAGATGGATGTATCGTGACCGCATAGACTCTAACGTTTTTGGATGATCGCAGATGACCACGGCTTTTGTCCAGTGCGCTCATGGTGATTGACTAGCATCGTGGTGCCTGTACGTGACAGTGCGCTCATGGCGCCAGTCTGCGAAGATCTCTATACGCACGGCCTAACGCGGGTAGATTTATCGTGACTGCGTTGTTCGCGGCTAAAAGATAAAGTAGGTCCGATCGTGCGGACTTAGTGTGACTTAGGTAAAATCGTGTTTACCAAGTTAAAAGATAACATAAAATCTTTACCGATTTCAAAGATATGCGATAGGGTGTACGTTACACAGAAAACAACAAATCGTTTTCAATCAAATCCATTATCTATAGGAGTTGACCAATCAAATCAAAGTATGACTCACGTTTAATAGCATGTCGATTTGTAATTAATGATTCGCAGTACGAATCGATAATAAATAATAAGATATCTTTGCAAAAGTCAAATTCACATTTAATGGCAGTACGATATCTCATATTATAAAAATTGTGATATCTTTTTATTATCAATTTAAAAAGATTAGAATACCGGATTTCGAACTTGATGGTTACTTTCCGGCGATGTGAGATCACGAAACTTGTCGTGTCCCACGGATGGCGCCAATCTGTTGATACATAATCTGGCGCGGACTGATTCAACGACTCTCCCTGGGCCGTTAGTCGTCTTCTTGAGCCCTGAGTAGACCTGTATAACAAAGAGAACCCGTTAGGAGTGGACCCGAGGCCGTAGCCCCGGGATCCACCTCCGACGGTCAAGTTAGTATCGGCGTGATATAACTTATTAGGGTAAGGTTTAGAGTAACCTGTTATGTTGTCGTTATGTATCCTCCATCCATGTATTTATAGGGCATGGATTAGGGTTTAGGCGTAGAGTGGGCCGCTATTTGCCGGGCCTGGCCCACTTGTCGTGGGTCAGCCCAGACCATACGTCTACAAAAACAAAGACATCTCTCCTCTTGTTGGTGATCTAGAAATGCATCTATTCAGAATGGATAGGACTATCAACTCTATCTACTTTCCCAAAGAGAGCTCACACAAGCAAGGAACTAGACTGCCAGAGTCTCTGATGATAGAATCTGTCAAGAAAACTCAAGCCTACAAAGACTATGACAGAGCATTCAGACTAGGTCGCGTCGGATTCTTAAAGCTTGGTGAAGAAGGGATTGGAACAACCAAGACCCGTTCAAAGGGGAGTAGTAAGACTGGGAGTGCTTCAAGTGCTTCTAAGAAAGTCCATAAACCTCATATGCCAAACATCATCAAAAGGAGAGTCAAAGTTGATGTTCCAAAGCCAGCACAAGAAGAAGGTGGGATTCATGCTGAAAAAGAATCTGACTCAGAAGAAACTGAATCCGAACAAGAAGAAACCGTCTAAATGGACGTAGATGTAGCTACTATTGTTGCAATGGAACAAAGGAAAAAGACTCTGAAAGAAGATGAAGCCAGAAGAGCCGAATTAAGAGTTAAAGAACAAAGGGAATATGAGCTACAAAAAGGAGCTGGAGGTTCTGGAACTGTCAAAGAAGTAACTTCAACCCATACTGATCCGGTTAATCAACCCGGAGGGTCTGGAGTTTGTACAACTACTACTCCTCAGCCCGATTCGGTTATTCAACCCGATAGGTCTGATTCACATTCTGAGGACATTCCTCCACCTTTCAATCCAGTTAATCAATCCGACAAGGAAAGAGAACCATTGACAGATAAGGAAATAAAGGATGACATGTTCGAAGGGGGTAATCAGGAGCAGTTTAATGATGGGCCCATTGACTGGTCTGAAACAGAAGAGGACGAGGAACCGATAGGGGAAGAAACAACAAAAGCTGCAAATGAACTTGAAGCAGATTATAAGGCAGAAGCAGAAAAGAGGAAACAATCAGAGAGAGTGCAAAAGGAAAAAGAAGAAGCAGAAAAAGAAGCTGAAAAGTATATTCAAACACCACCTGTAATACCCGAATTTTCAAAACATGCAAAATGACCAAATAAATCCCAAACTCTTGGAAATTAACCACATATGACGTAAGATAATTTTTGTGGCAACATTTTAATATTTTACATGTACAAAAATTACTTGTCACACCTAGAAATGTAATATGGGCCGACTTTTTATAGTTATATATATTTAAGTATTTGTTAAATATTAAAAAGGTTCAAAATCAAAGATAAACATCAAATCAAATAAGGAAACCTTGAGAAAATTAGAAAGTATCTCATCACAATAACTATTGAGCCGAGATTTATGCCTTCCCCCCCATCCCATACGGTTTCATCATTATTCTTTTTATTTTCATTCGCAAAAACCCTAAAAACACACAAAAACTCCACAACCGGCCACCACAATTTTCCATGAGTTCTTATCATTTTTCCTGAGTTCCTTGGTGCTAGAAGAAGTGTAGAAAAATAGGTGTTTGATTTTTGAAGGCTTGGTTCACTCAGTTTTAGTTTTTGTTTGAGTTTAATCCTAGCCGAGAGGTACAAATTCTCCCCACCTCATCCGATCATTCTAAAGATTTTCTGGTATTTTTGTGACTCTTTGTACATCATATATGATCTAAATAAAATGACTATAATGATCCATGCATGCTACTCAAGTCGTTTGAATTAAAATATGAAGCGAAACCCTAAAAACAAAGTAAATAGTAAATCGGCTATTATGAATTTTGTGTCCACCAAGACTATTTTTCTCAGGTCCTATTCGTGCTAAATAACACTAGAAAAATGATACTTGGTATTGTCGAAGCTTAAATCGTCCTTGGTGAGTTTTTGTTGAAACCGGATCATAAAGAAAAAGAAGAAAAAAATTAAAACCCAATCGTATGAACTAGGGTTTGGACTTTTGAAGATGTGTATGATGAAATTAATGTATTTTAAGGTTGTAATGATGAGTGGTAATGATTGGTAAAAATTTAGGTTAGGGTTTATGCAATTTTGTTTGTTACCGATTGAAAAATAAAAATTGTAAAGTGTTTTGTAATTTTTCAAACATGGGGGTTATTTTTGTAAGATGACTTGGATCAGGGATGATTTGTGAAAAATATAAAATGGGGGTGTTATGAGTAAAATTGGTAACTAAAAGGTTTAAATGGTAAATTAGTTAAATATGTAATTCGAATTGAAAATTATTAAAATAGAGGGGCTGTTTTTTAAATTCTAGAAATTGAAGGGTGTCCCGTATAAATATTAATGTGATGGGTGTATTGTGTAATTTTGGAAATTAAAGGGCTTAATGTATAAATATGAATATTGAATGGATCGATTTGCAAATTATTTAAATAAAGGGTTTAAATTGTAAATTAATTAACTTAAGGGTCTAATTTGTAATATTGTTAAAGACTAAGGATTAAAATCGTTAATATGGATATCTTATGGATTAAAATGAGTAACTTATGATATTTTTACTTTAGACCTTTATTTTGGCATATTTACATTTAAAACCCTAAAATATGGAAAATTGTCATATTTAACCCTACACTTGTATAACTTGCTAAAATCAACCTTATTTCCATAATAACACTTGATTAATGACTTAACCTAAATTATAATGTTTGAATCTTTCTAATTATGGAAACCTGCTAATTCGGGAACCTGCTAAAAATAGAAAGTTACTAAATATGGAAAGTTGCTACTTTTGGAAAGTTACCTGAAAAGGAAAGTTATTAAAAATGGAAAGCCGACTAAAACAAGTAATCTGAATTAAATAAGCTATTAATAAGACAGTCATGAATTCGTGTAGATTCGCTTAAGATGGAGCTTGCTTCCGACCTTTATATTTCTGTTGTGTTTTCACTTGCGGTATAAGGTACAGATATTCTGCCCTTTTTCAGTAAGGGTGTTTCCTCCTCTTGACTTTGATTTTGATCTTCGTTTCGTATTAAGATTCCCTAAGCCATTGCTATGCTCCCCTGTTTTGTGAACCTTGCTATGACTTCCTTTTCTTTGAACCTTTCCTATGATTCCCTTGTTATGATCTCTGATATGAATCTATGCTGAGGAAACCTCTTAATTATGACATGGAAATGTTTTGAGAAAAATCAATTGTTTTAAAAAGGATGTTTATGAGTACGATACGATACTACTTCTATATGAAATTTTGCTAACTTATATGAAAACTATTTTTAAAGACTATCTTTATGAAAAACCGTTTTGAAAGATCACTTTTATGAAAACTACTTTGAAAGATCATTTTTATGAAAACCATTATTAAAGGATTGCTTTAAATGAACTTTTGATAGAAACTTCTGAAATGAACTGTTACTATGAAATTTTGATTATGAACCTTTGATATACTTAAAATGGATACTTGATTTGACACATTGATATATACCTTGATCTGATATACTTGAAATAAAACTTGACTTGAACTATCTGATATGAAACTTGAACCTAGACATCTAATACATGATAATTGACCATGACCCACGGTTTGATACCTGAGCTATTTCACTAGACATGAGGGTTTCATGTCCTTGTCATTGATGCATCGATGACTTGACTCTAGGGTAGGAGAGTGATGACCTATCCCGTCCCTGATTTGATTTGATTTGATCTGTTATGTAGAGGTAGAACCTGGCCTACTGGGGCGTATGGATGCATCCTAGATTTGACCTGTTTTTGTTTATTTGTCTGTTATTTGGTGACTGATGGTGTGTGCGATACACGTCTTTCACATATCTGGGAGCTGATCACTCCATTATATTATTTAAAATTACTTATGAAAATTTATGGATTACATTTATTATGATATGATATGATCTGTCTGGGCTCGTGGTGGATTACATTTATGGATTACCTTTATTCTTATCCAATTATCATCCCTTGACTCTTATTATATCTGCATGACTTTTACATCTTTTACTTTTCACTTTTCTCTACTACTGCTTTGTTATCGTTATATCTGTTCACTGAGCTCTTGTAGCTCAGCCGCATTTCTTTTCCTGCGGCAGGTTTTAGTTTGGAAGCTGGGTTATGATTGGAGAGAACCTTGGACTTAGAAGATCTTGATAGCTATTCTGGATTAGAGATGACTAGAAGTTATTATATTTTAGAATTTGTATCTATTGGAAATTCTCATTTGTAACCTTGTAGTTTCAGTAATTCATTTGTAACCTTTGAGATTTCTTGTATTACTATGGATGTATGCTTTTGTTTGATCTGATATGAAACCATTATTGTGACATCTTTACCCTTGTCGGGTTGGGGTGTTACAATTTATGGTATCAGAGAGACAGGCTGCGACTTGTAATACATTTACCCTTGACCTGTGAAGTTTGGACCATTAGGTTTCCACTGTAGGCGCTCATAAGATAACCTGTAAGAATTTTCTTTAGGATTTCCCTATAGTAACTTAAGTTCTGACCGGTGAGGAATGGGTAGACTATAAGGCATTTGTTTAAGTAGCATTGCTTCCGCATCACTCTGATTCGTGCCTTGCTTTTGGTTAAAGCTTGTTGAGATCACTTTTGTAAATTGAAAGCTTACGCTTTGCACCACCTAAGATTTGAAACCTAAAAAATCTTGAAAGCATTGAGAATTGCATAGTAATTTCCTGACACTATTTGATCCTTGTCTTCAGGTCCCGACTCTGACCTCTGATCCTTTCGTTAATCATTTTGATGCCTCTTCGGGCGATAAAGAATGAAATGAAAGTAAAGCGATAAGTAAGAAGGCGCAAACCGGACACGGTGATTTATAGTGGTTCGGTCACGAAGCTCCTTTTCGCCCTACTCCACTCCCCGAGTACCCAACTCGAGAGTTACTTCACTAATCAACAAACTCCCTTCAGGCGGAGAAAACCGTACACGTCGCTTAACTTGTTTTCCGACACTAAGCTAGATGTCGAGTGCTAATCTTAGCTAGCACCAATCTACCACGATCTACCCGATCTACACCTTACACGTCGCTTATCCTATTTCCGACACTAAGCTAGATGTCGAGTGCTAATCTTAGCTAGCACCAATCTACCACGATCTACCCGATCTACTTGATCAATACACACAAGCCCAATGGCTTCAAGAGATCTCCAAGATCTCGACAAGATCACAATGATCTTCCCTCACAAACTCTCAAAAGAAAAATGATCTTGATGTATGCTATGATACAATCAAGAGTGTAACAAATGTTACAAGACCTAACAACTACAACTCTTGTATTTTCTTGGATACCTTGAGTTCTTCTCTTGCAAATGAAGAGGAATGATAACACTTTGTATCTACTTGGATACTTTGTGTTCTTCTCTTGCTAATCAAGAGGGATGACAACACTTTGTATCTACTTGGATACTTTGTGTTCTTCTCTTGCTAATCAAGAGGGATGACAACACTTTGTATCTACTTGGATACTTTGTGTTCTTCTCTTGCTAATCAAGAGGAATGAAGAGGATCACTTGAATGGAGGATTGGATCACTCTTAAACAAACTAAGACTCTCCAAATGATCAAAGAAAGTCATTTAAGTGAGGATGGATTAGACCAGAGAAAAAGGACTGGAAAAATCAAGTTGGAAGTGTGAAATGGTCCACTATTTATAGGCAAGAAAAATCTGAACGTTACAGAAAATTTTGTACGGACGGCTCCACTAAATTTAGTGGAACCGTGGAGCCGTCCCAGACAAGGACGCTCCAAATTTTGTCTTTTCTGGTGAAAACTTATTTGGGGAAGGTTGGAGCTGATTTTGGGGGGGAAAATAGCTGTTGGGATTTTTAAACTTATTTTTCAAAATAAAACATTTCTTTTTAATTCAAAAATAATTTGTAAAATATATTTTTGAAAACAAATGTTTTGTCACATTAAAAATGTGAAGTTTAGAAAAATATAATCCTTTGATCATTTGTCAAGTAGTAGATTTGTTTGTCCATACCTTGAGTGATTTATGTCGGGATGGAAATCTACGACTTCGTTGAAGCATACTTGAGATGTCGGGAGGTGTTGATGTAAGTATGCATTGATGATTTGTGTTTACAAGTAACTTGCACATTTTACGTTATGTATTACAAGTTACATGTTTGTCATTAAAACCGAAGAAATCGTTTAGTTTAATTATCGTAATATTTGCACTAACAATCTCCCCCTTTTTGATGATGACAAATATGTAAACCGTAACACATAGTAAAATGTAAAAGTTACCTGTTTACACTCCCCTTCTCCCCCTTTTGTCAAATCAAAAAGGTAGTTTCCTCGAGCGCTCCCTTGAATTTACTCCCTACTCCCCCTTATTGCACTACTATCCTTTCTCCCCCGAAAGGCGAGCTTGCATCATCCTAGTGAAGCCTTCTATCAACACTTGTGAAGACGACTCCATGCTATGTATTCAAATACTCCCGAGCTCCCCCTAGCTCAATGCTCCCCTATGGTGACTTAATCCCCTTGTTTATTTACCTTAGTATCTAGCGGATCCATGGATCAAATTCTTACAATGGCTTTTCCTACATCAAGGGTTAGCTTCGTGCAACATAATATATAACAGTATAGGAGCAACATTATAGGGATATAATACACATAGCAAGACATGCATGGGTTAAACTATGTTAACACGTAAGTGTCACAACCCGACCGAAAACCTAAGGTGTAATTGTTCACTCAATCACACTAATCAAGAACGAGATTCATTCATTGACTGACGCACTAAATGACTTATTCCAAGTTGTCATTGGGAGGAAAGTTCTAACAAACCTTTTGAACAACATAATCATCTACCTAAGATGATTGATGTTAAGGATAGTTTGTTGATAAGACATTCTCCAAATGATTACTATTATGACAAGTCGTGCCATAAAGTAGACTCGATAGAGGTTATACCTAAATGATTCCATAAGGTGGGAGAGTGTTGGTTGTGGTGACAACAAGGACAACTTGGGTTATGTGGTTGTAGGGGATAAATAATGGGATGACCCATTAGTGGTTGTGATGATGGTGATAGTGATAAGAATGATGTGTTAGCGCCAAGTTCAAAAGGTGATGTAGGTGACAAGGTTTGTGTGAGAGCTAAAGGTTGTGGTGATGGTGATGGTGATAAGGATGATGTGTTGGTACCAAGTCCATAGAGGTTTGATGGTGATAGGGTTAGTGTGATAGCTAAAGGTTGTGGTGAACTTGGTGAAGGTAAGGGTGTAGGAATCCTAAAAGTGGAGGATGATGATGATGTGGTTGGAGATGTTGGTTTTGCCCTTTGAGGAAAGGTGGGAAAGGATGGTTTAGGTTAATATATCGTTTGCACTGACAATGAGATGCATGATATATTTCAAAAGGGAAAAAGAAAAGGTGCATGTGATCCTAACAGGATTGTTGGTGGATATCTCTAACGGGGTTAAGGTAATGAAGTTCTAGGTTTCTAGGTTGGATGATCCTAGTTGTGTGTTAGAGATAATTTGGTGCATGAAGGGTTTCGTGTGTTTGTGAGGATTGAAGGTTGTTGAGCTAACTGTCACTTATCTAAAGTGAGGAGTAGCTGTAAGGTTTGAGTGTAATGAGTTGAAGGTTATAAGGTTTGAGTGTGATGATCTATGGGTTGAAGGTACTTAGACTAACTATCACTGTCAAGAGTGAAGTGTAGCTAAAAGGTTTGAGTGTGATGATGAAAGATGTTAATGTGAGGTTTGAAGATGAGATGCAAGATAAGCTTGCAGTAGTGAGGCCTTATATAGGCAAGGGTTGTGGGATTCAAACTAAAGTTGGTGATGGTGTCCTATGGTGTAGTGAGGAAATCTTAGGGTGTGTGTGAGTTTGCAAAATTTTGCAGGTTTGAGGTTAGGGATGCAGGGATCGGGAGGGAACAGTGAAAATTCGTCAAACATAGGCACGGTACCACTAAATACCACACGGTACCGTTAAATTTAACGGTACCGTGACCTGGAAGTCACGAATTTTCCTGTGCAGTCTAGTTCTGGGCAGCTAAAGGGAAGTTTCCTAGGGAATAAGAACCACATTAATGTGTTCTTGAGAGTGTTTGGTGAAAGGCTATATGAGTGTGTTTTCGCTCCCCCTTAATCTATGACCATCCAGACAAGATGCAAAAGATAAAGAGGAAAATAAACGTTGACGGAAGCGATGAGCTTAGTAACGTCATGACAAGTGGTGGATAGCATACGATAAACTTCACCTTTGAAGTCACGTAGCTCTTCTCAATCATTGTGAATATTCATAGAATATTATGATGAGGCATGTGATCATGTGGAGATATCCTAACGGTTAAGAAGATAAAATCTTCAAGGTTGTGATGTTAGTGATAAGGTTCTAGTGGGGTTATCTATGTTGATGAAGAAGGGTTATCTCAACGTATCCTAGCGGTTCTTCGTTTGAAGTGTGTGGAAGATGAGTGGGATGCGGAAGCATTGGTAGTGTTTAGTACCATGCGGAAGTGAAAGGGAAGAAGGCTTAGGAATCAGAAGATAGATACAATCTGTTCTGATAGGATACGGTTCTGGTTCAAGACTACATCGAGTGGGTTTCGATAGTGTTTTTGAAACAGCGAGAATAAACTGTCTCAGCAGACAACGGTCCGACGGTACCGTTAAATTTAGCGGTACCGTCCCCTATTTAAGGGTACCGTGACCTGCTGAGGTCAGTTTTGACCCAGAATTAGATTTCTGACAAAGAAATTTCACATATGTTGTGATTTTTCTGGACCTTAGATTAAAAGAATTTATACCGAATAAATTCTTTTATGAGTGAATCCAACGGGATTCGATGAACGTTTGTCGAGAACGAGAAATGACATTTAATTGCATTTTGCAAATTAAATAAACTTTAAATATTTCGGATGAAATATTTAAGTTGTCATTGGAGTTAAAGAGGATTTTACGAATAAATTTCGCTGATTAAGGAGATTTTTCGACACGAGGAGAGAATTTATACCTAATAAATTCTTTGAACGGTATTGGACGAGAAGAGATGACTTTTATATTTCCGAGGAAATACATAGGTAGTCATTAGAGCGATGTGAAAAATGACTTGATATTTCCAGTGAAATATCTAAAAGTCATGACATGAAATAGAAGAGATGATCTCAATATTTCCAGTGAAATATTCAATGAGTCATGAGACGAGACGCACGAGATGACTACAATATTTCCAGTGAAATATTCAAGTAGTCATAAGAGGGGTACAAGGGATGACTTTAATATTTCCAGTGAAATATTTAAATAGTCATAAGATTTATGGAAAATGTTCCATCATTCCTAGACCTAGACGGAGATGGTTAAGGGATTCTCGGTTGAGAGGTTTGGTTGATTTAAGGATTTCGATGTGCTTCGCACGTGAGTGTTTCGCGGGGTTTTGAAAGATGTAAAGCTAGGCCTATGGTGCTGGTTCGCAGCAGGGTTTGGGATCTTAAGACGTGTATATTCACACGAGGATGAAAGGAACTACTAATCACTTATATAGTAACTCGTGAGTCCTTTGTCACCCGAGGGTTGATGTTAGCTTTTAGCTTTGGGATGAGCGTTTTAACATATGTTGTTAAAAGGCTTGAGTATGATGTTTCGGATATGACATTTAACAATTGCGATCGCAAGTTAAACTTACTTGAATATTTCGGATGAAATATTTAAGTTGTCAACCCTACTCCGAGTTCTACTAGGTTTGTATCTAACCTTCCCATGACAAAAGGGTGTATTACTTGGAAGAATGCGATGAGAACATGTTATCATTTTGAAACACGTATGTGGGATGCAAGCAATCTAGGTTTGCTAAGGCAGATCCTAATTACTACTTGTTCAAAATGAAATCCTAATGGGAGATAAAGTTCACCGATGTAAACTATCTCTAGTCAAATGTAGGAATGAAAAATTTTCAAGTTAGAGAATGAGTATGAGACTATCACTAGTGGTGCTCAATTAAGGCTAAACACGACCATTTTTACGGGTTATACACGAACCCAACTTCTCTCCTGGAAGCAATCCAACCGTTAGGTCAAATTGAATTTCTAGTGCGATAGGTTCTCCAGTAGTCATTCTCATGTTAGAAGAATTCAAATTCCTATATTTGCCTATCGAAGTATAGCAAAGATGATGTTATCTTGTTTTGCTTATACATGGCCTAATATGACTCAATTAACCATACTTTGAAAGTTGGTTAAGAAAATGACATGTCTTACACAACTCCTAACAAAGGCAAGTGAAATGTTTTAATTTCGTGTTTGAGATTTAGAGGTTATTTGATGGAGATGGTGTATTTTATGATCTCTTGGACAACATCTTTGTTTGTTGAGTTGTTACATGTTATTTTAACATGATTTGGTTTCCTAGAACCAAGAGACACTCTAATGTGATACAATGTAGAATCTACTACATCGTGTGTGTTTCAAGAATGCTCCTTTGCATATCTTGAGGGAGAATCTAGTAAAGGTTACTTACCTCAATAGATCTTGTGAGTATTTTATTTGAAATGAGACATACTGTTTATTTCAACAAGTATGCTTTTCTAAGAGGAAACTTATCACTCTTACGAATGCTTTGTGAAACAAGTATTTTTGTGTATGACCAATTTTACTTGTTTATGCAATGACACATGTCGTATTAGGTTATTATTCAACTCTAATATCCTACATTTGTTAACAGGATGCAATGTATTCTCTTGTAACATAACCATTCATGTTACAAAGAAAATAAGACACATAGGATATAAGTTATCCTTTATCAATCTTTTTGATAAGAGAAATACATGTGAAATTCTCAAAGATTGAAGACTTACATAATAGTTAATAACATATTATGTGTGACACTTTTACTAGACATGTGACTTTGAGTGTTGAGTCGTTCATGAGCAAAGTTTACATATGTTGTTTGTTTGCTCATGTTTGGTTTTTCGGAATTGACACATTTACTAATTGCATTGCAATGTAAATTACTTGTATATTTCGGATGAAACATCCAAGTTGTCAATCCTACTTAGTTGTGTATTTTATGCATCTTTTAAACATATTAGTTTAAAGTTTGGAACACAACCATTGGACACGAAGACTCAATATGGCATCTTCAACACAAGTGTGAGTTATGATCCGATGCATATTATTTTTGTCTTGATAGAACGTCATTATTTTCACAACAATCGAATGTGATTGAGTATGTAGATTCAAGATAATACTTTTCATCATAATTTGATGTTATCTTGAAGCTAGACAAATAATGACTCCAATTTCATGTCCACACTCAAAAACTTGTCAATTAGATTCGATAATGATATCAATCATAATTTGAATAATGAATTGATATGTACTCGAGATCTTTCTTGACCCTCACAATTACTCCTTTAAAAAAAATAAAAAAAATTAAGGAGTGTGTTTCATTTATTCTAATACTAGTTGTATGTGTGAGGTTATTGACATATTAAGTTACTACTTTGATATTGTCATTTATTTTTATTTGAGAAAAACTATTTATATTATTAAGTATAATATTCTTAGTTTTTCGACACCTCATTGTTATAAAAATAATTATCTTAACTATTTTTATACAACATACGTAAAATACTAAATGTTTAAAACATTTTGTATGTGTGTTAGATCAATGCAAGTTTAATACATTTTACTTTACTTAAGTACTGATGTATTAAAATGACATTTTATCTTGTTTAGACAACCCATGGTCAACAAGACAAAATGATGTTATGTTTTAAAGATCATGTTACGGATTTTATGAAAGTGTTAAGTATTTTGGGGTGATATACTTTTTACACTTAAACCTTTGGAAAAATAATTGCGTAAGACAATATCTTTCGACACACATGATCTATCAACTTAGTTTCTATTCCTAAGAAGGTTACTAAACCATTTTAAAAGCTTGCAACAAATGCAAGAAAAATGGTCTATGCCTATATGCAATGCAAACTAATTACTTAATATAGTGCAAGTAATTTAGCATGAGCCTTATAAATGCATAAATCGGAAAGCTATAATAAACAAATAGCAACATGGCATGAAAGACACTTATGCTTATGGATAAAGTTAGCTCAACTAAAGATAGCGATAAGCATATAAAAGTATTGACTAACAATACTAAGACACAAAGAAAAGCAAATAGTCATTTAGCATAACACACAAAGATACTTATCTTCATTTTGTGTATTAAGTATAACAATGTACACTTAGCTTGACTTTATTTGAAAATGAATTATTTTCCACCCCATTTAAAGATTTGATCAACACCTTGAAATCATGAATGCATCAACGTGTGATGTTCACTTAGTGTTTTGACAAAAAAAAATTGTGCAATCGGCATGACCAGAAAAGACTCTCTGTTACGAAATAGAGACTCTCGTTAATTTTACTTTACAATCACTTTCTAAAATAATTTTTAAGTGAAATTAGACTCAATTACATTTAAAACGATAGGTGGCACGACTCCTACGGACTTACGGTTGATTTTATACGAATTTTTTAAAATTACCGAATTCTGAAAAACATACGACGGTACCGTTAAATTTAGTGGTACCGTCCATATTTAGTGGAACCGTACGTTATATTGAACAGTTCCGTACCTTTTATTTCAGTTTTGAACAGAACCAACTTTTATTAATTTAAGAAAACCTTCAAGCTAGTATGACAATGTATACTTAACAACAAAACTTGTAAGTATTAAGCAACTAAATACTTTTCATATTTTTATCACCTTCATGGGTAATTTGATACATGGATCGTACTCAATTTTGAAAACCATTTGTTTTAAAATTTTGAGCGACCTGGCTCTGGTACCAATTGTGGAAACCGTAGAGGTGGGGTGAATACGTTTCCATTTAAAAATTTAAAACTTTTGTATCAAACTCCCGATCAAGTGTGATGTGATATGAAAAGTGTCAACTATGATCATATAGCATCAAGAGATGAATATAGTAAACTACAACATATGCACAATCAAAACACGACACATAGATAATCAACATAACATAAGCAACTAGCCACACAAGCAAAAACGCAATGCAAATATAAAGCGATAAAGAATGAAATGAAAGTAAAGAGATAAGTAAGAAGGCGCAAACCGACACGGTGATTTATTGTGGTTCGGTCACGAAGCTCCTCTTCGCCCTACTCCACTCCCGAGTACCCAACTCCGAGAGTTACTTCACTAATCAACAAACTCCCTTTAGGCGGAGAAAACCGTACACGTCGCATAACTTGTTTTCCGACACTAAGCTAGATGTCGAGTGCTAATCTTAGCTAGCACCAATCTACCACGATCTACCCGATCTACACCTTACACGTCGCTTATCCTATTTCCGACACTAAGCTAGATGTCGAGTGCGAATCTTAGCTAGCACCAATCTACCACGATCTACCGGATCTACACTTGATCCACTTGATCAATACACACAAGCCCAATGGCTTCAAGAGATCTCCAAGATCTCGACAAGATCACAATGATCTTCCCTCACAAACTCTCAAAAGAAAAATGATATTGATGTATGCTATGATACAATCAAGAATGTAACAAATGTTACAAGACCTAACAACTATAACTCTTGTATCTTCTTGGATACCTTGAATTCTTCTCTTGCAAATGAAGAGGAATGATAACACTTTGTATCTACTTGGATACTTTGTGTTCTTCTCTTGCTAATCAAGAGGGATGACAACACTTTGTATCTACTTGGATACTTTGTGTTCTTCTCTTGCTAATCAAGAGGGATGACAACACTTTGTATCTACTTGGATACTTTGTGTTCTTCTCTTGCTAATCAAGAGGAATGAAGAGGATCACTTGAATGGAGGATTGGATCACTCTTAAACAAACTAAGACTCTCCAAATGATCAAAGAAAGTCATTTAAGTGAGGAGGGATTAGACCAGAGAAAAAGGACTGGAAAAATCAAGTTGGAAGTGTGAAATGGTCCACTATTTATAGGCAAGAAAAATCTGAAGGTTACAGAAAATTTTGTACGGACGGCTCCACTAAATTTAGTGGAACCGTGGAGCCGTCCCAGACAAGGACGCTCCAAATTTTGTCTTTTCTGGTGAAAACTTATTTGGGGAAGGTTGGAGCTGATTTTGGGGGGAAAAATAGCTGTTGGGATTTTTAAACTTATTTTTCAAAATAAAACATTTCTTTTTAATTCAAAAATAATTTGTAAAATATATTTTTGAAAACAAATGTTTTGTCACATTAAAAATGTGAAGTTTAGAAAAATATAATCCTTTGATCATTTGTCAAGTAGTAGATTTGTTTGTCCATACCTTGAGTGATTTATGTCGGGATGGAAATCTACGACTTCGTTGAAGCATACTTGAGATGTCGGGAGGTGTTGATGTAAGTATGCATTGATGATTTGTGTTTACAAGTAACTTGCACATTTTACGTTATGTATTACATGTTACATGTTTGTCATTATTAAAACCGAAGAAATCGTTTAGTTTAATTATCGTAATATTTGCACTAACAACCTCCTCAACACCTCCTGCCTCCCCACCAAAGGATCCAACACCTTCTGAATCACCTCCAAAAGCTTCAACTCCTCTTGAATCATCATCACAACCATCACCACCACCCCAACCATCAAAGGCAACAACAGAAGAAACTCTCAAGACAATCATTTAAAGCAAGTATACTAAGAAGATTGCTAGGGTTACACGTGTTGAAGTTGTATCTCCTGCAGCAAAGAAAGTGAAAAAGGCAGCAAAACTAGCACAGGCAAAGAAAGACAGCAAGTTAAGTAACCAAGTAACTTAGATGCAGAATATGGTCAAAGGTCTTTTTGAACAAGTAAAAGAGTTGCAGGAGACAAAGAAGAAAATGGATGAATTCCTAGAAGATGATGTCAAAGCTCAACTACTCAAGGAGGCTAAGGAACACACAAAGAAATATGTGAAGCAATACATGCCCGATCTTATGGAGAAGATTGAAGAGTATGTTGACACCAACATTGCTGAGAAAATTCAGAACATCACAGGATCGAATCCTCAAGACACAGCAACCCAATCAAAGCAACTTCAGGATTTCACAACTTACCAACTCCAACGAGAACTCCTCACCAGACTCACAGTACTTATCTCACCATCTGAAACAGAAATAGCTCTCTATGAGGCTATTAATGCAAATCTGGAATCGTGCAAAGTTGTAGCCAATAAAGGAAAACGTTCCTGAGATGATGAAAACCAAGACCCTGACACCCAATCAAAGAAGCAAAAGGGTGAAGAAGGATCTGGTCCACAGATCAAAGAACCAATTGGACCATCAACTACAACTACATCTCAACCACACAAGGCTTCAGAGTCTGAACCTAAGGAGACAGAGCATCACTTTGAGCACGTTGCTATAGAGGAAATGGATTTTCAACAAGAATATGATCAACCTCAGTCACCACCAAAGTCAAAAGCTACTACAAGCAAGAAATCTTCCAAAAGAACAAATGTAGTTTCATTGCTTGATGATGATGATACACCTGGGAATGAGTTCTTTGATCAGTTAACAAGTGCTCAATACATAAAGACGAAGATTCCAAGTTGGAAGATAGCACATTTGAGTTTGCTCAACAACTCAAAAGTACTCAACACATCAAGAAACTGACCAAGAGGGAACTTCGCCGGATTAAAAATGATGCTTTTAATCTTCTTAAGGACAACTCTTCGAGTGCAGCTGAGCTCGAATATCACCTCGAGAACATTGCTCGAGCCATGTCTTCCGACTTCAGCTGGATGAATCCAGATGTGATTGGCAGCAGAGATAGCAAGAATATGCCATACATCACAGACTGGACAAAGCCTCTACCGGTAATCAGAGTTCACAGTAAACCAGCCATTCCATATCGTTTCTTCTTCAACAAAGATCTTGAACTACTCACGCACGGGGCCAACTGTCAAACAAAATATGCTACTTCAATTACTTTGACTCCAGCAGCAAGATACGAACATCCTGCTATCGAGGAAATAGCTACTCATCTCTTCATTCCCGAGAAGGTGCACTATGACCAAGATGCAGAACTGGGCATTTATCACTGGTTCGAGAAAAGGAGGACTTGGTACAAAAGTAAACTAACCAGGAAGTCTCATGAACCAGTGAGAAGTGATCTCAGGATTGTTGCTGTAGTTAGTCTGAAGGGGGACAAGAAGTATGATTACATGTTCTTGTCAGAAATCAAAGTAAGAAGACATGACATGCAACTCTACACGTTCTCTGAAGCAGATTTTCCAGACTTAAGTCTCAACGATCTTGAAGACATATATCTGATTAAAGTCCAAGGAAAACTGCAACATGTGACACCAGAACTCCAATACGCCTTCAGTACATCTATTCTTCATTTCATTAGAAGAAAGATTATCAAAGAACGTGTGGAAGATCTTCAACTAGGGGTCGAGAGCTACCAGACAAAGTTGAACTTGACTCAACCATTGCTACGTCTTGAGAATCTCAACAATGAAGCTCAGTACACCTTTAAGAGTCAGCCAACTTTTGGGTTCATCTACAAAAGTGATTTGACCATCAAATGCTTCATGGCATATCGTGATATTCACATGTTCTGCGACACCACGTTGAAGAAGGTCCGTGATGGGTTAGTGATTCGGGTTCGTGATCAACAGTTGCAGATAAAGAAGAGATGGAATGGTGATCAACTGAGACAGATCTACCAGTTTGTAAACAGGATTGAGAGAAGGTTATTCAGAAGAGATCAGATGCGGAGGTTTGAGAGTTATGTTGGAGGTCGCCCATCCTTCTCAATCAGAACATTCCAAAGACTAGATCCAGTCTACACATCGTTCAAAAGAGGAGGATGAAGTAAGAGTTTGATTTATTCTTAAAATTCATTATTCTTGCTTATATGATTGTTAAAACTATGGCTTGTGCACACATAACAGTGCACAACCCGTACCTGTAAAGAAAGGACCCTGAGGTATGCTTCAGTGCTTCAATCCTGATCAAAAGAGCGAAAGCTTCTTTCTTATGAGTAGAATTAAACCAGAATTTTTTCTAAGTTTTTCAAAATTCTGCTCATAAGGACAAGTATTCCCTCATTAAGGGGGAGTATTTGAAAAATAATCTTTGTTATAACAACAAAAGTTCTTGAATATTCTTTCCACAAAACTCAAATGGCATATTTTTATCTAACGTTTGTCAAAAACATCATAAGTATGCTATTTTTGAGGGGGAGAATAACGATATGATCAAAATATGGTAACTCGCGAGATGAAATCTCATGTGAGCTAGGCTCAGAATTGACCCTCGAATTGATGATAACAAAAGTCAGTAGTCGAAAAGACATATCTGGGACGGGTAATAATTTCAAGCCAGTTTATCTGGTGATGTAAACGTGTCTCGCAAAGGATATGTCTGAGTAGAATGTACCGATTTTGAGCGATTTTCCTTGAACGTGATATGGACGGGTAATAATTTCAAGCTAGTTCTACTAGTGATGTAAGCATGTCTCGCGACGATCATATTCATTGAAAATCAATCAATTCAAAAAGTGCCTACTCTACCTGATATGTGCAAATTTACCTTAATCACTTATGAGCACATGTTAAGGGGGAGTCTTTCTGAAAATCACAAAACTCTCAAAGTGTTAACAAAATATGTTTTCATAATCATAAACACTTTGAGAGATTTTCAAAAGGTTTGGTTATGGCGACAATAGGATAGTCATGGAGTTATAAGGTGACTAAGGTTAGGAATAACCGTCCTATGATCTGCCAGAGCCGGAGGGATCTACCCAAGGACAATACCAATAGTTTAGAACTAGAAACTGGGACTTGAGACTACTAGAATACTGAGCAACAGCGACGAAAATTAGTGACCGAATTAGTCTATCGCAAAAAAATGGTTCACAATGACGGATTACTGATATATTAGTTACAAAATTGGCTTTGATAAACTAGCGACAAATTAGTGACAAATCAGTAACAAATTTAGAGAGGAATTATGCATCTGTCACAATTCTATCGCCAAATGTAATCATATAGAGACGAAGTTAGCGTCGTACATAGGTTGCAGCTATTAGCAACAGAACTCTGATGACATAACGATGGATTTTTTAAGTTGTCTCAAATATGTCGCTAAGTTTTTTTACTTGGTGAAAGAATTTTGAGGGAACATCAACTACTACAAAAAAAGGCTAATAAACACCTTTTAATAAAAACTTGTTTTCGTAAAACGGGTTCCTAAGATAAATAATTTGTATGTGTAATTCTTCACATTAGTTTATTTTTCCTTTTTGTTCTTTGCCAAAGATAATTAGCGGCATATTGGTTTTTGGTTCCCTCCAAATTTTTTTCCAACTCATTAGTCATTAACTATATAATCATTTATTTGAAAAACATAAATTAATCAAAAATATACTAGTTGACCTGTTCCAAAAAGTTTTGGCACCACACATTTTACAAATTCCCTCCAGTGTTATCAATTCATAAGAAAAGTAAAATAACCAACATTGATTATACCAAATGTCTTTTATGTAGTTTTCCTAATTTGTAACCTAATACACGATATAACTTAAAATCAATATTAAAAATTTATCTAGGGCGTGTTTGGCGCAACAGATTATGAAAGATTATAAGAATTTAAATTATTTTGCTAAAAAATACGCCACATTAGAAAAGTAATATTTGTTTGAGTGAAAAAGATTGTAGATTATTTTAGAAAAATAAGTTCATAAACTAGATTTTAAAAACATGTTGGAGATTATATTTCACAATATTATCGATTTGGCCTTTGAAATTATTACCCACGTATCCTACATGATTCCATAACCATAATATTTGTATGTCTAATTATGTTATTTTACACTTTTAATCTACAAACAACTAGTTTGTCAAACACAACTACAAGAAAAGCTACAATTTTAATCCTTTTGAGTAACAGCACCAGCATCATCAACAACACCAACATCAGCACCGGCAACATCTATTTTTGCCAAACATACCCCTAATACGATTGCTAGCTTATACTTAGGCTAGACAAAGTGGTCATCATTCCCCCACTTCCATATCAAGGCTCCATTCATTCAGCACATCACCACTTTCCTCACTTTTTAGCTTCAATGGCACCACTGCCCTCACCTTCAATGGCTTCTAAACAACTCAGTTTAGAACCCGCACTACAACTGCAGACTTCTGGACACATCAGTTCAGGACTCGTACAAAACAAGGCTCAATCAACAACAACAATTGAAACACCATCAGAACGTGACTTAGATATTCTGTTTGAGATGATGTATGATGACTATATAGGTGGACAACCGAATGATGCATCTACAACTACTACCGCTGCACCTGAAATTCAACCGACACAAGATGCGTCTACTACAGTTGAAGCTGAAGCATTTATACCCACAAACTCATCTACTAAATCTCCAGCTACTCTGATCACTAATGAAACAGTTGATGAGCAAACACTACAACAACAAGAAGATGAAGCAGAAAATGCAAATGATGCAGAGTTGGAAGATAATACTTTTATAAGTACACCAATCCCTACGTGACATTTTCATTAACCAATGATGCAGAGTTGGAAATATGCTTTTGAAACCTTAATGTAACATGGAATGGATAGCTGTGATACTATTGGTACTTCAATGGGTAAACGAACCAAACTAGATGCATATATATTAGGGAAACCCATTGATAAGACGAAATACCGAAGTATGATCGGTTCCCTTATGCATTTAACATCGAGTAGACTAGTTATTGTATTTGTTGTATGTTAATGTGCTAGATATCACGTGTTAGGATCTCTGGGAAATAAGGGTTTCTCAGTGATGGGAGGATTGTTGGGATATGAGAAATAAGGAGTTTCTCATTGCTGCCGATAGTGAAGATGGTTCCTGCCGATAGTGTTGCATTGCTGCTGCGGTTGGTTCCTGCCGATAATATTGTTTTGTTTCTGCCGATAGGGTTGATTGCTGCGGATAGTTGTTGTTTGTTATCCGTATGTTTAGTATGGTTGTTAGATTTATTTTTAGAAGAGATTGATCTTTATCTCTTCACATGTTTTCTTGTAAGACGGGTTAGGGTTAGGGTTTCTTATCATTATAAAAGAAACATCCCGTCCATATGTTGAGAGATACTTTTGATGAACACAATATTCAATAACACAATTCTTAGTTCATAGTCTGATCCATAGAGGATCATTGTCCTTTATATCTTTCTTCTTTATTATACTTGTTGTTTAGTTTCCGCATAAACACTTGTATTCCATACAGAGGTTCTTGTTTAACCAAGCTCAATCTAGCTCGAAGTACTCGATCCTACAAGTGGTATCAGAGCCTGGTAAGGATCTCTGATAAAGAAGAAAAAGTTCGATTTCATATCTCACAACCCTCTTTCAATGGAAGACGAAATCCCACAAAACAATGTCATTAACCCTGAAGAACACCAACCCAAGCCTGAAACCTCACAAGTCCAAACACAAATCGTCACCACCATGTCCACCAACAATGCTAAATTCCCATATCTGAAGAAAGATGAGTATGAAGTCTGGGCTATGAGAATGGAATATTGGATCACGAACACTGATTACAATCTGTGGAATGTGATTCTTAAGGGAAATAGTAAGAAGAATACTGGAAGGGATAATGATGGCAATATCTATATAAAGCCACCTGTTACTGCAGAAGAACACCTTGCTGTTCAAAGGGAAACCAAGGCAAGAACCCTTCTACTTCAAGCTATTCCAGAAGATCATATGAGTGATTTTCATCACTTGGATGATGCTAGAAAGATCTGGCATGCTGTAAAAGCCAGATTTGGAGGGAATGATGAATCCAGAAAGATAAGAAGATCTATGCTCAAGCAAGAATTTCAGGAATTCAAGATCTCTGAGGCTGAGGGGATTCACAAAGGGTATGACAGATTCCACAAGATCCTGAGCCAACTCAACCAGTTGAAAGCTAGGCCGGATGATGAAGACTGCAACACAAAGTTTCTGAGGGCTTTGCCACCATCATGGTCTCAGGTTTCCATAACACTCAAGGCCAAAGGAGGACTGGATTATATGAGCTTTGATGATCTGTACAACAAGCTGAAAACCCTTGAAATTGATATCAAAGGGTATTCCACCTATACACCTCATACTCCAACCCATACTACTTTTGTTAGTAACTCTGGTCCTAACAAAACATCATATGGAAACAGTCCAACACCATCAATATCATCAATCTCCTACTCACCTGTCACACCAAAAGCTCAGACTAGATCTGATAATCTTGTAGTAGATGTGCTTCATTCATTCGTTGCTGAGAGTACACCACAGCAGAAGATTGTGTATGAAGATTTCAATCAGGTTGATGAATTGGATCTAGAAGAGATGGACTTAAGATGGCAAGTGGCTATGATATCGTTGAAATTGGATAGGTTTGAAAAGAAGGCAGGAAAAAGGGTCAACTTTGATGGACAAGAACCTGCCAGGTTTGACAGAAGGAAGGTGAGGTGCTATAAATGTTCTCAAACAGGACATTTTGCCAGGGAATGTACAGATAAGAAGGTAGATGACAAAGTACGATATTCTGCTTTCAAAATTCAAGAGCTGGATTCAAAGGACTCCAAGGCTTTGGTATCTGTGGATTCGATGGTGGACTGGGAGCATCATGAGAAGACAATTGCAAGTGGATCAGATAAGGTCTTTGGAATGATAGCTGGATATGGTGAGAAGAAACAAGTGGCTGGTCAGTATGGAATGATGGGTCATCCATCTCAGGTACAAAACTGTCCATTTGGTTGTGAATCTATATATGCTAAATTGAAACAGGAATTTGATGATATAGAAAGTGAGAATAAGGATAATTTTATTCAACTTAAGGCTCATAAAAAGGCTGTTAAAACATTAGAACAACAAAAGGTCTGGTATCAACAACAACAGTCTGCTTATGAAGTAAAAATAAAGGTGTTAGAAAGAGATTTAAAAAATGCCACTAATGAGTTTAAACATTCTGAAAGGGAAAAAGCTAAGGTAGTGTTAGAAAATCAAGAGTTACAGTCTAAGCTAGATAATTCCTTAGCTAGATTTGATAAGTGGAAAGACTCATCCAAAAACCTTCACATGCTTATTGATAGTTCTATGTCTACTAAAACTAAAAGAGGTTTAGGGTTCGGTGACCTAATAGGGCCAAATCAGTATTATGACCCTAATGAGTATAGTGTTTTTAACCCAGAACCTGTAGATTATAGAAAACCTGTAAAGTATGTGAAGGAGGGAGGAATGAATGATGTTCCTCCACCCATAACTGGAACATTTAAACCTGCTAATCCTTTTGATGACTTTGATGATTCACAAATGATCTATGGCAAACAGGCAAAGGACTTGCCTAATCTTGATTGTGACTCTAATGAATTTGTCTCTTGTTCTTACAGTGACAAATCTTCAGAAATCAAGACTAATGACTATGCCACATGTGGATCAAGTGACAAGTCAGCTTCAATAAAGTCAGAAGATCTCTCCTCAGAAGTAGCTACTGATGAATCTCACTCAAAGACAGCTGCATTTGAAGATATTTCTTTTGATAGTGTTAAAAACAATAATGTTTCTAGTTGTGGTTCTGTTTCAAATGTTTCTAGTTGTGATTCTGTTTCAAACAATTATGGTTGTGGTTTTAATTCTGTTAAGGATAATTTTGTTTCATGTGTTGGTTTGAATAATTCTGTTTGCAATGAGAAAGTTATTGTTAAGAAAAAGTCCCCTAGAAAGAAATCTTGCTTTGTGTGTCGTAGTTATGAGCATCTTATTAAAGACTGTGACTATTATGAAAAACAGATGGGATTATATGCTTGTAAAAATAGGTCTGTATGGAAAAATGTTAATGATATTCCCCCTTATATTCCTCAAGCTGCAAGGAGAACTTCAGTTGCTTCTGGCAAGCCAGTTTCTGCTGGTAAGCCTGTTGCTGCTGAAAAGTTCATTCCTGATGATAAGCCTGTTCCTGCTGCTTATCATGTTCCTGCCGGCAGGATCAATCCTGCTGGTTGGAGAAGCAATATTGCTAGACCTTTCAGCAGACCTACTAGTACTTACTTTCAAAATAATATGAGACCTGTTTGTTTTGACACAATGCACAAGGGAGGGGCAAGATGGAAAACTGTTGTTAAGTCCTCAGCAGGTTGTTCTTGGAAAATCAATAACCAACATATGAAAATGGGGTCCAAGATCAATGGTGGATCTCATTAATCTCCAGGGTTTAATTCTTATTGATCCACTAGGCAGGCTCAAGTCAGTAATGGCTTGAGTCTCTCTTGTATCTAATGTTGTATATGTATTCTTTTTCTCAGGATTTTCCTTTTAGAAGCAAAGATGTTGGTGTAAGACCCCAAAATTAATACAATCCGAAATGACCAAAATACCCTCTAATTTTGAAATTTTAAGAACTTATAAAATACGCTATAAATTAAATTCGAGTTATATAACGTGTTATGACATGAAACCATACGATATGAACACATAATCTAAAAGTATTATATGAAATTATGTATGAACCATATGATATAAATTATGACACGTAAAGAAGTCTCTATAGGCCAAAAATAAATTAAAATATGTATATGCTTATTGTAACATGTAAAATTAGTGTACGAAATGGATTTTCTATCAAATGAAGTGTTACGTTATGTATATGACACTAATGCTTATTAGAACTGTTAAGACACTAATGCCTTCATAACTGTTCATGTTTGTGATACATAATATGATCAGTCAAAATTGATCACCAACATAAACAATCTTACAATATTATTTAGTCATATGCTAGGAGACTTTAAAGTGTCACCAAACCTTAGACTTTCGGCCCAAGAATCAATAGAAGAGATAAACACAGAATTAATTAGAATTCCACAAATTTAGACCTTCCTTATTTGCTTCAATCATGAAACACGGTTTCCTCAACCCCTCTTAATAACCGAACTTCCAAAACCCTAAAATCTCTCCACTCCATCTTTTTGTTTGGCAACAGAAAAAAAAAAGAAGCTACAACACAACAAACTCGGCTGCTACTTTTCTTCTTTTCATTCCTGTCGAAACACAGCAGCAAGAGGTTCTTTCATGCTCTACTTGGTGGTGTCGTCGCGGTGCTCTACTGCAGGTTTGAAGAAGGTGATCGTTGGTGATTCCGTTGGTGTTTTGATCGTGGTGTATTCTAGGTTCGTGAGGAGTGGTGATTGAACCGACTCAAAGGTACCGCCTACATTCGAAATAGCTTCTTCTCAGTACATTCATTAATAATAACTTATGTAAATTATGATCTGAACTAACATGAGAATCGAATAAAAAGAATGTGAATAGAAAACTTTATGGCACCTAACGTCACATGAAAATATATGAATATAATGCATGTGTATGGAAGCTCATTAACTGGGAATGTACATAAGAGTATAAATGGATATTCATGCATGTGTTGTGTGTTTGTTTGATTCGTGTGTCTCGACATAATAATATCCAGAGTGTGTTGATTTGTTTTGGTCTCGCGAGGGTTCAAAGGTCATGATTTTATGGGTCGAATAGGGCTTGCTTTGGTGTGATCTCATGTGGTACTTTGGCTCGTTAATCCTGCTTTGTGTGTGTGATGTGTCTGTCGGTAAATAGGGTGTCGAGTATAGTGGGATGTTATGATTTTATGTGGTCATAAGTGATGTCGTGTGGCTGTGTTAATGGGTCTAGGTAGGCTGTTTATGTGTCGATGCATGCTGGGAAACCAGGGTGAGTTTGAGTGTGTTTTAGCGTCTAAAAAAAAAGGGCTGTTTATATGCGAATGATTTTCAGTTTATGTTCATACGAAGATGAGGATTGTATGCATGGCTTGGTAACGAATGGTGGTTCTTCTTTTATGTCGATTATGTCTCGCGATGTCCGTGAGTGTGTGTTTAACGAGAGCTTAAGTTTGGAGTTTTGGTTTGTGCGGTATGCATGGGTTCTTTATATGTCAACCAAGTCTTATTTGGTGCATGTCGAGTCTTGTTTTTTTTTTATTACTCCAATAGACCATGGTTCAGCCTTGCGTATAATTATGAAACTGTGGAGACCATTTCTATGTAAATGTTGGAATTTCACTATTTATCATGGATAAAGGAAATAATGTAATAACTAAAACTAATGCATACTGTTTAAAGAAGAATTATTGTATCATGTACTGAATAAAATGTCTTGTGGTGTCAAATGTGTCTAGACTGTAGTTGGTATATGCTGATCGAACGAGAGGTGTGTATACCGTATGGGCAAATTCACAATTATAATAAATTATAAGTGCATACTAAAATCAGTCCATGTGTAGGATTGCATGCATGAAACAAACATATAAAGGACATGACGTTATAATATATTCTAAACATGATAAACTAATATTATGGGTTTAGCGAATAATAATAAGGTACTAAGAACAGTAATCCGATATATCATTAAATAATAAATGAACATATAAATAATAAGTCGATTCCTGAATTCAGGTAGATCATTGGAGGAAGGAGTGATTTGTGTTTTCGGGTGTACGTTGAGTCGCTTTTAAGGTACGGATATTCTGCCCTTTTAATAAGGTGCCTTCGGTCTCTTGACTTCTGATTTGAACCTATGATATGAACCTTTGATATGAACCCTATGAAATGAACCCTATGATATGAACCTTGACATTTGGACTGTGATTATGACCATGTGAACCTTTGCTTTGATATGAACCTTTGACCTTTGACCCCAGTTTGATACTACGAGCCAAAATGTGTTTCCTAGCCATGAAGGTAACATGGCCGTGTCTGTGATGCACCACTGGCATGACTAGTGTGTAGCCCTAGTGATTTGGTTACACCGTCCCCATTGTGATTTGTGATATGCGTGCTTTATGATTATTATTATTATGGCCAATGTGATATGTGGGGGGCGAATGGATGCATCCTAGATTTGTATTGTGATTGTGATATTGTGACATGTGATATGTGGTGACTGATGATGGGTGCAATCCACGTCTTTCACAAAATGTGGGAGCTAGCTACTCCATTGTGATACATGAGGACACCCCTCATATTATCTGATTACTACAGAGGCATCCCCTCTAGATACTACAGGATTGTGATTTGTGATGTGATATGTGGGCTCGTGGTGGATGACTGTCCTAAACCTTACTCTTTACTTCCTTTTCCTTTATCTCATTCGTTATGATATGCCTGTTCATTATCCATATGCTTTTGTTCCCGTTTATTATATATCTGTTCACTGGGCTTTTTAAGCTCAGCCGCACGTTTCTTTTCGTGTGCGGCAGGTTTTAGTTGGAAGCTGGGTATGAGTGAAGAGACTGTTGGACTTAGAAGACCTTGATAGTTATTCAGAAGTAGAAGTCATTAGAAGGATTGCATTGCAGACTTAGTATTTAGCTTTTGTTTCCTTTGTAACCTTGTGTATTCAGTATTTCATGTGTAACCTTTGAGAATCCTTGTATTACTATTGAATATATGCATTGTTTTGATCTGATATGAAGCCATTAATGTGATACTTCTACCCTTGCCGGGCTGGGGTGTTACAATTATGGTATCAGAGCGACAGGCTGCGATACGTAATGCATTTACCCTTGGCCTGTGTAAGTTAGGACCACTAAGTTTCCCTGTAGGCGCTCGTAAGACAACCTTTGAAAATTGCTTTAGGATTTCCCTATGGGAACGTAAGTTTTGACCGGTGAGGAATGGGTAGACTATAAGGCATTTGTTTAAGTATCATTGCTTCCGCATCACTCTGATTCGTGCCTTGCTTTTGGTTAGAGCCTGTTGATATCACTTTTGGAAATCGAAAGCTTATGCTTTGCATCACCTAAGAGTTGAACCTGATTAAATTGGAAGGCATTGAGAAATTTCATAATAATTCCCTGACACTATTTGATCCTTATCTTCAGATTTCTTTTGTTAATCATTTTGATAAAGACCCACGTTGCACTTTAATCCTTTCGATAAATCATTTTGATGCCTCTTCGATCATTCTGAGAATCCCCATGGCAATGACGTACTTGATGTATTCTCTTATATGTCTCTTGCTTGTGATAAGTATCTATAAATCTCCCGACACTATTAAATTTCGTTCCACCCATCTCTGTCCTATAAGAAGCCTTGTGGTGTGTAACCACGAGTATAAGAATGTTTTCCCCCTCACTTTTGAATGATAAAGCTTTGATTTGCGAACCATCTTTCTTTAGATAGTAAACTTCGATTTTTATTCTGACAAGGAATTTGTTGAGTGATCAGTCGAATATTGACAACTACCCTCCTATATCTCACCTTTAACGTTTGCAACAATTTTTGAACTCCCTACCATGATTTCCGATTGTTAAACGTTCGCTATTACTCTGGAGACTCGTGTGTTACTTTCGCGGTTATAAAGTTTTCTTAGAAACCATTCGTACACCAATGAATGAACCTTATCTTGGAAGCTATTTGGCACTTTAAGTCGTCTGAGCATGAACCTTGTATTGAACGTTATTTGGCACCCTGCATTTTCTGAATATGATTCCTGGTAGAACCACCAAAATTTTTCCATCGGAGCGTGAAGTAGGATTTGACATGATACCGAGAGATTTCCAGTCACTAAACGAAGATGTCTTTCGGATCATACCAATTGATTGGAGCAACCGGGAAGAGCAGCAACCGAAGACCAGGAAGTGAGTTTACTTAAGTGTATTTTTTGGGCGTGTTTTAGTTTCGTTCGCGATTATGAAGGATGATGACTGGAGATATGTATTGATTACAGGAAGCTGAATCGTAATACTGTTAAGAACCAATATTCCTCCACCCTGAAACGACTATGTGTTTGTGTAATTTCAGAGCGCGAAGTTTCCTTCCGATGAATTGATTTTATTCTTAGAATCACCTTCCGTATTCGTAAACGACTGCTATGACGGTTAGTGGCGCTAATAGTATTAGCTAAAGCTCTGACTGTTTTGTGAATTTGATAAATAATGTTTTCTCATGAGTACTTGGACAAGTGGTCATTGTATGACTTAATAGTACGTTCAGAAACGAGGAAGAGCATGAAAATCATCTCTTTGCACCTTCTTAGAAATTTGACGATCATTTGTGCATTCCGGGAGATTGATATTTGTTGATAATTGCGGAGGCTACCCAGAAGAGTGAAGACATTTCCTTTCAAGACAGAAGTGTTGGCGATGCACAAGAAGAAATTCTGGTCAAGATGGCGAACCTGGAGCTGATGAAGACATGCAGTCTCACTTCCCTATTCATCTTGGTTGTACTAAGATGAATTGAGAGCGGAAGCAGACTGGATGATGAAGAAGATTTAAAGATCGTGCCGGAAATCCACAATACTCCATCACATTACAAGAAGAACTGCAGGAGGCTCGACGAACCAGACACAAGTTTCCGATTTTGGTTTTTAACTTTCCGATTGATGAACAGACGAAGATAGACTAACCAGACTTGAAGAGATTGGATGTGTTGGATGACCGTATTTTGAAACAGACCCTTTATGTTTGGAAGAATTGATTCTATGAAGGCCAAAGTTCTTGGCGACTAACTTTCATTCCATTGACCCTCTTAAATTTCGTTAAATAGTAATAAGATCCTCTTATGATTTAAGTTCCCTGAAGCATTTCTGTTCGTATTTATTTCTCGTATGTTCGGTGACGGCTTTGTTTTGAGAGATTTTGGTAAATTGTGGAAGATGTGATGCTTATGACGGCGTGCCTCGATTCTGCTAGGCAATATTGGATTTTGATACTCTTGCGAATAGTTTTGTTTTCCCTATCGACTATGGTATTCGATTTTGGTTGACCTCTGAGACTGTAGAAGTACTAGGTGGATTAAGATAGGAGGTTTTGATTACGACTTGAGATAAAGTATGACCATCATGAGGGCATATTTATATGATGCCAGTATTATGACGTCTGGCCAACGTGATAATACTTACATCATATAATGTGCACTTGTTGTGGGCATAGGATATCTTGGGGAGTACCTAAGAGGTTAAGAATTTGAACTCCGTTGGATTATCCGCGAATAGTGTGACTTTAGGTTCATCCTATCTATCCGTATACTCTGTTTTCGTTCATTAGATATCTGATTGAGTTGAACTCTCGATTTGAATTCTGTTTGACCTCAGTTAAGTCGTGAACTCCTTTTAGAACTTCCTACTGCTGGTGCAATTAATTCGATTTGAAATCTTATTCGTATTCCATATGAGCTTTCTGAAGATTCACCTATCGTCCATTTGATGTTGCATGGACCTTCTAATCAGAAATCAACTTATTTTCTCCTTCTGAGAAATTTGAACCCACCTCGTTTTGATTTGAGTCATGAGAAACTATTTGGTCTGAAGATCCTGTTGATGAACCTCCTCGGGCGTGAGAATGTTGTGATGAACTTTTACGACTTGCTACGACTCCGTTTAACTTTGCGACTTCAATTTTCGAGGACGAAAATTCCTTTTAAGAGGGGAAGAGTTGTAAGACCCCAAAATTAATACAATCCGAAATGACCAAAATACCCTCTAATTTTGAAATTTTAAGAACTTATAAAATACGCTATAAATTAAATTCGAGTTATATAACGTGTTATGACATGAAACCATACGATATGAACACATAATCTAAAAGTATTATATGAAATTATGTATGAACCATATGATATAAATTATGACACGTAAAGAAGTCTCTATAGGCCAAAAATAAATTAAAATATGTATATGCTTATTGTAACATGTAAAATTAGTGTACGAAATGGATTTTCTATCAAATGAAGTGTTACGTTATGTATATGACACTAATGCTTATTAGAACTGTTAAGACACTAATGCCTTCATAACTGTTCATGTTTGTGATACATAATATGATCAGTCAAAATTGATCACCAACATAAACAATCTTACAATATTATTTAGTCATATGCTAGGAGACTTTAAAGTGTCACCAAACCTTAGACTTTCAGCCCAAGAAACAATAAAAGAGATAAACACAGAATTAATTAGAATTCCACAAATTTAGACCTTCCTTATTTGCTTCAATCATGAAACACGGTTTCCTCAACCCCTCTTAATAACCGAACTTCCAAAACCCTAAAATCTCTCCACTCCATCTTTTTGTTTGGCAACAAAAAAAAAAGAAGCTACAACACAACAAACTCGGCTGCTACTTTTCTTCTTTTCATTCCTGTCGAAACACAGCAGCAAGAGGTTCTTTCGTGCTCTACTTGGTGGTGTCGTCGCGGTGCTCTACTGCAGGTTCGAAGAAGGTGATCGTTGGTGATTCCGTTGGTGTTTTGATCGTGGTGTATTCTAGGTTCGTGAGGAGTGGTGATTGAACCGACTCAAAGGTACCGCCTACATTCGAAATAGCTTCTTCTCAGTACATTCATTAATAATAACTTATGTAAATTATGATCTGAACTAACATGAGAATCGAATAAAAAGAATGTGAATAGAAAACTTTATGGCACCTAACGTCACATGAAAATATATGAATATAATGCATGTGTATGGAAGCTCATTAACTGGGAATGTACATAAGAGTATAAATGGATATTCATGCATGTGTTGTGTGTTTGTTTGATTCGTGTGTCTCGACATAATAATATCCAGAGTGTGTTGATTTGTTTTGGTCTCGCGAGGGTTCAAAGGTCATGATTTTATGGGTCGAATAGGGCTTGCTTTGGTGTGATCTCATGTGGTACTTTGGCTCGTTAATCCTGCTTTGTGTGTGTGATGTGTCTGTCGGTAAATAGGGTGTCGAGTATAGTGGGATGTTATGATTTTATGTGGTCATAAGTGATGTCGTGTGGCTGTGTTAATGGGTCTAGGTAGGCTGTTTATGTGTCGATGCATGCTGGGAAACCAGGGTGAGTTTGAGTGTGTTTTAGCGTCTAAAAAAAAAGGGCTGTTTATATGCGAATGATTTTCAGTTTATGTTCATACGAAGATGAGGATTGTATGCATGGCTTGGTAACGAATGGTGGTTCTTCTTTTATGTCGATTATGTCTCGTGATGTCCGTGAGTGTGTGTTTAACGAGAGCTTAAGTTTGGAGTTCTGTTTGTGCGGTATGCATGGGTTCTTTATATGTCAACCAAGTCTTATTTGGTGCATGTCGAGTCTTGTTTTTTTTTTATTACTCCAATAGACCATGGTTCAGCCTTGCGTATAATTATGAAACTGTGGAGACCATTTCTATGTAAATGTTGGAATTTCACTATTTATCATGGATAAAGGAAATAAAGTAATAACTAAAACTAATGCATATTGTTTAAAGAAGAATTATTGTATCATGTACTGAATAAAATGTCTTGTGGTGTCAAATGTGTCTAGACTGTAGTTGGTATATGCTGATCGAACGAGAGGTGTGTATACCGTATGGGCAAATTCACAATTATAATAAATTATAAGTGCATACTAAAATCAGTCCATGTGTAGGATTGCATGCATGAAACAAACATATAAAGGACATGACGTTATAATATATTCTAAACATGATAAACTAATATTATGGGTTTAGCGAATAATAATAAGGTACTAAGAACAGTAATCCGATATATCATTAAATAATAAATGAACATATAAATAATAAGTCGATTCCTGAATTCAGGTAGATCATTGGAGGAAGGAGTGATTTGTGTTTTCGGGTGTACGTTGAGTCGCTTTTAAGGTACGGATATTCTGCCCTTTTAATAAGGTGCCTTCAGTCTCTTGACTTCTGATTTGAACCTATGATATGAACCTTTGATATGAACCCTATGAAATGAACCCTATGATATGAACCTTGACATTTGGACTGTGATTATGACCATGTGAACCTTTGCTTTGATATGAACCTTTGACCTTTGACCCCAGTTTGATACTACGAGCCAAAATGTGTTTCCTAGCCATGAAGGTAACATGGCCGTGTCTGTGATGCACCACTGGCATGACTAGTGTGTAGCCCTAGTGATTTGGTTACACCGTCCCCATTGTGATTTGTGATATGCGCGCTTTATGATTATTATTATTATGGCCAATGTGATATGTGGGGGGCGAATGGATGCATCCTAGATTTGTATTGTGATTGTGATATTGTGACATGTGATATGTGGTGACTGATGATGGGTGCAATCCACGTCTTTCACAAAATGTGGGAGCTAGCTACTCCATTGTGATACATGAGGACACCCCTCATATTATCTGATTACTACAGAGGCATCCCCTCTAGATACTACAGGATTGTGATTTGTGATGTGATATGTGGGCTCGTGGTGGATGACTGTCCTAAACCTTACTCTTTACTTCCTTTTCCTTTATCTCATTCGTTATGATATGCCTGTTCATTATCCATATGCTTTTGTTCCCGTTTATTATATATCTGTTTACTGCGCTTTTTAAGCTCAGCCGCACGTTTCTTTTCGTGTGCGGCAGGTTTTAGTTGGAAGCTAGGTATGAGTGAAGAGACTGTTGGACTTAGAAGACCTTGATAGTTATTCGGAAGTAGAAGTCATTAGAAGGATTGCATTGCAGACTTAGTATTTAGCTTTTGTTTCCTTTGTAACCTTGTGTATTCAGTATTTCATGTGTAACCTTTGAGAATCCTAGTATTACTATTGAATATTTTGCATTGTTTTAATCTGATATGAAGCCATTAATGTGATACTTCTACCCTTGCCGGGCTGGGGTGTTACTTTTAGAAGCAAAGAAGTTGGAATTGTTGACAGTGGATGTTCCAGGAGTATGACAGGGAATTTGGAAAGATTGCATGACTTTGTACCTTTGAATGGAGGTACTGTGACTTTTGGAGGAGGAGATGGAATAATTTCTGGGAAGGGAACTATCAAAACTGCCAAGCTGGACTTTGAAGATGTGCTTTATGTGAAGGAACTCCAAGACTTCAATTTGTTCTCTGTCTCTCAAATCTGTGACAAGAAGAACAGTGTTCTCTTCACTGAGAATGATTGCTTTGTGCTGTCCAAAGACTTCAAGTTGCCTGATGAAAGTCAGGTTGAACTTAAAGTTCCTAGGACTTACAATCTTTATAGCTTCAATCTTAGTGATGTTCAGCCTGAGGGTTCACTTGCTTGTCTGGTAGCAAAAGCTTCTGTGGATGAATCTAATAAATGGCACAGAAGAATGGCCCATGTTAATTTCAAGACCATTAACAAGCTGGCTAAGAATGGTTTGGTTAAAGGGCTTCCTTTGAAGATCTTCTCTAATGAGCACAATTGTGTTGCCTGCAACAAAGGAAAGCAGCACAAAGCTTCATACAAGGCTATAACTGCTGTGAGCAACATCTCTGAGCCTTTGCAGCTTCTTCATATGGATCTTTTTGGTCCTACTTCTATCAGGAGTATTGACCATAAGAACTACTGCCTGGTGGTTACAGATGATTTTAGCAGGTTTTCTTGGACTTTCTTTTTGGGTTCTAAAGATGAAACTTATCCAGTTCTTAGGGATTTTATTGCCTTAATAGAAAATCAGCTTAGTAAAAAGGTTAAGTCGATAAGGTGTGATAATGGCACAGAGTTTAAGAATTCTAATCTTATTGAACTCTGTAGGAGTAAGAGGATAAAAAGGGACTATAGTAATGCTAGAACTCCACAACAAAATGGGGTTGCAGAAAGGAAAAATAGGACCCTGATAGAAGCAGCTAGGACTATGTTAGCTGAATCTAAGATGCCCACTATGTTTTGGACTGAAGCAGTATGCACTGCTTGTTATGTGTTGAATAGGGTATCTATTACTAGTCCTCATAATAAAACACCTTATGAACTTTTGTCTGGGAAGGTTCCAAAAATTAGTTACCTTAAGCCTTTTGGATGTCATGTCACTATTTTGAACACTAGTGATTACCTAGGCAAGTTTGATGGGAAGGCTGATGAAGGGTTTATTATTGGATATTCTGCTCATAGTAAAGCCTATAGGGTTTATAATCTGTCTTCTAAGAAAATAGAAGAAACTCTCAACTTAAGATATCTTGAAGATAAACCTAATTTGCAGGGTGCTGGTCCAGAGTGGTACTTTGATCTGGATTATCTAACTGACACCTTAGGTTATAATAGATTTAAATCAAATCTATCTGTTGGTACAAATGTTTCACAAACTAACAATGCAGGTACCTCAGATGATGATTCTGATGCAGAGAGTGATGAACGACCTATAGTTGTTCCTTCTTTTCCCTCTAACAACATTTCAGGTTCAAAGCTCAAAGATTCTTCTGATATGGATGGAGGTGATTCTAGTTTTGCAGAAGATCTTGCTAGGCTTCAAAGACAAGAGTATAATGCCAAGAAAGCTGCTGAAATGTTTGGTTCTGGGTTTTCTAAAGAGACAGAGGAGATTCTGAGAAAGGCTGAAGCTGAAGTTAGAAGGCAACTGAATTCGACTGGTGGTAGTCCTGTTCCTGCTGATGCCGTTCCTGCTGGTAGTGGATTGGTTCCTGCCGATTCTTTTAATGTTGTTGCTGATGTTCCTGTGTCTTCTCCACCTGTTGACTCTTTGGGTATTGATAACTCCCCTGAAAGATTTCCAATCCCTTCTGATCTTGGAAATTCAGTCTCTTCAAGAGATAAGCTGGAAGATCCTCATCATCAATCCAGAACAGGCATTTTCACTTCTTCCTCATATGATGATGACTTCAACCCCTCAATTACTAATCAGGCATCCTCCATTGATGTCAATCCCATTGTTACCAAGAGGATTAATACTGTTCATCCTCAGTCTTTGATTCTTGGAGATCTTAATTCCCCTGTTCAGACAAGAAGTAAATTGCATCAACCAAAGTTTGGAGAATCTGCTTTTCTCAGTTATATACAGGATCAGTTGAGGAGCAATCATACTGATTACTTACATTGTCTGTATGCTTGTTTCTTATCTCAAGTTGAACCAACTAGTATAGCTCAAGCTCTTGCTAATGAAGATTGGGTTGAGGCTATGCAAGAGGAAATGCAGCAGTTTCAGAATCAGAAGGTATGGATGTTGGTTCCTTTGCCTGCTGGAAAGCATGCTATTGGAACTAAATGGATTCTAAAGAATAAAAGGGATGCTAGGGGAATTGTGGTTCGAAATAAAGCTAGGTTGGTAGCTCAGGGTCATAGACAAGAGGAGGGGATTGATTATGATGAGGTGTTTGCACCAGTGGCAAGAGTTGAAGCTATTCGATTGTTCTTGGCTTTTGCTTCCTTTATGGGGTTTGTAATATATCAGATGGATGTAAAGAGTGCATTTTTGTATGGAAGGATTGAGGAAGAAGTTTATGTTACTCAACCACAGGGATTTGTAGATCCTCAGAATCCTAATTTGGTTTATAAAGTGGTTAAAGCACTTTATGGTCTTCATCAAGCACCAAGGGCTTGGTATACAAGGCTATCAGCCTTTTTGCTAAAACATGGTTACAGAAGAGGGGCTATTGATAAAACTCTTTTTATCAGAAAGAACTTCAAAGATATCATTCTGGTACAAGTTTATGTAGATGATATCATCTTTGGTTCCACTAATGAAGTCTGGTGCAGGGAGTTTGAAGAATTGATGAAGAGTGAATTTGAGATGAGTGCTATGGGTGAAATGAATTTCTTCTTGGGTCTTCAAGTTAAACAGAAACCAGATGGGATCTTTATTTGTCAGGAGAATTATGATTATGACATGCTTAAAAAGTTTGATATGGAGAATGTGAAGATTGCTGCCACTCCTTTTGAACCTCCAAAGCCTAAGTCCAATAATGAACCTGATGCTGTTGTTAATGTTCATCTATATAGGTCCATGATTGGTTCACTCATGTATTTGACAGCTTCAAGACCTGATATCATGTTTGCTGTTGGTGCATGTGCTAGACATCAGGTTACACCATTGACTTCTAACCTTAATGCAGTCATGAGAATCTTCAAGTATTTGAAAGGACAGCCAAAGATGGGACTTTGGTATCCCAAAGACTCTCCTTTTGTGTTGGAAGCCTATAGTGACAGTGATTATGCTGGGGCTAACTTTGATAGGAAGTCTACTACTGGTGGTTGTCAGTTTCTGGGTCAGAGGTTGGTTTCTTGGCAGTGCAAGAAGCAGAATATAGTGGCTACATCCTCTACTGAGGCAGAGTATGTTGCTGCTGCTAGTTGCTGTGGACAGGTTCTTTGGATGCAAAATCAGCTGTTGGATTATGTGTTCAACTTCATGAACACTAAGATCTTTATTGATAATCAAAGTACTACGTGTATTGTTAAGAATCCTGTTTATCATCAAAGGATAAAGCATATTGAGATTCGACACCATTTCATAAGAGATGCTTATGAGAAGCATCTTATTCAAGTGGTCAAGATTCACAAAGATGATAATGTGGCTGATTTGCTAACCAAGGCTTTTGATGGACCAAGGTTTAAACATTTGGTGGTCCATATTGGGATGGTAAATCCCTAGCTGCTGAGCTTAAGGGGAGGATTGCAGATTAAGGGGAGGATTGAAGCTTAAGGGGAGGATGCTTCTTGTTGTTGTTGTATATTTTTCTGTCTTTCTTTCTTTTGGTTTCTTTTCTTATTTTCTTTCTTTTCTTTTAGTGTGTTTCTGATTTCTTTTTCTTAGTTAAAAAAAAAAAAAAAAAAAAAAAAAAAAAAAAAAAAAATTGTATATTTTGTGTGCTAATAAGTTGGTTTTGAGCAACACCTTGCAGGTACAGTGTTGGTGTTTACACCTACACAAAAAATGGTGCTCAACTCACCATGTCTTGCAGACAAGAAAGAGTTGGCTCACCATGAGGGTACGGCTCTGGTGTGATAATCAAATCCGTTGATAGCTGTAATAGCTTGCTCAAAGTTATAGGGTACTTCAACTCACCCATGATTCCATTCTGAGAGTTGAAAATGGTTCTCAATTCACCATGGATGTAACCCTTTATGGGGTCCAAAGGATTGGCTAGTCCACAAAAGTATGGTTTGTGGTAAAGACAATTGGTATCCATATTTGGTATTCAATTCACCAAGGTTCAGTTGAAACCAAAGAATTGACTAGTCCTGAGCAAACGGCTACAGGTAAAGATAAGTCAAATCCGTTTATAGTTGCTGATTTGCTAATAAATCAGATGGTTATCAGTGTACCATGGTCTTACAAACCTAAACATTGGCTACTCCAGTAGTGATGGCTATTGGTAAAGAGACATCAAATCCATTAATTTTCAATGATTCACCTCTCACAGGAGTTTACACACCTGGATGTGATGAGAACAGTATGAAACTTAAAGTGATTTGATGTACATATTGTCATAGTAGCAGCCAAGTTCAAGTGAATGTCATGGTGACCAGTATACATGTTTTGAAGAAGATTTCATATTCCTGCTGAACTATTGAAGTTGTTGCTAGATGCTATAGAGGTTGGAGTCTTGCAAGTTATGGATGTTGCTGCTGGTTACTACTTATTGCTGCTGCTAAGTCGCAGTCCTCAAGCCTGAGAAGTTAAAGCTCTATCACATTGGAATCTTGCAGGTTAACCTAGTCAACCTCAAGATTAGGGGAGGATTGTTAGGATCTCTGGGAAATAAGGGTTTCTCAGTGATGGGAGGATTGTTGGGATATGAGAAATAAGGAGTTTCTCATTGCTGCCGATAGTGAAGATGGTTCCTGCCGATAGTGTTGCATTGCTGCTGCGGTTGGTTCCTGCCGATAGTATTGTTTTGTTTCTGCCGATAGGGTTGATTGCTGCGGATAGTTGTTGTTTGTTATCCGTATGTTTAGTATGGTTGTTAGATTTATTTTTAGAAGAGATTGATCTTTATCTCTTCACACGTTTTCTTGTAAGACGGGTTAGGGTTAGGGTTTCTTATCATTATAAAAGAAACATCCCGTCCATATGTTGAGAGATACTTTTGACGAACACAATATTCAATAACACAATTCTTAGTTCATAGTCTGATCCATAGAGGATCATTGTCCTTTATAGCTTTCTTCTTTATTATACTTGTTGTTTAGTTTCCGCATAAACACTTGTATTCCATACAGAGGTTCTTGTTTAACCAAGCTCAATCTAGCTCGAAGTACTCGATCCTACATCATGCATTCCATATTGAAAGTCACCTAAAGGAGGTTAAACAGATCTTTCAGTATATTAAAGGTACCATCAACATGGGACTTTGGTATTCGAATGATACCGATATCGAACTAACCGCATTTTCAGATGTTGATCACGCATGATGCAAGGATACTCGAAAGATCACATTAGGAGGCATTCAATTCCTAGGAGAAAATCTAGTGATGTGGTCTCCAAAGAAACAGATCAGTTGTACGACTATGTCTACCGCGGAGGTGGAATATGTGTCTATATCCGCGTGTTGTACTCAAGTCTTATGTGTTGAGAACACAGCTTGTCCTGATATATATTATGTTGTGTAGGAGGGTTGTTAATATATGCATGATCCGAAGGAGCCTTATTTTTCTGCTCTTAAGAGGATTTTACGGTATGTTTGAGGTACTTTAGATTATGGATTACAGTTATACTCCTCGTCGACCACATCTTTAGTTGCATACTTAGATGCGGATTGGGCGGGTTGCCCTATGACTCGTCGTTCAACTTCGAGATATTGTGTGTTTCTTGGAAACAATTTACTTTCATGGTCTTTCAAGTGGCAAGTTACTCTCTCACGATCTAATGCAGATGCTAAGCATAGGGGTGTTGCTAATGTTTTTGTTGAGACTTGTTGGTTATAGAATTTGTTACGGGAGCTTCATACACCTTTGTTCTCGGCTACATTAGTCTATTGTGATAATGTTAGTGCGGTTTACATGGTTCTAGGATAATCGTTAGATGATTATATAATGCAATTATTGATTAATGGAATGACAAGCAAAATCATTATTCCAGCATAGGGTTGCATGTGTTTTGATACTATGTAGATCTGAGAGACACATTAAGGTTTAGACAGGTACCTATTGAAGGAGACACGTATATTGCCAGATTTATTAAGCCTAACAAAAATGAGCTAACAAAGAACATCTCATGATCCAGTTACAACCCAAAAATGAAAATGCCCAACAAATTACCAAACAACACGGCATAAACCACAAAACGACATGCAATAACACAAAACGACGTCGTTTCAATTTTTCCCCCCACCTGAACGGCATCGTGAGCACGCCTAATATGTAATATGGTAATTGGGTATTAATAACGGGCTTATGGTGTGTTTAGCGGGTCAACAAAAAATTACAACGGTTTTTTTTTTCATAATTGATTTTTCTTTCTTGAAAATGAAGAGGTAGACCCGACTCGGTAGGTGTATGACCCGAACCCATCTATGTGTGGTCTCATATGAATTATCTAGACTCGGACCCATCAAGACCTGTGACCCGACCCACTCATGTCGTCACCGCCCACCTCTACTGTTTAGTATTAGTTTGAAAATTGCTACACCCGTACCCAGTAGAAAAACACGAAATATAACTTCTACCTCCATTTCCCCCATTTATTTTCTTTTACTCCACCACTAATTTCCACCATCTTTATCTCAAACTTCCCCCAAACCATGAGTATCGAACACTAATCATCACCATCTCCCTTTATGGTGTGATATATTTATCATCTTCTTTTCCATTAACTGAATCCCAACCCTCCACATATCTGTCACCACGATGAAACTCCTTCATTTTAATAGAGTTTGAGGACAAAAATGGTTAATTTTTTTTCTTTTCTTCATTTATCATTTATATGCAATTGTTATTTTTATTTTTGGTTAATTTGGGTCAAGACGTGTATTCAAGTTTGATTAAGGTTCTATTTAGGTTTAACAAAAAGACTATGCTACTAGTAATTTTTATGGTATTAACAAAATTCTAGTCTCAAATCAAGGTATCCAACTATACATATACTGTCACGTGTGTGCTTATGTTTAATATGGGATGTCAATATGTCATTGTCGAGCAAACATTAGGTGAGTATGGGATCTATGTGAATTTTATGATGTAGTTTGGGTTCAATATGGATTAATTACTAAATAAAAAACTTGAGCTTATAATTGTTCAATTTCTTTATTTAGTTTTTTAACATGCTTATATGCTATTTGATCATCTTATGGTGCTTCTTTAGTGTGTGTTTGTTTGGAATTGAAACTTTGGTTTTATTATCTTTGAGTCGGGAATATTTTGGATGTAGTCTTTTTTATTATGGAGATTTTGTTTATTGAGATGTGATTTAGGCGCAAATAAGGCTTGAATGCATAAAAAAGTTTAGTAATTGTGTTAGATATGTGTACAATAGGTTTCAAGCGTGTACCTTTGAGTCTATGCTCATTAGAAATGGATAGCAAACTACAAGGTTCCGTATGCATCATATATAATTCATTTCGGTCCATTTTTTTGGTAATTTAGGTGTAAAACTGAAGTATTGCTGTTGTTATTCATGACAAGGGTAAACGTCTTTCCAGGCATGTGAAACCCACTGATTCACTGAACTTGTTGTTGTCATTTTTTTTCCTGCTGTCATTTTTTCTTGCTGCCATTTATACTTGCAGCAAGCATATTTGTTAAAGTGATAGCAAGCAAATCATATTTTATACTTGCATCAACAACAACTATTAATAATCAACTATCGACAACGACTATCGGCTAGTCCATAGTCGTTTTATACTTGCATCGAGCATATTTGTTAAAGTAATAGTTGTTGTTGCTGTCATTTTATACTTTGCTTAGATCTTACAAAAAATTTACGGATTTACAGGAACAAGAACACAAACGCCCCCAAATGCTACTGAACTATTTGAGCTCACACACAAGAAGATATTCATTACGCTAAATCCAGAGAGAGGCGGTATTTATTCTTACTTCCATAGTTACTAATTGTTGGACTTAGTTTTTTTCCCAAAATCATTCTCAGTTTCTCTCAATTCTTTTTTAATCCAATTCTCACTTTCTCAACAACAAATCACAATTCTCACTTCCTTAGTTACTAATTGTTGGATTTTTCGGGTGCTAAGGGTAGTGCAGAATGTGTCATTTGTCTTTGTTGCAACGTTATAATGTGATTTGTGCGTTGTGACTCATCTTGTTACATTAGTAGCAATGAATTCAGAACTTTTAATATTGTCGATTTAAGCTTTAAATATTATAGTTACTTTATGTGGCAATTTGCCAAAGTTGAATTAATACAATCATTGAAAGCTGTTTATATTTTAATTTCAATTGTTAACACATCGCTTCTTTTTAAAACCATTATATTTAGAGTGTGTATGGATTATTTTCATTCGAACTGCTTATATGGTTATTCTTTCAGGCTTTTTACTTTTATCTTCAAGTTAAAACCATTATATTTTAATTTCAATTGTTTTCATTCGAACTGCTTATATGGTGTCCTTCGCAGATCTTAGCAATCTGCCGAGAACATTCATGAGAGAAACCACTAATGTGATTCTCAGTGATTGAATGGAAATCCTGCCAGGGTCAACATCAAACAGCCCTGACAGCAGGTCACTTCGGTAATCCCTTGTGGATTACGCTTAGTGAAAGCTCCAAAATGGTCTACAGTCGTGGGGTGATCTCCAGCGACTCACTGAATCGTGGGTGCACTTCGGTGTGTCCGTGTAAGCCCTTTCGGGGGTATCCGATTCAGAACGGCCAGGATTTGGATTAGAGAAAGTCTTCACACTATGCTGTTGATGATCTCGAAATCCAAATCTGTAAGTACCGGATGATTTATTGCTAACTGTTTACTTGCAGCAAATCATGAATACCTGGAGTTCCACTACATTTCCATCATGCTCATATCCTGAAGCAAAGTTCTCACAAAGACTATGGAATAACAAAAGCTCAAAGTAATTCAAGAAAAGTCAAAGATCAAGTATGTTAACCTTTCACAAGTCTAAGATCAAGCTTATGAAGAGAGAACTACGTGATATATGAAGAACAAAAGTCGAAGAACATATGAGCATGATGGAAACGACGTAAAGACACCAGAACTAAAGACCATTGGAGAACGGCAGATCATTACCATACCATATCATATCAGATCAAGAACAAAGAACAAAGATTATGAAGACGTCAGAAGCCCAAGAAGCAAAGATGACGTCAAGCAACCAAGATGACCAAGACTTAGGGGGAGATTGTTGGGAACACATTTTTATTGTAATTCAAGTCTTATTCATGTTTAGTTTATTTGGTTGCTTAAACATTATGGGCTATATGTTTAGTAGAAAGCCCAAGGCACATTAGTAGCCCATGTGCCATGGGAATCAAATGAGTATCATTCTAGAATATGCTAAGCACATGGCGCCCTAATCTTCTCCTATAAATAGAGGCTTAGGGTGCTCATTTCTATTGTTTGTTTTCATTTCATTGTGCGGAAGCTTTGTCATTTTATAGAGTGTAATGAAATCATCCTTCTTCTTCTCTTATTCTCTTCTCTAATCTCTTGTTCCTACTTAATCTATTGTTATTAGTTTATACGTAGCTTAGTTGTAGTTGTGTTCATGGTTAGTAGTAGATTAGATCTTGTGTTATATCGTTAATAGGGACCATCAACAACTGATGTCTTCAGACCAACAAGGGCTTCTTGATGCTCTTTATGCATCAAAGCAGCATGAGTATTCCAACTCTTGCTTATTTGTATGTTTTCTATCACAAGTAGAACCAAAGAATGTTCTTAAAGCCCTAGATGATTCAAGCTGGGTAGAAGCTATGCAAGAGGAGCTTCTTCAGTTTAAGATTCAGAAGGTATGGGTGCTAGTTGATTTACCCAAGGGTGTAAGGGTAATTGGCACTAGATGGGTTTTCAGAAATAAAAGGGATGAAAGGGGCATAGTGATTAGGAATAAGGCTAGATTAGTAGCCCAAGGGTACACACAAGAGGAAGACTATGAAGAGGTTTTTGCTCCAGTAGCAAGGATTGAAGCCATTAGGTTATTTTTGGCTTATGCTTCATTTATGGGCTTCACAGTTTATCAAATGGATGTCAAGAGTGCTTTTATATATGGTACTATTGAAGAGGAGGTATATGTCTCACAACCTCCAGGGTTTACTGACCCAGACCATCCAGACAAAGTGTACAAGGTAGTTAAGGCTCTTTATGGCCTTCATCAGGCACCAAGGGTATGGTATGAAACACTGGCTTCCTACTTAATTGAAAATGGATTTCAAAGAGGCAAGATTGATCAGACATTATTCATCAAGAAGCACAAGAAGGATCTTTTGCTAGTTCAGGTGTATGTGGATGATATCATCTTTGGATCTACAAGGAAGGAGATGTGTTTAGAGTTTGAGAAGCTTATGCATGATAAGTTTCATATGAGTTCCATGGGAGAACTTACATTCTTTTTAGGTTTGCAAGTTAAGCAATCTAGTGAAGGCATATTTATCAGCCAAGATAAATATGTTGCTGAGATACTAAGGAAATTTCAATTTGTTGATTCAAAAGTAGCAAGCACACCAATGGACTCTGAGAAGCCACTTCTTAAAGATATAGATGGAGAAAATGTGGATGTACACACATACAGATCTATGATAGGTTCTTTGATGTATCTCACATCATCAAGACCTGATATCATGTTCTCTGTTTGTGCTTGTGCAAGATTTCAAGTAACTCCTAAGGTTTCTCACTTAACAGCTGTCAAGAGGATTTTTAGATATCTCAAAGGTCAACCTAGGTTGGGTCTATGGTATTCTAGGGAGTCACCTTTTGACTTGGTAGTATATTTAGATAGTGATTATGCTGGTGCTAGCTTGGACAGAAAGTCAACAACTGGAGGATGTCAATTCGTTGGGTGTAGACTTATCTCATGGCAGTGTAAGAAGCAAACAATTGTAGCTACTTCAACAACTGAAGCTGAATATGTAGCTGTTGCAAATTGTTGTGGTCAAGTCCTATGGCTTCAAAACCAACTTCTTGACTATGGGTACAATTTCTTAAACACTGTCATACATATTGATAATAGTAGTACAATTTGCATCATTAAAAACCCAGTGCAACACTCTAAAACAAAACACGTTGAAATTAGACATCATTTTATTAGAGACTGCAATGAGAAAAAGTTTATTCAAGTTCTTAAAATTGATTCTGATCACAACTTTTCAAATCTTCTCACAAAAGCTTTTGATGTTGGAAGGTTTTAATACTTGGTAGCAAGTATTGGGATGCTAAATCCTCAATGATTTAAAACTCTGTGTTTATGTATATAAATTTTTGTTTGTACTGCTAGCTTTGTAAATTGGTACTGTTATTGAAAAGTTTGTACTGCTAGTACAAATTTTGATTGTTCAGTTCATACTGTTAGTCATATAATGATACTGCTATAAGACAAATGTTTTTGCATTTTGTTTCTTGGTTTTGGACTAACAATTTCAGGTATGAACATTGAGCACAAAGGAAGTTTCAAGTGAAATGGAAGCAGCAGAATGATTATACTAGTTGTTGACATAATAGGTTCATGATGGACTGAGTTTGGGAATTCATTAACAAAGGTTTACATCTAAGTTAATAAATTCTTTAAAACTTCTTTCTTGAAACCTGATTATGATGTTTCACATTGACTTGATGGCTCAGTTGGTCAGATAGTAACTGACACAACTCACTTTCTATCATTTTATACTTTAATTAGTATAATGAGCAAGTCTAAGGACATCTGATAGAAAGAACAGCGAACAAATGTGCATCTAACACTTGTGTTAGAAGACACAATTGTCACGAGTTGGAAAACTTGTCAAGAAAGCCCTTTGAATGGGTTTTTCTGTACACAGGCATTTATTTATAATTGAAAACATTGGTTCTCACACAACCAGAGGTTAATTTGAACCGAATTCTTGATTAAGTGTCTGTTATACACTTAATCCCTTCAAAATGGTTGTAAGTAGTATGATTTTTCAATCATAAAATCATATTCATTCTGCTAAGTCAAAAGTTTCTTCAAAAGAATTTTCAAAGTGGATCAGAAAAACCATCAAATGATGGACAATGAGTCAATACCCCATGAATCACCTCTCACAGGAGTTAACACACCTGGAAGTGATGAGGGCAGCAAATAAACTCTTAAGGAATTGATGGCTACATGTACAACATTGTCTGAAAACCTGTTCTAATTGGTAGATCAGATGATGGTGAGAGATATTCCAAATAGGGGAGGAAATGATAAATCTCAGGGGAGGAAATATTTTGATACATGGTGAGAAATCTTCCAAGCTCAGGGGAGGAAGATTAACCAATAAGGGAAGAAAAGTTGTGGTTGTGTATGCTCAGAATCAGGGGAGGTAGTTTATAATTAATCAAACAGGGGAGAAAGATTAGGAATGGAGTAGTTTTATGACTCCACTTTTTAGCATCTCAATATAATATATACACCCCTTCGAAAACCACCTGGCTCAGCAACAGTTGTTGTATCTTCTCCTACAATGGAAAAGACAAGAGCATACAAGATGATGATGTCAGCTTTTTGAGAAGCTAACATGTCTTATTATTCAGCCAATAATAAGTACAAGCATTCAGTTGATGGATGCTGGGAATAACCTTTTTCAGTTGATGGATACTGGGAATAAGCTCTTCAAATGAAGAAAGTTCAAATGAAGATTCTGGAGTATTATATATATTCAGAAGGGATGAAGCATTCAAATGGAGAAAGTTCTATCTAGGTTCTTTCAGTTTCAATTTCAGTTCACTACGTTTGTTCATCACTTGCAAAGGCTTGCTGAAAGATGATTTGACTTCTTGGAACAAGCATCCAAGATACACAGCACCATTGCCTCTTATAATTCCTCCATCCAAGGAAATTGCACCATCTTTTATTCAAAGAACTGCTATAGTTCAAGACAAAGAAAGATGATGTTATTGCTGAAAAAGATTCACAGAAGGTAGATGAGTTAGACAGAAAGATACTTAATCTCAGATGAAGAGTCTGACTATGAAGTGTTTGAAAGATCCTCACAATCAGAATTTAATTCAGAAGAAACATGTTGATTAGGGAAATCACATGTTTAGGGGAGGATTGTTGGGAATTAAATGTTCTGAAGATTAGTATTGGGAATTAAACGTTCACAAGGTTAGTTCTGCTCAAGGAAATACTCTAAGTGTCATTCTACTGCTAGTGTATTTCATTCTACTGCTAGTGTTAGAGATTCTGCTGCCGCAAGGATTCTACTGCTAGTGCAACAGATACTGCTGTTAAAGAGATAAGTGTCGCGTATTCTACTGCTGGATGGATAAGTATACAAAGATATTTTGTGTATAAAAGTCAAAGATATACGGTAGATAATATCTTTGATAGATGTTCAGTCAACAAGTTGTATCTTAGGGACTGACACACTCAAGCAAGCAAGTAGTTCGACAAGACTTATCATTTATTGTAAAGATCTCCTTTGTTGTATAAAAGGGAAGATCTTATCTTAGTTACAAGTGTGTTGAAAATAGACTAACAAAGTGCTAAATTGTAACTAGTTGAACATAACAGAAAGTTAGTTTTCTTTGTAATAGAGATTCAAGGTTTGTAACCCTAGTGATAGTGAAGATCACTCGTATTATTCTCAAATAATATTGAATCGTTTGGTGTTAACATTCATTGTTCATTATCAAATTCAACAACCACCACTGTTCCATTTCCAATAACAAATAACCTTCTAAGTGTGGTTAAGTAGATTCCGCATACTTAATCATATTAACTCAAAGTATCATATACACTCGTTTTAAAGGACTTACATCCTCAATAGTGTATCGTACATCCTCGCAAGAACCCCACAACAACACCACCTCATCATCATCATCATCAGGCAACTCCAAAGACTCTGCTCCTGCTACACCTCCATATTTACAAAAGTATGACAACATTCTTCCTCTCACTGAAAGGCAGTTGGTAAAGTTCCTTAGGAAAGCAAACACTGCCCTCTTCCGAGAGATCACTGAAGAACAATGGGATCAGCATACTGAAGCAGCAACCTCCTATGCTGACTTCAGGGCTACTGTTGAAGCATCTCAGGGTAAACTACATCAGGTCGCTGCCTTCACTGATAAACAAATCAGTGACCTGCGGACATCTCTTGATAATCTGGGTTCTGCACAAGACACGCAGTTCTACAATATCTTGACAACTCTTAGTTCCATTCAAGATGAGTTCAAAGATGATCCTGCTCTACTTACCAAGCTATCTGAGTTCATGGATACTCAGAAGACCACCTCCTCCAACATTGCTGAGCTTCTCAAGCTACTCAAAGAGGTGGATCTTAAACCGCTCAGGTCTCAGAAAGATGTAATTCAACAGTCAGTAGCTAATACCCAGGAGTGCCTGACAAAAATCTCATCAGCCTTTGATCAGCTCTCCACCAAACATAATGAGCTGATCAGTCACTATACCACCAAGGTCACTGAACTCACAGATGCTCAAGTTACCATGGCAGAAGACATCTCTGCCCTAAAGAATGAGACCACTTATGTAAAACACATGGTCTCCACCATATTGACTATTCTTCAGACTTCTCAAGTTCCACCCACTCCTCAGTCAACAGATGCTTACCCTAAAGCTCCAGCATCTGTTGAGGGGGAGAAACCTGATAACCAAGATCCTGATACTGAGGATCCAAACATCACTAAAGCAGTTCCTCTACAAAGCTTCATAAAGCGCCAGGACCCTCATCCTCCTCAGCTCTCGTTGTTGTTACTACCAATAATAGTGAGCATTGTAACTGATACCGGGAGTTTCATATCTAGTTTTTTCCCATCCCAACTGAAGCAACAACAACAACAACTGAGTTCCCAGAAATCTCTTTCAGTACACCCACTCCCACTGACAAAGGGAAGGGAATAACGGAAGCTGAAGACAATCCTCCTAAGTTAGTAAAGGCACCAAGAGAAAGGCGTCCTGACCCAGATGAACCTTTTAAAGTCGTCTTAGATGATGGGAGAAGATTGAAGGGAACTAGGGAAGAAGTGGCCGCAGTCCTGGATGAACAGGATAAAGCCAGGGCCGAAAGACTCAGTAGGCCAATGATTGCTGAAGTGGCCAAGGAGGTCATCAAGGAAACTGATCAGGTTATCAAGGGGGAAGAATTCCTCAAGCTTCAGGCTGACCTAATAAAAGAACATAATCTTAAGGTCAAGCTCAACAATGAAAGAAAGAGGAAGACTTATGAGAAGTATCTATGGTATATGACGAAGACTAAGGGTGAAGGCACCATAACCAACATGACCATTCACAACACCAAGCCCATAAGCATTACGGTTCATAGAGGGCCAAGGAAATCTGAGAAAAACACTCCCTTCAAATTCTCAGATTATGGGCTAAAGGAATGGGACATGATGCGGCCCATCCTGAGGAAGAAGCAAAGCAGGATCGTTCCTGACCTTCTAGCTACCCTGAGCAGCAAATATGAGGAAATGGAAAGGGTGGCCAAGAGCTTGGGAATTGATCATGAGAAGGCACTTGCTTCTCATGGACTTGCAATTCCTGAACCTACTCAGAAGACTGGGAAGAAGAGGAAAGCTGTGGGACAGGAACCTGAACAATTCATAGCAGCTCTTCATTGCAACAGAACTCCTCCTCAAGGGGTCAAGTTTGTTCCCAACCAAGTCATCAAGCTTCCTGAGTATGGTATCTTCTTCATCGATGAGTTTGGCTAACAGGCCTTTCAAAGAGTCAGTGATATACAAGCTAATGGCACTTCACGTGAAGAGCCCTGAAAATGAAGAGTTTATCAAGCTGATGGATAGGATGATGAATGAAAGACCCGACAAGGAGAAGTTGGTGTCTAAGAAGGCTAAGTTGGAGCTCATGGGAATCTTGGAAGCCTGAGTACAGATCCCTGAGCATTATGTTTAGATTATAGGACTTTGTAATGATATGAATAAAATGATGGCCCACGTTTTGTTATATCAGTGTCCTTTATTAGCTTTCTAATATACTCAGTGTGAGAAGAAGCCCATTTGCTCACTCACACTGATAAAACACTTAGGCATAATTTATATCCAAATAGGGGGAGATTGTTGGGTCCATAAGTACCCAAGCGTCCTGACAACAAGGATTTGAATACAAATTAGCCAAGTGTTAATCAACCGTGAAAGCTCTCAGGTCACTAAGTGAACAGTCACTCAGTGAGTTATCTTTAGGATGCTTAAGATGAGTCTAAGAAGAAAGATTCACTATTCAGGAAGGCGGAACTCCCTGAGTGTTACTTAAGCCAAAGAAGAAGATAATGGGTTCAATGAGTGATGACAATAACTCACTGAACCCCAGTCTTCTCAACAACTATAATGATTGAAGACTGAAGACTGAAGACCAAGCCTGAAGAATCTGAAGTCTGAAAGAAAGGCGGGACAAGGCGGGAAGAGTTTGAAAAGATTAGGAGAAGTCCTTATCGGGCCAAAGTCAAACTTTCCCTAAACGGCTTGAGAACAAGAACAGTGTTATCACTGACACTCGAAAGCAGTATTTTGTACAGACTAGCTAGGTCATTCTTTTTGTATTTTTAGTCACGGGTGCTCTTTTATACTTGTGTATAAATAGGATCACAAAGGAGAAAAGTGGATAAGTTTTGTGCATTAAAAGCTTAGACTTTCACAAAACCACTTTTCTCCTCCAAAGAGCAACCTAGTCCCTGGAGATAGCTCAGTGGTTCATTCATAGTTGCCACTCAAGCATAGCTTGAGTTTAGTGAGGAGAACATACCATACCTTGTCTATTCAATCCCAAGTGTTTATTCCACAAACACTTGGGTATAGATTCTTTTGATTAATTTCTAATAAGAATTTAAACATTAAAAAACTTGTGTTTTTATCTTTTACGTTTTACTTATTTTTTTTTAAATTAATCAATACATTAATCAGTCATAGAACACAATTAGATTAACTTTGTAGTTATTTCTATTTGTGTAACGGGAACAACACCAAAGAATCTGTATAATAATTTACAACATAAATCAGTAATGTTATTATTAATTTAAATAATACAAACAGTTATTTACAACATAAATCAGTAATCGTTCACTATGTTTTGTCGGTATAATTATTTACAACATAAATCAGTAATCGTTCACTATGTTTTGTCGGTATAATTATTTACAACATAAATCAGTAATCATTTACAATGTTTTGTCTGTATAATTATTTACAACATAAATCAGTAATCATTTACAATGTTTTGTCTATATAATTATTTACAACATAAATTAGTAATCGTTTACAATGTTTTGTCTGTATAATTATTTACAACATAAATCAGTAATCATTTACTATGTTTATCTTCGTCTATTTTCAGTATACATGTGTTGTCGATCGGAATATAAAGTTGTCCATTCGGATGCATTGCCAACTCTGTACGTCCCCCATTGTGGGTGAGTATCCGGAAGTGGTGAATTTTCGTCTAGCGTCACATAAATGAAGTGAGCACAGGCGTCATCCCCCACACGGGCAATTACAAGGGGGCCAATTCCTTGTGATAAGTCTGGACCGGAAAAAAGCAGAAAACACGTATGACTTTGTCGCTGGGATATAAATACAACAGACCGGTTAATCACTGAATCAATAACCAACCCCGTGCTTGGCATACTCATCCAGTATTCTCGCATCTATTTCTGCAACACTGAAGCATATTTTGTGAAATATGCCATTGACAGAGTAATTTGTTTGCGTTCGGGAATTCTTCTCTGCATGCCCCAACCAACGCTAAATCTTTGTCAGTAATGATAACACGCGGGTATTATTTTTTGTCTATCACCTCCTTCACACATTGCAATACCTATTGAAAATTAGGCCCCTTTTCTTTGTCTAAAAAGCAAAACGCCATTGAAAATGTTTTGTTTGATGAAGTTAATCCGACAATTTCAAAAAATGGCAATTTAAACAACGTGGTATTGTATGTTGAGTCCCTTAGCATAATTTCAGGGAATGTACACCATAATGCATATGACGTGGGGTGAACAAAAAATAGTTCATCAAGCTCATTATGCTCATTTACTCTCTTGTAAAATGTATACCCTGAATGCATCAAATGTGAGTAAAGGACATGGATTGGAGTTCTATAACCTATTATGGCTCCACGGATCCTATTTTGTGCTTTATATATAGTTCTAACGCTAAACACGTTATCCGGATTACGCTCCTTTATTGACGAAAGTATATGACGTGGTGGTACGTGATACTCTGTCAATTGTTTCACCAAACTGAACTCATCATCCTTTAATCGCATTGCATATGGGAAACCATGCAACGACTCTACAAAATCATAATTATGCCTATCACACTTCACCCTCAACCTCCAAAAATCTTGTGTTTTAAATATTTCGCCACTAATTTAAATGGACAATCGGTTTTAGAGGTACTGGTTTGCCGTTGAATTTCATCTTCTAAACCTTCACGTTCATACTTCCCACCCTTTGAACACCCATAATTGATTTCATACAAATACCCCTTCTCTGATTTGGTTTTTTTTTTAACAATAACAAAACCGAACCCTCGAGCTATATTTTGCACCCCATCAGTTAGTTGCTCCGGAGAAATGAACACCTGAAAATACATTACAACTTTTATTTTATTTTTTAACAAAATAATTTTTTACAACTTTTATTTATTTAACTTTTACAACTTTTAAAAAAAATACTTTTTTGTTACAAATTTTTTTTACAATTTTTTTTTTTTTTACATTGTCTTTGAAAAAAAAAAAGAGAGTAAAACTGCGTAAACCACCTACAGTTTTATCCTGACCCCCATCCCATCTATACTGTCTCAGTCTCTCTCTCACTCATTTCCCACCCACAGTTTTTCCCTTATCCCTCTATACTCTTTCATCTCTCTCTCACAAAACTGCTGTGGTTTCTTGGTTGTGTTTTGGATCTTTTTAGATCTTCGACCAATAACTACTAGTGTTATATTTTTTTAGATCTAAAAAAATTGATGGTGAGACAGTATAGATGGGATGGGGGTGGGGTGGGATAAGAGAAAAACTGTGGGTGGTTTACGTGGTTTTATACTTTTTTAGATCTTTTGAGATCTAAAAAAATTGATGGTGGTTTCTTGGTTAGAAATCGTTGGTTTTGTTGGAACCTGCTGGTGTTATATTTTTTTAGATCTTTTTAAATCTAAAAAAATTGATGGTCGTTTCTTGGTTAGAAATCGTTGGTTTTTCATCTGTGGTGGTTTAGATCCGTGGTAAAAACCATGGTTGTTGATGTTCTTGGTGTTCTACTGTTCTTGGTGAAAAACTGCTTATGTGCTTATATGGTGGTTTATATCCATGGTAAAAACCATGGTTGTTGATGTTCTTGGTGTTCTACTGTTGGTGAAAAACTGCTTATGTGCTTATGTGGTTTCTTAGATCTTGGTATTTCTTGGTTTGTTAGATCTTTTTAGATCTTAAAAAAGCAGTTATGAAACTGCTTATGTGGTTTGTTAGATCTTGGTGTTTCTTGGTTTGTTAGATCTTTTTAGATCTTGGTGAATGCAAGTTTGATCACTGCTAGTGGTTTATAATCTCAAAAGTGAATATTCAATAGATCTTGATGGTGATGCTTTTTCATAACTGCTTTTTTAGATCTTTTTAGTTCTTAAAAAAGCAGTTATTGGATGGTTTGTTGAAACTGTTGGTGATGATGGTGTTCTTGGATGGTTTGTGATGGTTTGTTGTTTTTAGTTCTGGTGTTCTTTGTGTAAAACTGTTGGTTCTGGTGTTCTTAGTGTTGATGGTGTTCTTAGTTCTGGTGTTCTTTGTGTAAAACTGTTGGTGATGATGGTATTCTTGGATGGTTTGTTGAAACTGCTTATTATCAAATAAGCAGTTGTGATGGTTTGTTGAAACTGCTTATTATTAAAATAAGCAGTTGTTTTCTAAACTTGGTTTTTTTTAATGGTTTCTTAAAAAAAACCGAGATACGGCGATGATGATTAAAAAAAAATTAAAAAAACTTGTTTTGATTGGCATGGCATAACTGAATGGACGGTAAAGTGGGTTTTTTCCACTTTGCAACCTTCAAATTTGCAGCCAAAATGATAAAACGATAATAATCTGAGCCTATTAAAAATCTCGATTTATCATTTTTTTTTATAAACGTTACACATTTTTGAAAGTAATATGTGTAATAGCGTAAAATTATACCTCAGTCGTGTAAAACGGTGATGTATTCATCGTTCATTTCTGCAAGCGAGTATTGATATGCTAGTTTTTGTTTTGTGAATGCAAGTTTGATCACTGCTAGTGGTTTATAATCTCAATAGGGAATATTCAATAGCGCAAAAAAGAACCACCCGTGAACTTAAAAGACTGTAAAAGAAAAAAAACATAAAAATAACATAAGTACTCATCCGTGAACTTGTGAATGCAATTAGAAGAAGAAAAAAAATGACAGAATGCAAGCACCAAGTTAAAAAAAAAAAAAAAAAAAAAAAAAAAAAAAAAAAAAAAAATAGAGTACACATAGTGTAGGGAGGGTCTGGGGGTATGGAGAGTTTGTATAGTGTTGACGTATGTGTCCGAACGGACTATCTTGACCAGCAGTCCGGACGACGCATGGCCGTCCGGACATACCGGAGGATACATGGTTCTTCCGGCTAATATCACTGTAAGTAAATAAGACAGGTGGCATTTACCTATTGACAGATGGCAGCTGCAGACACCGCCGCCACTGCCCCAGGATTTACGGGATTATGTCGGGGACATGTTCCCTGAAAATGCGGCGCCGCCATTCCAGGTGTCAAGGTTGAGTACTATAAATACTCAGCTCATTTACTACTCTCAACTAACATATACAACCTGCATTTATTTCTTACCATACTTTATAGCCCTTCCGGAATACCAAATACTTACTCTCACACCGGAGGTGGGTCCTGGGATAACACCCGGGGCGAGCCTAACGTGTGCTGTCTTGTGCAGATATCCGGAAGACCCCTGATAGTCGAAAGGACCAACACCCAAGCTTACCGGAAGAACCCTAGCTGAGTTCAACCGGAAGGCTATCTTTATTTGTTTGAAGCGGTTGCAAGAAATTGCTTCAACAAATTGGCGCCATCCGTGGGACCTTCCGCTCGATCTACCTGAGGTTCGGAATGACAGGTCCCCCAACAACGTTTGAAGCATTCGAAACGACAAGTACGACACCCCACTTCACCCCTGTCCGAAATACAGGTGGGCCCGGAGGATCCGGAGGAAACCAAGATCCCCCAGATGCCCAAGCCCTAATCGCAGGCCATCTTTCGGCGTTGAAAGAACTACTCAAACAACCGGGCAATCGCAACCTGATGAGCCCCGGAATGCTGAGGCTCGACGATGAGTTCGAAAATTCGGAGGAAGAAGATGTCGGAGGGTCGCCCTTCGGAAAAGGAAAAAAGGCGGATGATGATTCGAGCTACGGAAAAGGAAAAAAGGCGGACGACGATCTGAGTAAACCATTCAAGGAAATGATCAAGTGCCCGTTCACGAAAAGGATCATAGAGTTTTCGTCCCCCAAGCACAAAATACCGACGAACCTGAAACCGTACCAAGGAACCACCGATCCGGATGACCACATCAATCGTTTCACTGGAGCAGGAAATCATGAAGAGTGGCCCATGCCCGTGTGGTGTCGAATGTTCCAACAAACCCTAGACGGGAAAGCCAGGGGATGGTTTGATAAACTCCCGACGGGGAGCATTGATAGCTGGGATGAGCTTCAGAAGAGGTTTTTGAACAGATTCAGTATGTTGAGGATAAGCACAAAGGACCTAACAGAGATCAATAAAATTCACCGAAAGTCTAACGAAAGCCTTCCGGACTTTAAGGAAAGATGGATTTGCGAGGCCAACAACTTCCCGGACGCCCCGGAAATTATGTAAATCGGGTCATTTTTGAACGGCCATCACTGCCCAGAGTTGGCCAAGAAATTCTCAGATAAGATTCCTAAGACCGTTGATGAGATGTTGGAAAGGGTCGATGATTTTGTTCGGTCCGAGGAGGCCTTCCGGACGACAGAATTGCCAAAAGGAGAGAGAACGGAGTCTCGGCCTAACCCGTACCAAAACAAGGGCGACTACCAGTCAAAACCCCCTGCTGGAGATTACCGCCGGAACAGCCCTAAGGTCGGATATAAAGGACGAAGGAACGATTACTATGCACCTTATATCGCCCCAAGGTACGGGAACGCAGGGAGGATCGACCCTCGCCGAACTGATGTCCGCCAAAATGATACGAGGCCAATCGACTTGGACACCCTTACCAAGACACCGAAGGAAATATTGGCGACAGAGCATCAGCTGAGATTACCGCAGCCTCCTCCTACGAAGGGAAAGCCACAGAAGGATTGTGAGAACAGGTATTGCGACTATCACGGAGAGAAAGGACATTTTACTGACGACTGCTGGCAACTCCGGGAAGAGTTAAGAACTGCGTTAAGTACAGGGAAGCTGGACCATCTGGTGAAGGACCTCAGGAAAGGAAGGAAAACTAACCAAGGGGGTAACAACCAAGGGAATAAAGGGAAAGTAATCAATATGATCCAAGGCTTTAGAACCTCTCGGAAAACGGAAGAAACGGAGATAGAAGAATGGATGAACGTGCCGATAAATTTTCCGGCCATCTTCCCGGAGAAAATGTCAGATGAACCGCTGGTAATCGAAATTGAAGCTGGGGGGAGGAAAATACGTGAGGTCTACGTCGACACGGGTGCCTCGATGGAAATAATGTACGGGCACCAATTCGAGTGCCTGGATCCAGCGGTCAGGACACGATTGAAGGAGGTTAGCACAATCTTGATGGGATTCACGGGAAAACCCATTAGACCACGAGGGGTGATAGACCTGGAAGTCTATTTCGGAAACCAGGAATTGTCCCGAAAAATCAACTTGGAATTTGCCGTAATCGATTCGCCTTCCCCCTACAATGCCATACTGGGACGCACCGGTTTGAGGAAGTTACAGGCTGTACCTTCAACTGTCCATGCGATGATCAAATTTCCCACACCGGGCGGCATAGCAACATTGGCCACTCGGAAAAAAGTATGAAAACATCCCGGTACGAGTGAGAAGCCTGTTGCAAGACAACAAGAAGTCGAGGAAAGGGCTCATTCACCAGCGGAAAAAGCGAAGAGACATGCCGCATGAGCAAAAGAAAGAACCCATCGTTGGAAGTAGGGACGGTAGGAAGTTGAACCGGGGTGGTGATCGAGAAGTCCCTGACGAACTCACCAAGGTACGCGTAACGACTCAGGTAATTGTCAATACGAAATAACCATTGGAGTACCTTTACTATTTTATTCTATTCTACGATTATATGCAACCTAACGGAAGAAACGCAAATACTTTCGTAACTTAAGACAGGTAATGTCGCATGTCAAGGAAGCAAAGCCTATAGGAACACCATCCGCCAGAGGCATGAGCCCCTCAAAAGGCCGGAAGTTTACCGAATGAGAACACACAAGTCAAGAAGAGAGGGGCGGAAAAGCGCTTGGGGCAGGACGGGCGACTGATATAAAAAAATGTGTTCACACAAATAGGGTTCTTTGTACCTTTTGTAACGCCCGAAAGGGTTTGATGTTAACTATTCTAACAAAATACAGTTATGCAGTTCCCCACCGTTGAAGGGGGGCAGTTTTCCCGCAATACCTCCTTGAAATGCTTGTGATTTCTCAAAAAGACCCTATATTGACTATTTTTAATATCAAATGCAGCTACCCCGCCATTGGAGGGAGGCAATATTTCTGAGGAACATCTCAAGAATGCTAGTGACATGCTGGACATAATTAGAAAATGGCCCCCCCGAGAGGTTCACGCCCTCCGGGGAGTGTGTGGTCAATGTCCAAAGATGGTTGATACCCAAAAAGGGGTTGCCATAATCCTGGCGGAAAGGCTGAACCACCTGTAATATCTCGAACATAATTAGAGAGTGGTCCCTCCGAGAGGTTCGTGCCCTCCGGAGACTAGTGATCAATGTTCATTGTTTGCTGGACATAATTAGAAAATGGCCTCCCCGAGAGGTTCACGCCCTCCGGGGAGTGTGTGGTCAATGTCCAAAGATGGTTGATACCCAAAAAGGGGTTGCCATAATCCTGGCGGAAAGGCTGAACCACCTGTAATATCACGAACATAATTAGAGAGTGGTCCCTCCGAGAGGTTCGTGCCCTCCGGAGACTAGTGATCAATGTTCATTGTTTGCTGGACATAATTAGAAAATGCCCCCCCCCCCCGAGAGGTTCACGCCCTCCGGGGAGTGTGTGGTCAATGTCCAAAGATGGTTGATACCCAAAAAGGGGTTGCCATAATCCTGGCGGAAAGGCTGAACCACTCGTAATATCTCGAACATAATTAGAGAGTGGTCCCTCCGAGAGGTTCGTGCCCTCCGGAGATTAGTGATCAATGTTCATTGTTTTCTGGACATAATATGAAAATGCCCCCCCCCCAGAGAGGTTCGCGCCCTCCGGGGAGTATGTGGTCAATGTCCAAAGATGGTCGATACCCGGAAAGGGGTTGCCATGATCCCTGCGGAAAAGCTAAATCGTGTGACATACCTTGAACATAAGTGAAGAGTGATCCCTCCGAGAGGCTGGCCCCCTCCGGAGATTTTTGTGGTCAATGTTCAAGGAGGTACCATGCAAATAGTAAAGGTAATAACAAACAAGTGCTATACGTTCGTAATTATAAAAGTGTTGCTCCAACGAAAATATATATTTCCGAAACTATGCAAATGGCAAAGGCAATAACAAGCAAGTGATACGATTCATAACTCAGGCAAAGGCCGAACGACAACAAATTGTCCGGCATGTGTCGGGGGTCGAAAGAAGGTAAAGGAAAATAAAGGTAGATCCATATGCTAAAGCAGCACCACGATTGAAGATCCGAGTTGTCCAATTCCATTCCATATGCAGTGCCACACGTATAAAAAATAATGAATAAAAAAAGGGGGAAGTAAGACAGGGCAACCCACTGATAATCGCAAGTCCACAAATCCGACAGGTTCGTTCAAATTTCCGATAGAACACCCCATCATGTCAACCGAAAAATAAAATCTTACTTCCAAGGTAAACATTGAAACCAACAAACCAAAAAAGAAAACACTACAGAAACAAGCGAATGATAATACGATACATGAAGCATGGCACATATGAAATATGGAACAGTCATGAATATATACAAACGAATAGGCCATACGAATTATTTGTCATAAATTATTACAGTCATCCGGATATAAAAATATTGTTCTTGGCTCGAAGGCCTTACAACACCAAATTGAATCAAATCGTGTGGGTATTCAAGGAGCCGACTCATCCCTTCCAACAGTTGAACTCTCAACATTAGCAACCCCGGCTTTAAAAGCCCCGGAGGATGACCCCCCGGCGGCATCGGCAGTCAGGCTCTTTGGAGAAGGAGCTGGTTCAGGATCGGGGAAGATTTGCAGGATTTCATCAAGAGATTTAAGGTAGGAGCTGCTAACCTTCTTGATGTACGGATACTCTGCGGTGAACAACCCGTCATACAATGGGTCGAGCTTCTTGGCCGCATCTGCATCCAGATCTTCCGTCTTGGCCAGAACAGCGGCCACCTCCTCCGGCGTACGGCCCACAACCACGCCCTCCATGAAGCCGGATTGCGAGGACAAGCTGAAAGGTCCTGCCAGATGCTCCTTATATTCATAACTGCCCAATAGTCGATGAACGACCTCTGGGAGGACCTCCTTAACAACCCTGAACCTATCCCCTTCGGTGCGACCCACCCGGGCAATAAGATCCTTCTTTTGCTCCCGGAGGGCCAGATTGTCCTTCACCTCTTCACCCAGGTTAACCTTAGCTTTTTCCAAATCAGCTTCCAAGGCACTGATTCGTTCCGCCGCAGCCAACCTTTCGTCCTCCACCAACTTCTCCAAATCCTTCACCTGCCCCATCAGCTCCGACTCTCTCACCATACAAGTAGAATGCTCAGCCCTCAGCTGTTTAAGCTCACCCCCGTTCTTTCCAAGGTTTCCGCAATGTTGGTGAACACGATACAACTCACTGTGGTCATGAAGAAGGCCCTCGAACCGAAGCAACAAGTTCGACTGGGCAGCGGCCCCCATACCCAAAAGTCTCCAGGCCCTTTGAGCGGCCTCGGCGTCCCCCAAACCTTCCAAAAACGACTCTTCTTTCGGAGTCGGTAGGTTCAGCATCAAGTCCCTACAGACCTCCCAGCTGTCCAGACGGTCATCCTTCCGCACTTTCCACATCGGCACATGCAAAGACGCCGAATCATCTTCATCAGTCACTTTGTCTTTCCCGTGACCGGGAGCAGCAGCGGACGAACCTCCTACATTTCCCACAAGAAGAATATTAAAGTTAAGTAACAACCATTGTCGGGGCGAAGACAAGGGACAAGGATCAACACTTCTTAAAAATAAAAAAAGAAGAGAGAACTTACCAGCACCAGTGGTCTCCGACGCGGAACCTCCGCCGATACCTCCTGGGATATCCGGCTGTTTTCTTCCGGCCGAAGCATTGGGCCCCTCCGACTGTTTTCTTTCGGCCGAAGCATTGGGCCCCTCCGGCTGTTTTCTTGCGCCCGAAGCACTGACGCTTTCTTTCGAACCCGCCATACCGGCTCCCTCATTGGGTTTACTTCGTTTAATCTCTCGGAATGTACCACCACCTGACGAGTCAGGATGAAGGCGGAATTTAGTCCCCTGTGTCTGAGACTGGGGTATGGGCCGGACGACATTCTGGTCCTGTTTTCTTTTCCTGGCCTCCATAACCTTTGGGTCAGACACTTCGACCCTTGTCGTTTCGACCGTTTCCTCCGGGATGGCAGCCTGGGAGGCAGCGGAAGCGGCCGTGTGCGTTTCGGAGGATTGATCCTTCTGGATCACGGGCACATCCTTTCTAACCTTGGGCTTCTTTAAGTATTGAGACATTGTGATAGCTGCAAAAACAAAAACATCGAACGGTTAAGCTTTTGCGCATGCATGCTGGCCGAAGTACAGCTAAAACAGCGAAACCGCCCCTAATAAAACACTCTAAGTACAAACCAACGGCATCATTCGGCAATTAATCCATCGTCATACCCTTCGGGGGCAGACGGGGATATAGGTACGACAGAATCCTATGGCCCATGAAATCCCGCGCGCAGCCCTTTCGTCTAGCCAAAGGGCGAACCCCTCTGACAAACTTTGAGGGGAGTCCCTTGACTTCGGGAGGACCCTCACGAGTGGAAACGGGCAGAACCGACATGGTCTGACCGAAAGGAAGAAGGACGCGACCATACAACAATAAAAACAATATATGCGTGGATCTAACTGCATGAACCGAAACGCACCTTTTTAGACGGAGGACAAGTGTGGAAATCGAACGGGCAAAATGACACGAGCTGGCTTACAACAATCGTTCGAAAAAAATACCGGAAGGCGTCTCAGTTGAAAATATGGAATTGCGGTAGTCGAAAACACACACCAGTAGCCCTATTTATAGGAAGAACGCAGAAGACGAGATGTCACATTTAGCAAGGTGCTGACGTGGCAACACCTCAACGCACGTGTTGGGCACACGCACACGTGTCAACACTTTTCAGTTAAGATCTATATTGAATAACCATAAAATAATGAGGAATTGTAAAGGGCAACTCCCGGTCAAACCAGCGCATACGTGTCCCAACCTAACGGCATATCCTTCGGGAGGATCTAACAAAATCCACAATTTGTTTGAAATATCATACTATCGGCACACCCTGACCTTTCGGGCAAAAGCAACAATCGATCTCCGAAAGGAACAGCAACGGTGTTCGGTAAATCGAAACCCTCGGACAATAATGTCAGGCGGACGCAAGCAAAAGACCCTTATTAACCTGAACTGAAAGAAGTATGCGTGGCAAACCAGTAAAGGATCGGGAAAGGTACAATGATAGCTTCTGTTCATCAAAACCATGTCATATCAAAGACAACTCTTAAAGTATTGAACCATCGGTCGGGCCGAAAGGCGAGTACAGTGTAAGATCCTACAAAATCCGCCATGATAATCTTTGTTAATTAATAATACCTTTGACTTATCATTTAACAAAGCCCATTTTTATGGAGAAGTTTAAATTTTTCTTTAATATACTATACTCACGACCAACATAAGATTTGGATAAGCCTACATATTTTATATGAACTATTTTCACTTTATTATTTTTTATATTTTACATTATACTCTTTACATAATACGAATACTCAAACCTATTAGATTTTATTAACGTATACGCTCTCTAATAAAATTATCACACGTCTAATATAATTAGTTGGAATATATTAATAAACTTTGATATTTTTATAAACGTTATATTTTTACGTTACCCGGTTTTAAGTTTCGTGACTTAAGGACTTAACGTTAGTAATTACCGGGATCAAACTACAGATTAAACTATTAACGTGTAAGTATAAAACATACACGTACCCTTAATTTCAACCAAATATTAATGTATGAAGGAGAATTGTACATGTTAGCTAACAAGGATACATGAGATGTGGAGACAGGAAATTCACACAATCAAAGTCATAGACTCCTATATTAATCTTCCCTCCCATTTGATAAACACAGATAAAAAGAAAAACAGATAACTCATTCCTTCTTCTTCCTTGTGTCTTCATCGACACCACCAACACACCACAGCCACCTCCACATCTCCTCACCACCCACCGCCAACCGCACAACTACACCACCACCACCAAATTAATCCTTGTGATCTCATTATCACTTGAACATATCACACGCGCCATGAAACCCTCCTTCTCCACCACAGCTGCTGCTGCCGACATCACTACGCGCCGCCATCTCCACCGCCGCGTCCTCTCTCACTCTCTTCTCGTCATGGTAAAACTGAGAAATCCGTTTCTATATTTACTTTTTATTATTTACCGGTTATTATTGTTCTTGTTTCCGTGGATTTATAAACGAGTTTTACAGATTTTTGTGGAGGTAAAAGACGGATTAAAACATGTTAAAAATCTAATAGTGTGGTAAGAAAAAGGGTTGTATAAGTTGTGTGGTAAGAATTGTGATGAAGCTGTGTTTGGTGTGAATCGGGTCGAGACCCACTTGTTTTGATTGTGATCCGGTTTGGTCACTAGTCATGAGATAAAATCTATAAGGATCCGTTTGGTTTTGGCTGCTGTCGAAGGTCTGTTGGTTGCAATTGGGTTGAGACCGAGACCACTAGGGTCTCGGCAATGGTCTTTGTGGTCGAATTGTTGGTTGTTGGGTTATTAGTGGTGTTGCTTCGCGTCTCTTTGGTACTCGGAATACTAGAAACCCGCAAAGGGTTGTTGTCCTCGTTGGATTGAGTCTCGGCTTAACAGCCACAAGAGTTAGTGTAATTGTGTCGAGTTTTGGTCATGGTTACGGGTCCATTTGACCCAGCGTGTGCTTATTTTACTCTCGGGTCGGGCTGACCCGGTGTATACCTTACGTGAGTCAAATAGGTGTTCTTTGCTTCCAGCAGTTAGAGTGAGTTTGGATTGGGATTATGGATTTAATGGGCTAAAGCCCAACCGATTTAACCAGGGTGCGTTTGATGTCACTTTGGGCCGAAGCCCAAACTAGTGTGTTTGATTATTATAAGTCACAAGCTCATAGACCTAAAATAAAAAGTATGTTCATTTATAACTGATTGGTAACACATTAGTACGTTTCGGGTAATAATTGGAAACGTAATTTAAATGTGAATACGGATGTTAATTATTATGCTTGGACGTTTAGACAAATGTGGATCGCTATCGGATTTACTACATTAGACATTGGACTTATTGATCATATTAAACACGAAACGGACACAAAATCTTCAATAAAACTAAAACTAATATTTACAAGAATAATAACGAGACATAAACTTATAAATTATTGTAATTTCAGATTTGGTTAGTCCAAGTCTCAACGATTTGAGAACAACTGATTTTTATAGTTAAACTCTTTCCTATTTTACAAAACGATTATCTTTTATACAAACTATTTAGGATAACGGGGTAAATGATGAAACGTACAAACTAGTTATTTGATTTGAGATGTTTGTTTGTCTTTAGCTTTTAAGTTGTCTTCCTTGGTTTGAGTTCTCTTGAGTTAGTTGATGTCTATTCTTTTTGGCGTGAGTTGTACGTCGAGTCTAGGTTATCTTACCACACCACATGAAACATTTAAACTAAGCTTTTGATAAGTTTTGGAAAACTGAATAATCCACGAAAACTATGACACTTTATCTTTTATAGATTTTATTATTGTGCTAGACGTGTTTTGAGATTACTGTATACGTACTAGGTTGTGCCGATACTAGATCGTTGTGTATCATCGTGCTATATGTTTTGAGACCGTTGTGATATGCTCTAGATGCCAGTCATGTCAGTGTGATCTTTGCTTGCTGTGGCTAAGGTGAGTCGTGGCCCCTACTTTTAACTCTTGTTTTTATAACTCTTTTGGGGGAGATACATGCTTTAACTGTTTTAAGTTACTTATATAAAACTCTCATGATATATTCAAAATCATCCACTATGCTTTATATGTTTGAATCATACTTGAAAGGAATACATGCTCATTATATGTGCAATTTGTCTGTTTATCTTAAACACGGAACTTGGAAGATAACATTTTAAGCTACTTGATGACACTGAAACTCATTGTATGCATTCATGTGACAAATGAATGTACTGCTACTTTAACATGATATTTCTACATTTCACTATAAATAATTGCCAATACTAAAATTACGCATGATTCACCTATATTGCCTAAGCACACTTTATTGCCGAAAGTCCCTTTATCATGAGCCATTAATCACTGCGGTGAGCGCGAATATAGTGAACAGCTTCGAAACCTGTTAAAGGCTGACGACCTATCCCACTAAATACTGTGACGGAATGCCTATATGGTTAGTCGTATTTAGTCGCGAAGCACTATATTTGAGAAAAATAGGAATTGGCAAGTACCTATTAACACGAGGGCCATAAAAACCCATCAGTGACCCTGGTGGGACACCGCCGTATTACGGTACTCTGTTAACGTTTTGCGTGTCATGAGGCTTAGGGCAATATAACTTTATGAATATATGAATGTTTCATATATATCCTAGGATACAGCTGTATTTAGAAGACCACCACTTTATACTGATAGACTTCAGATTCTAGATTATCATTCCCACTATGTGATATAATTGTGAATTCTGTACTTGAACTTTAATTGTTATCATATGTGACTTAAATGAGAATTCTACACAAGACAACCCAAAATGCTTAGTATATCGTTACATTTAAAAGCTGACTCAACATCCCATTTCGAGCATATAACAACGTAGCTCAACTTCATTTAAAATATGAAACTACTGATTTTGAAGATCATACATTATTCACTTGTGGATTTTATACAACGCAACTCTTTATTTATTTCATGAAGAACTATTATCACTATACACCTTTCAAAGAGAAATATTTTCTATCAAACTCCACGAACTCACCAACCATTGTGTTGACGTTTTAAGCATGTTTATCTCAGGTAATTAACGGAGCAGGACAAGACACGGAGCAGGCATCTTTTACTCTGATAACTTAAAAGGTGTAAAATCAAATATGTCATTCTTTCAAAATGGTCACCTCTTTTTATGGGATTTTCAAACCAAATATTTCACTTTGTATCAAGGATATTATTTTGAATGACATATAACTTTCAAAACGCCCCTTTCGGGCCGTTTTCTGGAATTTTAACTTCGATCCTCACCGTAACACCCTAATTACTTTTCCACTGCCACAAACCAAATTAGGGGGTGTTACAGTTTGGTATCAGAGCCTATGGTTATAGAGAATCAAACGTTTTAACACAATGAACTATAACCACACTTTCAAAATAAATGATTTTACACCTTATCATCTTATGCCTTCCGTGTCTGCAGACTGCCGTGCTCAATACATTACCTATTAAGATTATTTTGTACTAATCTTGACATGCTTGATGTTTATTCTTCACACATTACACACTATACTATTTCACACTCAACGTTATATATATATATTCACCAACTATCTCAAGTATCATACCAACCAATCTTTAATTATCTTAATCGCATCTTTATGGATACGTATGAAATAAATCTTTATGTATTTCCGGAAAATCCGTGTAGGAATTATTTTGTGAACTAATATGAACATTAAATCAGAAATTCTTAAGCAGGATGGGTTGCAATGTCTTTATTTGAATGATTGGGATGCCTTTTATCTAAATAAAGAAATTGTAAGGCGCCGAACCATAAGTTTATATTTCCTTATTTACATTGTTTGGGACGCCTCTCTATGTAAATAACGAATTATAAATAAATGGGCTTATTTATATCTGTAAAGAGCACTAGTATGAAACCGATAACCATAAAAATTCATCAAGCACACAGCATAATTCTCAGCAGAACCCTATATAGTGATACATAGTAATACTGTCTCTTACTATTCTAGCCACTTACATTAACTATTTCTTCACACCAAGACAAACAAGATCTCCCATACCCTAAAAGCCGGGATTCAGCAACTTTCTCTACATACACCGAATCTTCATTCAAATATCTCTATGTGAAGAAATCTGTTATCGACAAAACTCTTTGTTTAACAAGTAGGTTACCCGCACAGATTTCTGTAAAATATCTAAATCTAGCAGAGTAATGAGTTCTTTTCCAAGTTGTGTTCATAGCATAAACATCCAAACACCATATTATTCAAATAAACTTGACGGAAATACTTAAATATTACAAACGATACTGGATTAAAACAACACATAAACCTAAACCTAAACTTCAAAGGTAGTCTGGATGATTCCAAGTTTGAGAATTGTTGGAATCATAGCCGTCATCATAAGGATCAAAGCTCGCCAATTTCTCTTCCTCCCATTGAGCTTCCAACCTGCTCAGCTCCCAATCCATGGCAGGAGTCCAACCACCATCATCAACTGCCACATTTTCCTCGAAACTTGGCTGGAAATGATCCAGATGAGGCAAATGTTGTTGTTGCACAACCACCCTTGGTGTAGATGAACTTGATGCACCTTGTTGTAGTTGTGGTTGTTGTTGTTGTTGTAGTGGTGGTGAATTTTGTTGCTGTTGCTTTTGTTGTTGTTGTTGTTGTTGATGTTCAACCCTAGCAGCTTCAACGTTCTCTTCCAAGCTCCAACGAACCTTGTTAGAAATCTGGTCATCTATTTGATGAACACAAGACCACAGCGATTCGATGACAGCAGCATCCTTACAAGATTCATCATACAAAAACTTGTCGATCACATGCTTCCTACCATCTGAGATGTCTGTGCACTTAGCATAGCTTTCTCTAAGTCGTCGTTTCAATTGTTTCATAGCTTCAAACTGCAGAATGACCTTCACAATAGCATTTTGATGATCTACGTCACTACCCTCAGTTTCTGCCTGGATGTACAGTTGAATTTGTTCAGCGGTATGTGGTAACTTACAAGCCATTGATTGTGTGTGTATTGGTAACACTAGCATGCCAATGGTATTTATAAGGGTTTGAAAAATATCTTTCAATTAAGAAATATAATTGTTTGTATTCAAACGGTAAAACTTTCAAAATCTATGTCTAGTAAAACTAGCAACTAGCTCTGAGATACGTGGTAAATAAAATATTTACTTTGGTTTTCGCAATTCAACGCAAGAGGCAGGAACAAATCGCGTTAAACACGCCCCACTATGATTTAAAAATCCTGAACACGCCGCATACAAGTAACACTTTTTATACGATTTGACTACACATCCTCTGGGAAATAGCGAACCTCCTAACGTTCTCTCGAAACTCTTAGGCATTATACGAAATTTCGATAATCTCGAAACTATCTAGTAACCAAATACGCCATGGAACATGTGTTCAACAATCGCCAAATTAAAATTATCCTTGAAACATTTATCCTCGACCCATTGCTAACAACAATCCAACGCACCCTTGTTTATCATTAATACTCGAACCCAACTCTAATTAAGCTTGAGAACTTAAGATTTATTTCTAATATGATCAACTCATACCCGGTTACTTTAAGTCATTCACATCACAACCTACCAACATTTTCATACGCCTCAATTAGGCACTTACCAATAAATCGTACGTAACAAATCTTTTCCAATACTCGAGCATGTGACAATCAAAGCCCAGCCCGACTGTCATGTTCTCAAATGACTTCAACAAAAATCATATATTGCCTAAATACTTTGTTTAATTTAAGTTCCCAACAACCTCAGCAAACTCAAACGAAACCCTGTCTAGTTATTTGGTCATATTTCATTTTGTGAACTCAACTACAATCAAAACAAACCAACTTTCGTGTTTCTCGTTTGCCCCAACAACGGTTAACAACCCTAAGAAACAAATGATTTTTTTTTACTACAACACATCCCACCTTGTAACATATTAATTTCCCGCCTAGCTTTCACACTTAACTAACAACTTGGATACTTTGAAAAATAAATAAGCTATTAACGAAAGACACGGTTTTATACATATAAAGCAAACCAATTTTGTGTTATCACTTATGACTGTATCTAACAAGTTTTTCTTTACAAAACTTTAAAGTTCAACAACTAATCTATTATTCATCAAATTTTCGTCCGAAACTCTCATTGTTAAAAATCTACAAACTATTTGTTGACGAGTAGCTTACACCATAAATTTGTGATTTCCAAAAATTACAAATCATGTGCACTTTCAAAAACACGATAGAATAACAATTTTCATTCCAAAAACAAGATCTCGAAACAAAATAACTTGTTCATACACCTCACTTTTAGTCAACCTCAGTCAGATCTACACTCATTACCCATTACTCACTGCTCTATTATACGAAGTCGAGAAAAATACGAAACTAGAAACTATAAGAATTCACAACAATCTATGGAAAACACAAATAACATAAATTTTATTTGAAACCACGGAAGTTGATACACAGAGAAATGATTAACATCGGAATTGCTAACAACACAATAAACACAATATAAGGCATACAATCTTCAATCGGTTGACCCACCATAGAAACAATGACCCCCACCAACCCAACGATAGCAAGAGCCACCATAGGATGAAGCACCTTAATTATTCTGCGTCATAAACATAACAAAATATTAAAAGTTATGCCGAGATTTATAACTAAACGTAAACGAAATTTTATTTTCACAATCATTACAAGTTACATCGACACACAACAAAACTACATTCTAACCACACTAGCCCGAGATCCTCACCCCAAAATCTTGTCCACGTTAATCGCTAAAACCGTGAGAGGTACGATGAATACCAAGGATGCGACGTAGTAATCGGAGTTTTCATCGGGGAAGAAAGCTAAATAAGTGGCAACGAAAACAATGTATACGGTGGTGGCAAAGATGACGATCGACGGCATCTTTCGGAGAAGATGAAGATAAACGAAAGGGATGGAGCAGAAAAGTGAAAAAGGAAAAGCGAGTGGATAGAGTTTAAATAGGAAATCTAAGTGGAGAAGTACCCGTCATTTTACTATTCACGATCATTAAATTTCAAATCATTACTATTAAAAATCCCATAGTCTCGACCGTTAGAACACTAAACATTAAGTGCTAAATACTTCCTACTCTCGGCCGTTACTTTCACTACTCGTAGCCCATAAATCGAATTATTGATCAAACATTCGAATTTATTCAGTCTAGTATTAATAAATCTAGTTGAAATCTCGTCGCTGGATAGTCAAATAACAAATCTCTCGACAACATTTTCTATGAACTCTCACCTCAGAACGCCACATTTTTCAACACCTATCACGGACTGAACTTCGGGACGAAGTTCAAAATTGAGGGGTAGATACTGTAAGATCCTACAAAATCCGCCATGATAATCTTTGTTAATTAATAATACCTTTGACTTATCATTTAACAAAGCCCATTTTTATGGAGAAATTTAAATTTTTCTTTAATATACTATACTCACGACCAACATAAGATTTGGATAAGCCTACATATTTTATATGAACTATTTTCACTTTATTATTTTTTATATTTTACATTATACTCTTTACATAATACGAATACTCAAACCTATTAGATTTTATTAACGTATACGCTCTCTAATAAAATTATCACACGTCTAATATAATTAGTTGGAATATATTAATAAACTTTGATATTTTTATAAACGTTATATTTTTACGTTACCCGGTTTTAAGTTTCGTGACTTAAGGACTTAACGTTAGTAATTACCGGGATCAAACTACAGATTAAACTATTAACGTGTAAGTATAAAACATACACGTACCCTTAATTTCAACCAAATATTAATGTATGAAGGAGAATTGTACATGTTAGCTAACAAGGATACATGAGATGTGGAGACAGGAAATTCACACAATCAAAGTCATAGACTCCTATATTAATCTTCCCTCCCATTTGATAAACACAGATAAAAAGAAAAACAGATAACTCATTCCTTCTTCTTCCTTGTGTCTTCATCGACACCACCAACACACCACAGCCACCTCCACATCTCCTCACCACCCACCGCCAACCGCACAACTACACCACCACCACCAAATTAATCCTTGTGATCTCATTATCACTTGAACATATCACACGCGCCATGAAACCCTCCTTCTCCACCACAGCTGCTGCTGCCGACATCACTACGCGCCGCCGTCTCCACCGCCGCGTCCTCTCTCACTCTCTTCTCGTCATGGTAAAACTGAGAAATCCGTTTCTATATTTACTTTTTATTATTTACCGGTTATTATTGTTCTTGTTTCCGTGGATTTATAAACGAGTTTTACAGATTTTTGTGGAGGTAAAAGACGGATTAAAACATGTTAAAAATCTAATAGTGTGGTAAGAAAAAGGGTTGTATAAGTTGTGTGGTAAGAATTGTGATGAAGCTGTGTTTGGTGTGAATCGGGTCGAGACCCACTTGTTTTGATTGTGATCCGGTTTGGTCACTAGTCATGAGATAAAATCTATAAGGATCCGTTTGGTTTTGGCTGCTGTCGAAGGTCTGTTGGTTGCAATTGGGTTGAGACCGAGACCACTAGGGTCTTGGCAATGGTCTTTGTGGTCGAATTTTTGGTTGTTGGGTTATTAGTGGTGTTGCTTCGCGTCTCTTTGGTACTCGGAATACTAGAAACCCGCAAAGGGTTGTTGTCCTCGTTGGATTGAGTCTCGGCTTAACAGCCACAAGAGTTAGTGTAATTGTGTCGAGTTTTGGTCATGGTTACGGGTCCGTTTGACCCAGCGTGTGCTTATTTTACTCTCGGGTCGGGCTGACCCGGTGTATACCTTACGTGAGTCAAATAGGTGTTCTTTGCTTCCAGCAGTTAGAGTGAGTTTGGATTGGGATTATGGATTTAATGGGCTAAAGCCCAACCGATTTAACCAGGGTGCGTTTGATGTCACTTTGGGCCGAAGCCCAAACTAGTGTGTTTGATTATTATAAGTCACAAGCTCATAGACCTAAAATAAAAAGTATGTTCATTTATAACTGATTGGTAACACATTAGTACGTTTCGGATAATAATTGGAAACGTAATTTAAATGTGAATACGGATGTTAATTATTATGCTTGGACGTTTAGACAAATGTGGATCGCTATCGGATTTACTACATTAGACATTGGACTTATTGATCATATTAAACACGAAACGGACACAAAATCTTCAATAAAACTAAAACTAATATTTACAAGAATAATAACGAGACATAAACTTATAAATTATTGTAATTTCAGATTTGGTTAGTCCAAGTCTCAACGATTTGAGAACAACTGATTTTTATAGTTAAACTCTTTCCTATTTTACAAAACGATTATCTTTTATACAAACTATTTAGGATAACGGGGTAAATGATGAAACGTACAAACTAGTTATTTGATTTGAGATGTTTGTTTGTCTTTAGCTTTTAAGTTGTCTTCCTTGGTTTGAGTTCTCTTGAGTTAGTTGATGTCTATTCTTTTTTGCGTGAGTTGTACGTCGAGTTTAGGTTATCTTACCACACCACATGAAACATTTAAACTAAGCTTTTGATAAGTTTTGGAAAACTGAATAATCCACGAAAACTATGACACTTTATCTTTTATAGATTTTATTATTGTGCTAGACGTGTTTTGAGATAACTGTATACGTACTAGGTTGTGCCGATACTAGATCGTTGTGTATCATCGTGCTATATGTTTTGAGACCGTTGTGATATGCTCTAGATGCCAGTCATGTCAGTGTGATCTTTGCTTGCTGTGGCTAAGGTGAGTCGTGGCCCCTACTTTTAACTCTTGTTTTTATAACTCTTTTGGGGGAGATACATGCTTTAACTGTTTTAAGTTACTTATATAAAACTCTCATGATATATTCAAAATCATCCACTATGCTTTACATGTTTGAATCATACTTGAAAGGAATACATGCTCATTATATGTGCAATTTGTCTGTTTATCTTAAACACGGAACTTGGAAGATAACATTTTAAGCTACTTGATGACACTGAAACTCATTGTATGCATTCATGTGACAAATGAATGTACTGCTACTTTAACATGATATTTCTACATTTCACTATAAATAATTGCCAATACTAAAATTACGCATGATTCACCTATATTGCCTAAGCACACTTTATTGCCGAAAGTCCCTTTATCATGAGCCATTAATCACTGCGGTGAGCGCGAATATAGTGAACAGCTTCGAAACCTGTTAAAGGCTGACGACCTATCCCACTAAATACTGTGACGGAATGCCTATATGGTTAGTCGTATTTAGTCGCGATGCACTATATTTGAGAAAAATAGGAATTGGCAAGTACCTATTAACACGAGGGCCATAAAAACCCATCAGTGACCCTGGTGGGACACCACCGTATTACGGTACTCTGTTAACGTTTTGCGTGTCATGAGGCTTAGGGCAATATAACTTTATGAATATATGAATGTTTCATATATATCCTAGGATACAGCTGTATTTAGAAGACCACCACTTTATACTGATAGACTTCAGATTCTAGATTATCATTCCCACTATGTGATATAATTGTGAATTCTGTACTTGAACTTTAATTGTTATCATATGTGACTTAAATGAGAATTCTACACAAGACAACCCAAAATGCTTAGTATATCGTTACATTTAAAAGCTGACTCAACATCCCATTTCGAGCATATAACAACGTAGCTCAACTTCATTTAAAATATGAAACTACTGATTTTGAAGATCATACATTATTCACTTGTGGATTTTATACAACGCAACTCTTTATTTATTTCATGAAGAACTATTATCACTATACACCTTTCAAAGAGAAATATTTTCTATCAAACTCCACGAACTCACCAACCATTGTGTTGACGTTTTAAGCATGTTTATCTCAGGTAATTAACGGAGCAGGACAAGACACGGAGCAGGCATCTTTTACTCTGATAACTTAAAAGGTGTAAAATCAAATATGTCATTCTTTCAAAATGGTCACCTCTTTTTATGGGATTTTCAAACCAAATATTTCACTTTGTATCAAGGATATTATTTTGAATGACATATAACTTTCAAAACGCCCCTTTCGGGCCGTTTTCTGGAATTTTAACTTCGATCCTCACCGTAACACCCTAATTACTTTTTCGCTGCCACAAACCAAATTAGGGGGTGTTACATACAACATTAATCCGAATGATCTAGGCCAAAAGGTCATAGGATACCCTTCGAAGTATTACGTTAAAATTTGCCAACAATATGATACCGGCATTACATATGTATATCGGAAGGCACTTGACAAAAGATATAAAAATATTCTTTAAGTATTACATCATCGATCTTCAACCGATAATGCAATACTGGGGGGACATGTTGACGTATGTGTCCGAACGGACTATCTTGACCGGCAGTCCGGACGACGCATGGCCGTCCGGACATACCGGAGGATACATGGTTCTTCCGGCTAATATCACTGTAAGTAAATAAGACAGGTGGCATTTACCTATTGACATATGGCAGCTGCAGACACCGCCGCCACTGCCCCAGGATTTACGGGATTATGTCGGGGACATGTTCCCTGAAAATGCGGCGCCGCCATTCCAGGTATCAAGGCTGAGTACTATAAATACTCAGCTCATTTACTACTCTCAACTAACATATACAACCTGCATTTATTTCTTACCATACTTTATAGCCCTTCCGGAATACTAAATACTTACTCTCACACCGGAGGTGGGTCCTGGGATAACACCCGGGGCGAGCCTAACGTGTGTTGTCTTGTGCAGATATCCGGAAGACCCCTGATAGTCGAAAGGACCAACACCCAAGCTTACCGGAAGAACCCTAGCTGAGTTCAACCGGAAGGCTATCTTTATTTGTTTGAAGCGGTTGCAAGAAATTGCTTCAACATATAGTATACCCCTTACTATACTGCATGACTAAAATATCAGCAAACTTTTATGTGAGCTCCACTTATCAACATGAAGTATTAAAAAGCTCATGCAAGTTCACACGGTCGCTAAATATAGGACTTCTTTCAAGACTAGTTAATGCATGTTTCTTTCAAGGTATATTTGATTTAGGGTGTGTTTGGTAAAAGTAGCAGTGAGCAGCAGTAGTGAGCTATGAGCAGTGAGCAGTGAGCGGTGAGCAGTAGTCACAGCTCACAGCTTCTTAAAGAAGTATTGAAAAAATGAGCATTCCTAAAAAATCGCAAAGCTCACCGCTTTTTTGCCAAATGAACAATAAGAATAAAAAAACTCATTACTCACCGCTCATCTCCCAAAAAAGCTCCAAGCTAAACATAGCCTTAATATAATATTCTAGAGTCTTTACTTAGATACGGCAATATTTAATAAACTCATACAAAAAGATTACCATTTATTCTTTCAAGATATATTATAGAGCAAATTCTTAAAAAAAGACAAAATAATGATTTTTTTTTAAAAAAAGTACAAACATAATACCCATTCTCTAAATGGTCATTTGCGAATGTGCGACTTCACTAATTTGTTGACACGTGTTCAATTAAAAAGTACAACACCAATCATTTGCAAGTACAATCAGTATCAATTGTACCTCACGTGTCGTTCAACTTTTATAAACAAATGTGCGAATGACGGCTACCTAGATCTTCATAAAGAAAAGCCCAGATCTTCATCCAAAAACCCAGATCTTCATCCAAAAAGACAGATCTTCATTGTGCACATGTAAATGTAAATAATATTTTTAGTGGTCGACATGTAAATGTAAATGATATTTTGTGTACTCGATTAAAACACTAACTAGTGGTCGACATGTGATGTAAATGATATTTTATTAAAATTAACTAAACACGTAATGCTTAAAGGTTGTTCCGGATATTATTATATTCTTTATATCTTTTGCTAGATCTTTGTTTGGAAATAAAATGAAAACGTTTTAAGTCCCACAAAGAAAACTTCAATTTGTCTACTCTTTCTGAATATTGAGATCGGAAAACTAATAATTTAAGAGTTATGCTATTAAATAACAAGTAATCTTTGCGAAAATCCTCCTTAATTACGTGAAGTGAGATACTATATGTTAGGGGTGGCAATTTCTGACCCGACATGAAACCCGACCTGAAACCGGCAAGAAAATTAATAGGTTCGGGTTGAGTCTAAATAGATTTCGGGTCGGGTTTTGGTCGACCCATCTAACCCGTTTATTAAACAGGTCAGGTTCGGGTTGAAAATTATTTAAGCGGGTCGACTCGCCAACGCGTTTAAGCTTTTTTCTTAAACTAAAAATTAAATATATTTTATTATACGGGTTAAATGGGTTAAACAGGCCGACCTGCAAACCCGTTTAACCTATTTAACTCGTGTAATGTGCCAACTTTTTTATATAAAATAAGTTAAATGAGTTAACCCGAAACCCGTTTAACCTATTTAACCCGCCAACTCAAGTATATATACGGGTTAAATAGGTCAGATTCGGGTTATGTATAAACAGGTTTGGGTTGACATAGCTAACTCGAAAATTTAAATGGGTCAGGTTTTGGTTGGGGTTTTCTGACCCGCCAACCTGTCAACCCGAACCCGCCAACCTGAACTCGACCCGAATTGCCACCTACTATATGTTACAAAATTGTAAAATGTGTTATAACGAGGATGTCTACCCCGTGTTGCGGTGGTTCTAAACATATATATATATATATATACATATATATATATATATATATATATATATATATGTGTGTGTGTGTGTGTGTGTGTTTGTGTGTGTGTGTGTGTGTGTGTGTGGGATAATTACTAAAATAGATCGGGCAACTAAGTGGTTGGCGGTTTTTACCCCGAAAAAAAAAACTTCTGATATTAGACCAGGGCAACCTGTACTTTTTGGGCAACTGAAATCTGCAAGTGACAAGTGTCACTTTTCTGACTATTTTTTGGGCAACTTGTGTATTTTTTGGCCAACTGGAGGATACTTGTCATTGTATGGGTCGAGATGCCCAGTTGCCTGGTCTAATATTAGAAGTTTTTTTTTTCGGGGCAAAAACCGCCAACCACTTGGTTGCCTGGTCTATTTTAGTAATTATCCCTATATATATATATATATATATATATATATATATATATATATATATATATATATATATATATATATATATATATATATGATGATGAAGTACCCTCCTAACGGGTCGAAGGACTCCCCTTCGAACCTGTGCGAAGCCCTCTCTTCGGAGGCACAGGTTAAACTCCTAACACGTTTCATTGGCGTAAAATCATTCGTCTACGAAGTGGTTATCATGTGGGAACCCGCCAATCGAAGCCCTAAGCCCTTCGGGGTATTCCTCTCGAAGGGACTACAACGGAGAACTGTAACACCCCAACCCGATAAAGGTAAAGATGTCATAATAATGGTTTCATATCAGATCAAACAAAGCATACATTACAATAATACAAGAAAACTCAAAGGTTACAAATGAAATACTGAAATTACAAGGTTACAAATGCGAATACAAATTCTAACAATATAATAACTTTTAATCATCTCTAGGCCAAAATAACTATCAAGTCTTCTAAGTCCAAAAGTCTCTTCACTCATACCCAGCTTCCAACTAAACCTGCCGCGGGAAAAAGAAACGCGGTTGAGCTTAAAAAGCTCAGTGAACAGATATATAATAGACGGAAACGAAAGCAAAAGAAAACGAGCATACATGGTATAGTGCAAATGGAATAACATAAGGTATAGACAAAAAATATAATAATGATGGAATGAAAAGAAAGGAAATAAAATAAATAAAAGGATCAGCAATCCACCACAAGCCCAGAAACAAACCAAATCACATCATCTCAAATGTAACCAAATAGAGTAGCTAGCTCCCAGATATGTGAAAGACGTGTATCGCACACACCATCAGTCACCAGATAAATATAACAATAAACAAATAACATATACAGATAACAGGTCAAATCTAGGATGCACCCATACGCCCCCGCAGACAAATCAATAATCATAATCATAATGGCCATAGCAGATAATAAATAAGGGACGGAACAGGTCATCACTCTCCTGCCCTAGAGTCATGTCAAAGGTGCGTCAATGACATGGACATGAAACCCTCATGCCTAGTGATTGGCTCGTAATATCAAACTGTAGGTCAAGGTCAAATGTACTATCAAAATAATCAAAAGTCATATCTTAAGGGTACATGGCAAAAGGTTCATGTCAAACAGTCCAGAAATAACTATCAAAGGTTCAAATCAGAGTTTATCAAATTAAGTTTTATATCAAAATTAAGTTCAGATTATAAGGACTACATCAAATGTTTCAGAAAAGAATTTCACAGGTTCATAATTAAAGTTCGTAGCAAAAGTTCATTTTAAAGCATTTCTTTAATCATGGTTTTCAATAAAATGATCTTTCCGAATAGTGTTTATAAAATAATCTTGCAAAACGGTTTTTCATAAAAATATTCTTTAAACTAGTATCCACAAAGGTTAACAAATGTCATATAAAAATAGTATCATATCATCACCCATAATCATTCTTTTAAAATAACTGATTTTTCTCAAAACATTTCCAGGTCATAATTTAAAAGGTTTTCACATTTATTTACCAAAATCAAATGAACCTTCGAATGTGATTCGAATACTAATATATAACAAGGTAACGAACGAATAGCAAATGGATCATTATAGAGGCTTAAAGCAAAAGGGTCATATCGAACATCAAGGTCAAAATGAATCAAACAAACGAACCAAAGTGTAGGGGAACATAGCAATGGCTTAGGGAAATCCTAAACGAGTCAATACAAGAGATCAAGAGAACGAAGGCACCTTACAAGAAGGGCAGAATATCTGTACCTTATTAGCAGAACACAAGGATAGCAAATGACAAGAATCAAATTACTCCTTCCTCGAACCTAAGGGAGTAGAAGACAGAATGACAAGTGATTTTTAGTTATCTTTCCCTTTTAAGTAACTTTCCTTATTTAGCAGGTTTACCGAATTATCAAGTTTATAATATCACATATTAGGTTAAGTCATTAATCAAACCTTATTATGGGATTAAGGTATATTTTATCAGTTACAAAAGCTTAGGGTTAATTATGACAAGTATACATAGCTTAGGGTTATAATTGTAAATTCATTAGATTCAAAGGTTTAACATGAAAATACTTTAAATTACTGAATTAAATACTCATATTATTCAGAATGACATTTTAATCTCTTCAGTTTCACACTTTACAGTTTATACCCTTCCAGTTATATAATTTACAAAACAAACCTTATATTTACATATTTCATGGTTTAATCCCTATAATATTTATATTTACCAAACAAGCACCTTATTTTACAAAATTACAGAATGTAACCTCAGAATGATATATAGTACAAATTAGACCCCTCAGAATTTAGAAATTACACAATTGGTCCCTTAACTTTACAAAACTTACAATTTAGACCATAACTTATTAATAATTTCATATCAAGCCCATAAATACTCAAAATTACACATTACTCCCTTAATGACATTATTTACACAGTATAACTTCAAGTTTCCAGAATTTACACTTTTAGTCCCTCTATTTTAATTAATTACAATTCGTACCTTATAAATACAATTAATTTTTTTTCTTGCAATATTTACACTTAGGACCCTCAAGTTATATTTTTCCCACATTCCTACTGACTTATATAACATTACAAAAATATCCCAGAAGTTTCAAAGTTGGCAAAACATACCCTTATACTTTTAAAAACAAATCGGATTGCACTTTTTATTCCAAAACCAAACCCTAATGTATCCCAATTATTAAACCATAATTATTCCATCATTATTAGCATTAATTACACCAGATTTAACAACATGAACCCTAACCCTAATCGTTCTAGGGTTTCTTTCTTATTTTCTTTATTTTTCCATATAATCCGATTATAAAACAATTCATGATCAATTATTCTGAGCTTCTAAAAATCATATGGCTATTTTTCTAGGCTTATATTATCATCATAGAACATGTAAAAATTATGGTTACAACCCAGAAAATTTGTATAACAATATTTGGGAATTAAGTGTGTTTTATCTCTTTAATTTTCGTACGCTTAATTAAGCTTGCATGATTCGTGTTTATCATTTTTCATGAGTTATATACCACCTAAGGATCACTAGAAAAATGCTAGATTAATATTAGAAAGTAAGGATTAGTCGTAAGGATTTGTACCTCTCGTACGCAATAGATCGAACAAGAAAGGGTACCACGATCGAATCAAGGCTCCAACGTCTGAACTCCTATTTTTCGTAGCTCTCTTACACCTCAATGAACTCCAGAAAATCGCTTGATCAAGTCCAGAAAATCGTATGGAGGTTGGGTCGATTTGTTTGTGTCGAAAATTAGGGTTTCGGCTATTTAGGGTTTTACAAAATAATATGGTTTGTTGTTATCCTTATTAAACCGACTTAGGAGGGGGCATGGATCAGATTTTCGGCCCACAATTTGCCAAGAATTAGGATTGTATTGTTTTTGATATATTTTCCTAGTTTATCTGATAATTATCTTAACTAAATGGTTTTACAAAATATAATTAATTTTACTTAATTATTTTCGGATATATATATATATATATATATATATATATATATATATATATATATATATATATATATATATATATATATATATATATATATATATATATAAGTGTATGTGAATTAATACTTTTTGGACATTCAAAGTGATATAATGTTGTCCCAGAAATTAATTTACTAGATATGTAGATTGTTTTCAGAAGTTTGGAATTGTTTCAGAATTTTATAAGTTATTTATTTAGGTTTTAGGTTTTCAGGGGTAATTTAGTCATTTACATGCTTTCTAAATTTCAGGTATTACAAGAACCCTCTTGACCTGGTCATACCCACGTTCCTTCTTACCTTAGGCTTTTCCCGCCAAGAAGAGATCGTGAGCTACAAAGCCCTAGCGGTTACCATAAATCATGGGACGCCCCCATGATCTCCGAAACAAGTGCAACCGCCCACTAAGGCCTATTTCTCTCCTATAAATAGCTTAGTCGGGCAAGAAAAATGTAAGTTAACTTCACTCTCGTCATTTACGACCTACTTAAACATTACACATACTTACTCGCACGCTGGAGGTGGTTCGCAGGGTCCATCCCCTGCGCAATCACTTAACGTAGTGTTTTAGTATTTCTTATTTCAGGTTAAGAAAAAGCTTGGCGCAATCTCAACACCCCATAATTCCTTTGATCACCATCAAAGCCTTGGTAGTACATCTTTTTGTACAATCAGTGGCGCCATCTGTGGGACCGCTACAATTGGTCTCGTTATTTCCATGCTTATAACCAACCAACTACTTTCACTATTACTCAGGCATGGATCAAGGAAGAGAAGATACTCCCCACCGGGTTTCTCTACCTTGGCACCATTACCAATCAACGACTCTAACAGCCTTCCCCAATAACCGCCTCCACATTCACAACATGTTCTCGCCTAGAAACAACACCCAACCATCATGCTTCGACATCAGCTAATCCGGAGCCTATCATTAGCCCTTCCTTTGTCGAAGCCAACCACGAAGTATTGGAATTGCTCTTAAGGGCTCGCAAAAGACAAGTCCGAAATGTTGAAATGCGAAGGGAGTTGGAATACTCAAGTGAAGAGTATGATGAAGAAATGGAAGCAGAGCCCAGGCCTCTGGCTCATGGACCAACAATCTCAGCCCTGAGGATTGGGTCACCAGTTGGTTGGAGGCTAAGCCGAAGGTCTGTTGGCTTCGAAGGAGTCCCGGTGAGGGCTCCGACAAGAAGAGAAGGGGTGGTTACAGAAGGCTCCAATGGTAGGAGCCAACGAATGGAAGAAGGGGGAGTTAACCTACCCCCGTTGTTAGCAGCTCATCTTGGAAGGACTGAAGCTGGGGTTCCGTTGCAGCCTTCTCACGCATCCGGCGTTGAAGGAAATCCATCTACAATTAATATGGGAGGAAATCATTGTAACACCCCAACCCGACGAGGGTAAAGATGTCACAATAACGGTTTCATATCAGATCAAACAAAAGCATACATCCATAGTAATACAAGAAATCTCAAAGGTTACAAATGAAATTCTGAAAAAAACTACAAGGTTACAAATGAGAATTTCAATAAACTCTAATTCTAACATAATAATAACTTCTAGTCATTTCTAATCCAGAATAGCTATCACGTCTTCTAAGTCCAAGGTACTCTCCACTCATTCCCAACTTCCTACTAAAACCTGCCGCAGGAAAAGAAATGCGGCTGAGCTACGAGAGCTCAGTGAACAGATATAACGATAACAAAGCAGTAGTGGATAAAAGTACAACGTAACAGAAATAAAGGTCATGCAGATGTAATATGGGTTAAGGAATAAGTAAAGGAATAAGAATAAAGGAAAAAGAAAAAGGAACAGTAATCCACCACGAGCCCAGAACAGATAATATCAGAACAATGTAACCATATAAGCAATCCAGAGGGGATACCTCTCAAGTAACCAGATAATATGAGGGGTGTCCTCATGTATCAAATGGAGTAGCTAGCTCCCAGATATGTGAAAGACGTGTATCGCACACACCATCAGTCACCAGATATATAACAGATAAATAATAACAGAAACAGATAACAGATCAAATCTAGGATGCATCCATGCGCCCCAGTAGGCCAGATTCTTCTCCTACATAACAGATAAAATCAGGGACGGGACAGGTCATCACTCTCCTGCCCTAGAGTCAAGTCATCGGTGCATCAATGACAAGGACATGAAACCCTCATGCCTAGTGGGTGGCTCGTAGTCTCAAACTGTAGGTCAATGGTCAAGTATCAAAAGTCCAAGTATCCAGTTCAGTTATATCAGAAAGTCCATATCAAAAATTCATATCAGAGGGTTCAATATCAGAAGGTCAATATCAGAAAGGTTCAATATCAGAAGGTTCAATATCAGTAGGTCAATATCAGAAGTTTATAGGTTCATAGAAAAGATTTTAATTCAAAGATTTCATATTAGCTTGTATTTAAAATAATCTTTCAGTGACTTTCATAAAATGATGTTTAGTAAAACCTTTTTATAAAGATAGTCTTTAAAAGAGATTTTCATAAAACCTTTAGTGCAGTTTCAATTCAAAATTGGTATAACATCGTATTCAAAAGCTTTTCTCAAAACATTTTCATATCATCAAGGAAAGTTTTCGATTTCAGTTATAATGTCAAAATGAATCTTCAGGGTATTCAGAGGTTTGCATATTCAGGTCACAAGGTGAAGAACGAATCATGTCAAGTATCAAAGGAATAAAACAAGGTTCAGTTTATCAAGGGAACTCAGAATCAGATACCATATCAGAAAGGTTCATAATCAAATTCTTATAACAAGGTTCTAATCAGGGATTTATAAATAAGGGAATCATATGAAAGGTTCAAGTAAAGGGGATCATAGCAATGGCATTAATACAGAAACTGACAGATCAGAAAAATGAAAGAGATCATGAGAAACCTGTGAGAAGGTTCAGAATATCTGTACCTTATACCGCAAATGAAAACACAACAGAAATATAAAGGTCGGAAGCAACTCCATCTTCAGCGAATCTACACGAATTCATGACTGTCTTATTAAAAGCTTATTTAATTCAGATTACTTATTTTAGTCGGCTTTCCATTTCTAGTAACTTTCTATTTTTAGCAGGTTTCCAGAATTAGTAAGTTTCCATGGTTAACAGATTTCCATAATTAGCAGGTTTCCATATTTTAGGGTTTTAAATATAAATATACCAAGGTTAAAGGTTTAAAATGAAAATATCTCAAGTTACTCATTTAAATACTTAAGTTATCCAGAATTACACTCTTAACCCTTTAAGTTTAACAATATACAATTTATACCCCTTAGTTAATTTAATTACAAAAATAAACCTTATAATTATATAAATCACAATTTAACCCTTAACATATTTATATTAACACAACAAGCCCTTAATTTATCAAAATTACAGAATACACCTCTCAATTTAATGTATGGTACGAAATACCCCTTCAAGTTTCATAATTTACAAAACAAGTCCCTTAATTATTTAAAACTTATAATTCGAATCATAATTTATTAATAATTACACATTAAGCCATTAAATATCCAAAAATACACATTAAGCCCTTTATATCATTAATTATATGAATCAACCTCAAGTTTCCAGAATTTACACTTTTAGTCCCTCTATTTTAATTAATTGCAAACCGAATTAAATATAATCATATAATTACAATTTAAACCTTTAAATTACAAAATTGACACAAGAAACCCTTATATAATATTTTTCTCACATTACCCCAGATCTAAAATGAATTACAAAAATGTCCCACGAGTTTTAAAAATTAAAAAACACACCCTTTTGATTTTATTTTCAAATCGGTATACATTTAAAATTAACAAACCCTAACCAAAACTCATCCAATCATTACATCATCATTCACCAACCTTAAAAAGCATTAAATTTCCAGATTCAATCACAAAACCTAACCCTAAAATCGTTAATAGGGTTTTATATTTTTATTCCTTATTTTTCATAAATCCGATTAAACACAATAATTACCCACGAATTATACAAGCTTCAACAAATCAAAAAGCCATTTTTTCAGAGTTATGTGATGATGATAGAACCCAGAAAAATTATGTACAAGCCTCAGAAAAATCGTATGCATATATTTAGATTTATGGTACATTTTAAAAATCAAAAATCATAACGATCAAACAAGCTTGCATGGGTCGATTTAGCCAATTTATATGAATCATATATGATGTAAGGATCATGATAAAAATGGCAAATAAATTTTAGAACGTGTGAAAAGGTCGTATGAATTATTTACCTCTCAGATGAATACGCGACACAAAATAATTTCCACGATCAAACCAAGCAATACCACGACCAAGGCCTATTTTTCCTAGCTTCCTTAGACCTTGATTATCACTAGAAAAATACCTAATGCCTTCCAGAAATTCGGATGAATCAAGGAGGATTTTGTGTGTGTTATTTAGGGTTTTCGGTGCACAAATAAAGGAAATAAGGAGGAATGCCGTGTGATATGGGGGGAAATATCATTTTACACGGCCAAATTAATGGGGAGGAATAATTTTCCTGATTTTATAAATAGTTTCCATAATTGTTTGATAATTATCTCTTATTTACATTATTTAAAATACAAAACAAATTAATTAAATGTAATACTTATATTATTTTCGGTCCATGCATTATTCTTGTGTGAGACAGTAATTTTTATGAAATGAAAAATGTTAAAATGTTGAAATTAATATTTCCTTACTTCGTATTTTGCTTATTTCACAGAGTTTGGAATTTATTTGGTGTTTTATACACTTATTAATTAAATTTTAAAGTTGCAGGGGCATTTTGGTCATTTTGCATGATTTCAAATTTTGGGTTTTACAACTTCTTCCCCTCTAAAAAAAAATTTTCGTCCTCGAAAATTGAAGTGAAACGAAACGGAAACACAACTGACTGTGAACATAATTATGAAAGACTTGTTTCTCATGACTCTATCTTGTTGATCAAAGCTTCGGTTTTCTCAGAAAAGACAAATCATACTGAATCCAGATCAATGAATAATATACTAACGTAATAGATGATAATCGGATTCTCTCGGAAGAGACGCAGAAAATACACAGGATTTTGACGGATATGCCGTCCACAGAATTGATGAGACAAATCAAATGAGAACGTACAGAAATAGATTGTCGATAACATCAATTGGCAGAAAGTTCTACAATAGAACCTAAGATTCTTATTGGAAGTGCAGAGGTCAGCAAAATGCGTGACAAGAATCCAGACGTATCAATTCGCATATCAGTGAAAGCAGATTACGCGTGTAGGTAGAATGAACTTAAAGTCTCACTAACGCAGATAATCTCAAACAGTTATCGGAATTTCTAAAGTTCTAAGGCACTTCTCGAAATATCCTATGCCCACAACAAGTGCACGTTATATGATGTAAGTATTATCACGTTGGCCAGACGTCATAATACCGGCATCATATAAATATGCCCTCATGATGGTCATACTTTATTTCGTGTTTGTGAACAAAACAACCTATCTTAATCCACCTAATCTTTCTACAGTCTTAGAGGTCATCAAAATCAAATACCATAACTAAGAGGAGAACGAACTACTCGAAAGAGTTAACGGAACAGATCTATAATGTTTATCAGAATTGGGTACATCGCTAATAGCGCCAATCCTTCATCACTCACCAGAATCAACTCAGGCAATATCAGTGGTTACTTCAAAATTCTCTTAACAAACCATCATCCAACATACGCAAAATCTACACAAAGCGGAATTACTAGTAGGGAACCAAAGTCTTTCAGAGGATCTTATTATCAGGTAACGGAAATTTAAGTAAGTCCAGAGGAAATGAATTACGTCATCCATAGCTTCATCCTTCACATAATCAACTCTTCCAAACACAAACGTTTGCTTCAGAATTATCATCCATTCAATTTTCATGATCTTAAACTTCTTCCAAGTCCATGCAGTCTGTCGTATGATCATAGGGTGTAAAGGAATTATAAACTTGAGTCTGGTCCCTCAAGCCTTCGACACTTCTTCTGGACACTGTGGTGTGGTAACGTGAATCTCTGACATGATCACTGTGCATCTACCATTTACGGGTCAGCTTCTGCTCTCAATTCATCTTAGTACAACTAAAATGAATAGAGAAGCAAGACTGCGTGTCTTAGACAGGTCTTCCAGCACCGTTCGAAATTCGCCAACTCAAACTGCTGACATCACAGGGTACGAAGCAGTGATACGGTTAGGTTTACGATAGTCGATACGCTGACGCAAGATTTTCTCTTTCTTCTTCATAACTAATAGGGTATTCAAAAGGAAACACTGAGGTGAACAAAATCATATTCCATCAGTTTCTTCAATCTCTCAACTTCTATAGCATCATGGTTCGTCAACTGAGATCGGTTCAAAGTCAATTCTACTTCTCAAACGGGAGGGAATCCCAAGAGTTTCATCAGAAAACACCAGAAATTTTATACAACGAAGCTTCCAATGCCAAAGCTTTCTAAGGGTGGATATTCATAGGTGTCAGGAGAAATTTGGAAATTAAATGAGATCGAGTTAAATGTTTCCATAGCAGCGTTAAGCTTAACAGATTTGAGCGGTTAAAGGCTATCATAACAAAAGTAGGATGCAAATAGATTTCTAAAGTCACATGTCAGATACGGTAATCCCTGGCAGCTTATGAGGGCCAGCCAATCCATAACTTAAAGACCTCAAAATCGAATATAACAAAAGTAAACGGATTCGTAGGATGAGCACGGTCGCCAAGCCAGATGGATAGTTCATATATCAAGGTCAAGTACATGGTTCATCAAAGTGTGGAAATAGATAAGCGAACAATTCAAGGGGTTGGATTCTTGTTTAGCTTTTTAGCATAAGTGGCAGGTAGGTTGTGAATCATCGGTAATACGAACATCGTATACTGTCAAAAGTGAGGCGTATAGAATATCAGTTGTCAGCATCATCATGCTCAGTTAACAATTTCATATCGAGACCAAATTATCGTCATATCCTTCCAAGGAAAACTAGTTGACGGCAAGATTCAATATTTAAGAAGGGAGGGAATAAACTTCCTATATCCATGGTAAATAACCACTAGAGTTCTCATAGGAGTAGTAATGGATTTTGCAAGACAGAGTAACATCAGATGATATATTTATACCCAGCACGGGTAATGAATTCATAGAATGTGTCAAACACATTAGGGTTAAATGACCTTCAGGATGGTCGGAGAGGTATTAAACGGTTTATCAAACAGATCGGAAGTGAAAAATCAAAATCAGGTAGGAGAACACGCCCAGAAGATATACTTAAGCAAACTCACTTCTTGGTCTTCGGTTGCTGCTCTTCCTGGTTTCTTAAATCAACTGGTATGATCCGAAAGACATCTTCGCTTGGCGGCTAGACAATCTCTCGGAGTCATGTCAAATCCTACTTCACCTTCTGGTGGAAACTTGGTGGTTCAACCAGGAATCATATTCGGAAAACTCAGGGTGCTAATTAACTCTCAATATAAGGTTCATTCATTGGTGTACGAAATGGCTTCTAGGAAAAACTTCATAACCGCGAAAGTAACACACGAGTCTCCAGAGTAATAGCGATAGCAAGGAGTTTAACAATCGGAAATCATGGTAGGAAGTTCAAAATTGTTTCAACGCCAAAAGTGAGACATAGGAGGATAGTTGTCAATATTTTGAATGTTCAATCAACCAATCCCTTTTAAGAATAAAACCAAGGTTAACTATCACAGAAAGACGGATCAACAAAGCAAATCTTATCGTTCAGAATGAGAGGGAAACATTTTTTATACTCGCGGTTTAAACACTACAAGACTTCTCATGGGAACAGAGATGGTTAAGACGAACTCAAATAGTGTCAGAAAATTCATAGATGATTATCAAAAGCAAGAGACAGCTAACAGAAAATATCAAGTACGTCATCGCCATGGAGATTCTCAGAATGCCCGAAGAGGCATCAGGATGATTAACAAAAGAATCAGAGGTCAGAGTCGGAGTCTGAAGATAAGGATCAACGAGTGTCAGACAATTTCTATGCAATTCTCAATGCTTTCAAGATTTAATTAGGTTTCAAATTTTTAGGTGGTGTAAAGCATAAGCTTTCAATCTCCAATGTGATTTCAATAGGCTTTAATAAAAAATGGGACACTAATCAGAGTGATGCGGAAGCAAAGATACTTAAGCAAATGCCTTAGTCTACCCATTCCTCACTGGTCAGAATTTAAGTTCCTATAGGGAAATCCTAAAGCAAAATCTTACAGGTTATCTTATGAGTGCCTACAGTGGAAACTTAGTGGTCCAAACTTCACAGGTCAAGGGTAAATGTATTACGAGTCACCGCCTGTCTCTCTGATACCATAAATTGTAACACCCCAACCCGACGAGGGTAAAGATGTCACAATAATGGTTTCATATCAGATCAAACAAAAGCATACATCCATAGTAATACAAGAAATCTCAAAGGTTACAAATGAAATACTGAAAAAAACTACAAGGTTACAAATGAGAATTTCAATAAACTCTAATTCTAACATAATAATAACTTCTAGTCATTTCTAATCCAGAATAGCTATCACGTCTTCTAAGTCCAAGGTACTCTCCACTCATTCCCAGCTTCTTACTAAAACCTGCCGCAGGAAAAGAAATGCGGCTGAGCTACGAGAGCTCAGTGAACAGATATAACGATAACAAAGCAGTAGTGGAGAAAAGTACAACGTAACAGAAATAAAGGTCATGCAGATGTAATATGGGTTAAGGAATAAGTAAAGGAATAAGAATAAAGGAAAACGGAAAAAAAAAAGGAACAGTAATCCACCACGAGCCCAGAACAGAAAATATCCGAACAATTTAACCATATAAGCAATCCAGAGGGGATACCTCTTAAGTAACCAGATAATATGAGGGGTGTCCTCATGTATCAAATGGAGTAGCTAGCTCCCAGATATGTGAAAGACGTGTATCGCACACACCATCAGTCACCAGATATATAACAGATAAATAATAACAGAAACAGATAACAGATCAAATCTAGGATGCATCCATGCGCCCCAGTAGGCCAGAGTCTTCTCCTACATAACAGATAAAATCAGGGACGGGACAGGTCATCACTCTCCTGCCCTAGAGTCAAGTCATCGGTGCATCAATGACAAGGACATGAAACCCTCATGCCTAGTGGGTGGCTCGTAGTCTCAAACTGTAGGTCAATGGTCAAGTATCAAAAGTCCAAGTATCCAGTTCAGTTATATCAGAAAGTCCATATCAAAAATTCATATCAGAGGGTTCAATATCAGAAGGTCAATATCAGAAAGGTTCAATATCAGAAGGTTCAATATCAGTAGGTCAATATCAGAAGTTTATAGGTTCATAGAAAAGATTTTAATTCAAAGGTTTCATATTAGCTTGTATTTAAAATAATCTTTCAGTGACTTTCATAAAATGATGTTTAGTAAAACCTTTTTATAAAGATAGTCTTTAAAAGAGATTTTCATAAAACCTTTAGTGCAGTTTCAATTCAAAATTGGTATAACATCGTATTCAAAAGCTTTTCTCAAAACATTTTCATATCATCAAGGAAAGTTTCCGATTTCAGTTATAATGTCAAAATGAATCTTCAGGGTATTTAAAGGTTTGCATATTCAGGTCACAAGGTGAAGAACGAATCATGTCAAGTATCAAAGGAATAAAACAAGGTTCAGTTTATCAAGGGAACTCAGAATCAGATACCATATCAGAAAGGTTCATAATCAAATTCTTATAACAAGGTTCTAATCAGGGATTTATAAATAAGGGAATCATATGAAAGGTTCAAGTAAAGGGGATCATAGCAATGGCATTAATACAGAAACTGACAGATCAGAAAAATGAAAGAGATCATGAGAAACCTGTGAGAAGGTTCAGAATATCTGTACCTTATACCGCAAATGAAAACACAACAGAAATATAAAGGTCGGAAGCAACTCCATCTTCAGCGAATCTACACGAATTCATGACTGTCTTATTATTAGCTTATTTAATTCAGATTACTTATTTTAGTCGGCTTTCCATTTTTAGTAACTTTCTATTTTTAGCAGGTTTCCAGAATTAGTAAGTTTCCATTTCTAGCAGATTTCCATATTTTAGGGTTTTAAATATAAATATACCAAGGTTAAAGGTCTAAAATGAAAATATCTCAAGTTACTCATTTAAATACTTAAGTTATCCAGAATTACACTCTTAACCCTTTAAGTTTAACAATATACAATTTATACCCCTTAGTTAATTTAATTACAAAAATAAACCTTATAATTATATAAATCACAATTTAACCCTTAACATATTTATATTAACACAACAAGCCCTTAATTTATCAAAATTACAGAATACACCTCTCAATTTAATGTATGGTACGAAATACCCCTTCAAGTTTCATAATTTACAAAACAAGTCCCTTAATTATTTAAAACTTATAATTCGAATCACAATTTATTAATAATTACACATTAAGCCATTAAATATCCAAAAATACACATTAAGCCCTTTATATCATTAATTATACGAATCAACCTCAAGTTTTCAGAATTTACACTTTTAGTCCCTCTATTTTAATTAATTGCAAACCAAATTAAACATAACCATATAATTACAATTTAAACCTTTAAATTACAAAATTGACACAAGAAACCCTTATATAATATTTTTCTCACATTACCCCAGATCTAAAATGAATTACAAAAATGTCCCACGAGTTTTAAAAATTACAAAACACACCCTTTTGATTTTATTTTCAAATCGGTATACATTTAAAATTAACAAACCCTAACCAAAATTCATCCAATCATTACATCATCATTCACCAACCTTAAAAAGCATTAAATGTCCAGATTCAATCACAAAACCTAACCCTAAAATCGTTAATAGGGTTTTATATTTTTATTCCTTATTTTTCATAAATCCGATTAAACACAATAATTACCCACGAATTATACAAGCTTCAACAAATCAAAAAGCCATTTTTATAGAGTTATGTGATGATGATAGAACCCAGAAAAATTATGTACAAGCCTCAGAAAAATCGTATGCATATATTTAGATTTATGGTACATTTTAAGAATTAAAAATCATAACGATCAAACAAGCTTGCATGGGTCGATTTAGCCAATTTATATGAATCATATATGATGTAAGGATCATGAGAAAAATGGAAAATGAATTTTAGAACGTGTGAAAAGGTCGTATGAATTATTTACCTCTCGGATGAATACGCGACACAAAATAATTACCATGATCAAACCAAGCAATACCACGACCAAGGCCTATTTTTCCTAGCTTCCTTAGACCTTGATTATCACCAGAAAAATACCCAATGCCTTCCAGAAATTCGGATGAATCAACGAGGATTTTGTGTGTGTTATTTAGGGTTTTCGGTGCACAAATAAAGGAAATAAGGAGGAATGCCGTGTGATATGGGGGGAAATATCATTATACACGGCCAAATTAATGGGGAGGAATAATTTTCCTGATTTTATACATAGTTTCCATAATTGTTTGATAATTATCTCTTATTTACATTATTTAAAATACAAAACAAATTAATTAAATGTAATACTTATATTATTTTCGGTCCATGCATTATTCTTGTGTGAGACAGTAATTTTTATGACATGAAAAATGTTAAAATGTAGAAATTAAAATTTCCTTACTTTGTATGTTGCTTATTTCACAGAGTTTGGAATTTATTTGGTGTTTTATACACTTATTAATTAAAATTTAAAGTTGCAGGGGCATTTTGGTCATTTTGCATGATTTCAAATTTTGGGTTTTACAATCATCCTCCCAATGGTATGTACCCCCCCATTCCAAACTCAGTCTTATCCTCAAAGTTTATATCCTCCAATCATTGGACAACCTAAGAACCCAAGTCTTCCTCAACCTTATGGGAGTATACCATAGTTTCCTAAACCAAAGTTTATACATAGTTTCCGTATGCCGCGAGAAACGGTTATCCGTTCGCCATAAACACGTCTTATCAGTCTTACCCAAACCAAACTCCTATGGGAATGTCCCCAAACAACAATCCTTACAATACTGTCCCTATGTACCCACCACCTTGTAATTATCTATACTCGGACCCTATGGGTTCGGCTACACCCTTCGTTAGGTGGATAGAGGATTACCCATTACCCGATGGGTTGAAAATGCCTTCACATATTGGGACTTACAATGGGAAGGGGGATCCGGACAATTTCTTACATTTGTTCGAAAGGGGTTATTAATATGCAAAAGTGGGTTATACCTGTGGCCTGTCACATGTTTACTTATACCCTACGGGATTCTGCCCGTATCTGGTGGAATGGGCAGAAGCCTGGCAGCATTGTTAATCTCGATGATCTCAAGGCTAAATTCTGATCACACTTCAGTCAGCAAAAGAAGTTTACTAGGACCCATCTTACGGTGCACAACATTAAACAAAAGGAAAACAAAAGCACAAGGGCCTTCGTTACTAGGTACACCGATGAAACTTTGCAGATTTTGGGTCTTCATGAGGATCAGCGTATCTCGGGTTTCGTACATGGCCTTCGAAATCGGAGTTTGGTGGAGTTCTTATCCACTGACCTTCCGACAACTTACAAAGGCTTAATGGAAAAGACATACACTTGGATTGAAGCAAAGGAGGTCTGTACTAATGGTGCTCCGATCGATAGAGACAACAACAACAAGTCCTCAAAGTGGGAAGGGTCAAAGAACAAGAATAAAAACAGAGACAGGTTTTCTCCATATAAAGGCCCTAACCACAGTTTGCTAGAAAGTCTAAGTAAGTCTCCAAAGGAAATACTTGCAACGGAGAAGGCTGCTAAAGCTTTCGAAGCACCCCCTCGCATGACAAGTAAGGGTAAAAACAGGGATACAAGCAAGTACTGTCACTTCCAAGAAGACAATGGCCATGATACAAACAGTTGCAGGGAACTAAAAGGGCAGATTGAAGAAGCCGTAAGGTCTGGGCAGTTGGCACACCTGGTGAAAGGTATCAAGAAGGGCAAGAAAAAGATGACCGACACTCAGTTGGCCAAAGATACTAACCCTCCCGAAGCCCCAATACTAATGGTGCATTGGGGCGAAACCAGCTTGAAAAGAAAGGCGCCGGAGCCAGAGGCAAACGAGATAGGGGAGATAATGTTCCCCCCTATCACAGGCAAGGTCTCTTTGAACGACCCAGTAGTCATCAAAGTCCTCATTTCTAACCAAGAAGTAGATGGAGCTTGTATGGACTGCGGAAGCTCTTGTGAAATCATATATGAGCATTGCTTTCGAAAGCTCAAGCCTTCAATCAGGTCACAAAGGGTTGACTCGAAGATACTTTTGGTAGGATTCTCCGGTGAGCATTCGTAGCCATTGGGAGAAATTCCGTTAGAAGTAACAATTGGAAAAGGCAAGCTTGCAAGAACGGAAACCCTCTTGTTCGCCATCGTAAGGTCCAACTCTCCCTACAATTTTTTGATAGGAAGGACCGCCATGCAAAAGATGGACATCGTAGTCTCAACTATACATGCAGCAGTAAAATTCCATACACCTTACGGAATAGGAACTGTACTTTCTAATCGCGATCAGTAAAAGAAGTTTAGCAGGAAAATCAAGGAAAGTCCTCAGGAGCCTCCAAAGGCTGCTCTCAGGGGTACGAATATGGAGGAGCACGTTGCGATAAATGAGCGTCATATGGAGCAAATGGTGGTAATAGGGAAGCAACTTCCTGTTGATTTCAAGGCAGACTTGGAGAAGTCACACAAAGCTAAGAGGAAGGTCTTTGAACGGGCACATTCCGGCACGGTTGAAGTCCTTAGGGCACCAATGATCGATGAAAAACCCTTCGACAAGGAACGTAAGCTTAATAAGCCCAAACGCATTGAACCCATTAAGCAAGGGATCAAGGCTAACACTTCGAAGGTCAAAGCCACTGCTGATCTACAAGCTCCGAAGTCATTAACAGAATACAATAGTCAAAGCTCTGTCAAAAGTCGGACACTCGCAAATCCTCTCAATAAAATACCTCTCGAACGCATCCAAGACGAAGAAAAGCCCTCGAAGACGAAGAAAGGATGGGAGCTGTACACAGACGGAGCCTCAAGCTCCGACGGTTTGGGAGCATGCCTAATTCTGAGCAATCCAGAAGGAAAGGAGTACAATTATGCATTACGCTTTGAATTCAAGGCTACAAAGAAGGAGACAGAATATGAAGCCTTGTTAGCTGGCCTTCGACTCGCAAAGGGCATGGAGGTTCAGGACCTCTCCGTTTTTGTAGGCTTGTTTTCAATCACTAACCAAATCAAGGGTTCCTACAAAGTAAGACAGCCCACCATCAATGAATATTTGTATAAAACTACAGAGCTTCTCTAGGGGTTCGAACCATGTGAGATAACACATGTTCGCAGAAGCCAAAACAAGAAGGCGAAGGCCTTAACCAGGTTAGCATCGACGGCCTTTACTCATCTACCCAACAAAGTTCTAGTAGAAGTATTGGATAATAGGTCAATTACACGAAACGAAGCATCTGACGGAGGCTTCAACTGGATGACTCCAATAAAGACGTACTTGATAAGTGGTATTCTGCCTGATAATCCAAAAGTAGCATGGAGGGTCAAAATCAAAAGCCCCCAATATAGGCTTATAGGTAATAATCTCCACAAAAGGTCTCTCTCGTCTCCATGGCTTCGTTGCGTAGGACTGAAACAGGCTTCGATCATTATCTATAATGTTCATGAAGAATCTTGCGGAAGACATGAAGGTCCTAGATCCCTCGCCTCAAAAGTAACAAGATGGGGATATTACTGGCCATCTATATTGGAAGACGTAATGGAAGTAATCAAAGCATGCACGATATGTCAGACACACTCAAAAGCTCGGAAACCATTAGAGTATGACACGTCTTCTATCACATCAGCAAGGCCTTTCGGCCAATGGGGAATCAGCATAATCGGACCCCTAGCAGTAGCTCCCGGAGGGGTACAATTCTTGGTCATAGCAATAGACCACTTCACCAAATGGGTTGAAGCCAAACCTTTGGCACCCACAACAGGAAAGCATGTGGAAAAGTTTATGTGGGAACACATAATTTGCAGATTTGGAGTCCCACAAGTCATCACTTCTTACAAAGGGAAACACTTTGCCGAAGGGGTGTTCCCATCTTTCTGCAAAAGCCTGAAGGTAAAGCAAATGTTCACTTGTGTTGACAAGGATATTGTCGTTGAAATCGAGACAAAGTTAGGGCAATATCAGCATGAGTGGGTAGATAGGTTACCCAAAGTCCTGAGGGCATATAAGAATATGTCCTTCGAATAAACACAAGCAAAGCCAAGTCGAAGGGCCCAATGTCAAAGAGAAATGCTGCGACAACAAAGCATACGAGCCTGAAGAACTGGATACTAGCCTTCGTAAGTTTTACATATAAGACTTACCCTTTTTAAAGCACTTAGTTGTTTTTCAATTTCATGTAACGTATTCTTCTCACATAGGAAAGAAGCATTAATGGTAGGTGTCTTAGTGTTCATTTCTTCAAATGATGTAATCTTTCCTACCCACTTAATGATATAACACGTTTCCCTCAAAATCTCTTTTTTCGTTTTATACAACAAAGATTTGTTCAGCCAAGTACTTTACAAGTTTCAATGTCGAAGGATGAAGCAAGATACATGTCTTGTATACAAATAACATCCATTGCAATTCACATTAACTTTCCTATAAAGTCTTAGGGTATTAAAAGCCCTCTGCAACTTAAGGATAAAGACGGAGTGGGTCGCAACCCTCTGTCGCAGTCAAACTATACGATTGCTAAAAATCTTGGTCCAAAATACACACAATGAGGTTATAACCTCAGGCTGTATGTCTACGTTTATAAAAAAGTGTAAGAGAAGATAAGCATGATAACAAAAGTGGGGTGCAATCCCCCACATTGGCATTCATAAGGCTATATTTAGTCATAGCCAATATTAACATAATAACGATTGTCTAAGTTCTGGGTCGAAGCCCAGAAACACAAAGGATTAATTGTTCAAACACAAAGGCACATGCCTTTAACCATGATAAATTGTTTAAAAAGGGTACATGCCACCCTTACAGACCAAATCATTGCCAACATGGCAACCTTCAAACGTTCTTTGAGGATTTCGGATCCTCCTGATAAGATGGAGACATAGGCTTCACAGATGAGGTTCTTTTGGTGGGAGACGGAGGTTGTATCTTCTTTGGCTTCTTAGATAGGAGATCTTCAATGTAGGCTGAAGGGTCTTTGGTTGCTTCGGCAAGGAATGGGTACTCTGCTGTTGTGAACGCATTACCAGCTTCATCATATTCTCGCTCAGAATTCAGACGGTAGTATGGTACCTCCGACAGCACAACTGGTTTTTTGGTTTCAGCAATCTCTTCCAAAGTTGTGCACTTACCGTAAAAAATGGCCGTGTTCACTTGCTTCCCCACGACAGCTCCCACCTCATCACTATGGTACAGCTCCATAGCAATATAAGGAACAACCTTCGATAACACTTCAGCCCTATCCTTTTTCAAGCTTGTTGATCCCAGTTGAGCTTCACGATCTTATTAATTACTTTAGATATAAACCTAAAGCAATCGGTATAGAAACTGATCTTGAGTTGTATATCAAATATTATGCGGAAATTAATATTTGATCTTAAGAAGAATAAAACACAAACGAATTCTCAAACAACACTTCAATATATTAATACGATTGCTCGATAGCAATAGGGTTACAAGAAACCTTGAAGTGTAAAACAATAATGATACGTATCTAAAACCTAACCCTAAACCCTCCTTTTATAGACTAAGGAGTCCTAGTCGGTTACAAAACTTTCTATACACGAAAAATATCTTTACGTTTATCTTTTCTATACATATCCAATAAGCAGCAGCATAATCTTCCTAGCAGCAGAGTCTTCGTGGCTAGCAGCAGAGTTATACTTAGCTTATTATACCAATCAGCAGATAACATCAAACAGCAGAGTAATAAACTAATCAGCAGAGTTACTTAACTAATCAGCAGAGTTAATCAGCAGAGTAACACTTAGTGTATTTCACGAACAGCAGATCTTTAGACCCAACAATCCTCCCCTAAACTTGATATTTTTCTCCAAAAATCATCAAGTTTCCTTTAAACCACAATACTACCAAGAGGATGTTTCCAAACACTTTCTACTCAAAATCTGTTCAGTATCTACTTATCAATTTGACCTTCTTCTCCAGTCTTTGATTTCTTCACATTATCAGACTCTATAACTTCTAGTTCTCTCTTCTTTCCTCTTCTGAAACCTTGTCTTGGAGAGTTCAACATAGCATAGGTTTCATAAAATTCTTTTGTAATTATAGCATCTGACTTTCCTTTGAAATCTTTCATACTGTAATTTCTTTCATTCTTCAAATAATACTTCATATCATCAATTAATTCCTTCTTTGTAGGTAACTTGGTTTTATACCCATACTTCTGTCCTTCTTTGATTCTCAGAATCAGCTCTTCCCAAGTAGCTACTCTATTCTTTTTGAGTATAAATTCTACCAGCTCCTCTGTCTTTTCATTTTCATCTAACTGCTCATCTTTCATTATCAATGAAGCTTGACCTCTTACAATCAATGAAGAATCCATGAAATATTGTAACTGTTCATTAAAATCTTCTTGATTTACATCTTTAGTTTTGGATCTTTCCATAAATTCAAAGATAGTCCTTTCTTCATTAGCTGCCACCTTCCTTGCATACTCCTCATCAAGAGCAATCTGATCTGCTTTTGCTTGTTCATCAAAAGCAGTCTGATCTTCTTTTGCTTGTTCATCAGCCAATCTTTGAGCAGCTTCTTTATCATGCCTATCTTGATCTTCTTTTGACCAAAACTCAAATGGAAGATGAATAGGATAAGGTGCAGGTTCTTCAACTTCTTCACCTTTTCCTTTATCTGTTAACGAAATGGGTGATAGTATAGGTGTGGGTGTGAAAGTGGGTTCTCTTATGATTATTCCTTTGGCTTTGGGTCTTGTAGCAACAGATTGTGAAACAGCAGTCCTTTCTATCACAACAGTTTGTTCTTTTTGTTTTGATGGTGCAGATGTCTGAGTTCCAAGATTAAGCAACAATTGAGCAAGGGCATTGTATCTTCATCAAGTTCAGCAATTTTGTCTTCATCTGATTCACCAGCAAGAGTGATTTAACCCATCAAAGAGTTCTTTCTCCCATCAGCAGATTCAACCTTTTCCTGTTTTCACCAACAGCAGCAACATTTTCATCTGTTTCCATTACAACCTCCCCTGAATCCTTGATTACATCCTCCTGATCATTCCTCCCCTGTTTGGAAGCATCCTCCTCCAAACATGGTTTGGAAATCTTCCTTTTCTTGGATTTCATGAGGTGAGAAAATCTTGCTCTTTTCCATCGAACACTCTCCAAATGCTTTACCCTTAACTTCAGTCTGTAAATGATTGCATCTTGAGAGTGTTGAGTATTCTTCATAACCTGCAACTCTTCAGTAAGAGCAAGAACTTCTGTTGACAATTTGGTACATTTATCCGTCAATTCATGAAGTTGTTTCAGAATAGTCTCACCACTTCGGTCTGTGTTACCTGACCCGAGAGGTGGATCATTGACATTGACATTTTGTACAAGTGGAGTAGCCATCAATTCAATATGTGGATGTTCAAGACTAGTCTCAACACTTCGACCTGTGTTACCTGGTCCGAGAGGTGTATCATGGACTTTGACAACATGTACAGTATCATCCATCAATTCATGAGTAGTTCCATGACTGTCCTCATCACTTCGGGATGTGTTAACTTCCCTGAGAGGTGAATCTTGGGACAAAAACTCAGTCTCAACCCTAGGTTGAACATCTGAGCCCCCCATATTAGCCAGTTGGCTGGGGTTACCATCTTGTGCATCAAGTTCAAGAGAACCTTCAGCAGTAGATGTTGCCAAGGTTGGGGTCTTACTTATGTTGACACTGGCCTGCTCAGTTACTAAACCAGAGACAGTAGTGTCAGCCCCTTCCTTCATGCCATCTCCATCACCTATGGCAGCCTCATCTGCAACCATACCAGCACTAGTCTGAGGTAACTTAGTGCCCTGTTCTTGTGAAAACCTAGGTGAATGGGTATTTTGAGGTTCATTAGAGGATGATTCATTCAAACTTGAAGATGAGGATGTGTGATGGGAAGATGTGGGAGTTCCAACTTCTTCATCCTCATTGACAGTAGCCACAATGTCCAAAATGTATTGAGATAGGGGAGTGATGGTACCAGAAAAACCTTTCCCATTTTTCTTCAGAAAAGCAAACATTTTGATTGCCATTTTGCTACTTGGCTCAATATTTGTATGTTCCAAAGGTTCTTTTAGTTGATGGTTTATAATGAGTTGTAAAAACCTTGGATACAAATAAAACTGCTTTTTGACATACTTCTTCATACCTTCAAAAATCATGGATGAAAAATCAAACAGTTGTCCTGTGGCCAAACAAACCAAGGCCGTAGCTTGAAAAGCACTAAATTCATTCCATCCACCTACTTTAGGAAACAAACAATGTTGAAGAGTATGCAAAAGAAACTTCCAATGTGGGCAAAGAAGACCTTTATAAAATGTTCCACTAGCCTCAGGCCTCTCATACCCAATCTTCTCTAGCTCAGTCAAAATAACATATGTGGTAAGATTAGGGGGTGTTGGAACATCGGATAGACGAAGACTTCTCTTAATAGATGTTTCACTAACAACAATACTCTCTCCATCCACACTACCAATCAACCTTTCCTCCCCGTCTAGTGTATCAAGCTTAACAGTTGACCAAAACTGGTGCATATGAGATTTAAATATGGGAGGATCAACTGTTAAAGCATACCTTAAACGAGATGCACTGAGAAAATCCATGACTTCATGAAAACCTTCAGCAGCCGAAACCTTGCTAAGAAAAGTAATCTGATTGTGCTCATCAGGAAACTTTCTTCTAGCCATTTTGATTTTGGGGGTTTTGGATTGAATGAGATGAATTAGTGTTTTTGGGTGAGAATTGGATATAACTTTGGTCATGTTAGATGTAGTGAGATCGAATTGAGTTTTGAGACCGTTTTGATCTAATTAGGGTTTAAGACGCGCCAAAATTTTCAATTTGACCCCTTTACTTTCAAACTCAGCAACAGAGTTATGAAAAGTTTGACCAAAAGTCAACTTTCCCAAAATCTCCAAATTTAATCCCTTAATCAGATTAAATACGATACCAACTCCTCATTTAAGTCTCATAAAAACCATAAGTCTATAAATCCCTTGACATCTTAGCAAATCCCCAATTTCACAAACCCTAATACAAAAACCAAATAACCATGAGTGCATCAAAAACACCGATCATCGAAATTTCCTCTGATTCCTCTTCAGATACTTCACAAGGATGGGAAAATTATTTTCCCCCAATTTCATCTTTGCACAACGCAAAGGCAAAGCTATTGTTGAAGAAGAAGTGTCTGACCCGCTTCCATCTACTCCATCTTCCTTTGAAGACTCCAGCAGTGATGAAGAAACAGCATCATGGCCAAAATCCTTGACGTATTATCAAGGTTCTAGGGAAATAGATCCTCCTCATCATCCCTTGACTGTCGAGCTCACAAGACAAATGGAGAAAGTTGTTGCCGCCTTTGGAAAGAGTGTCGATCCGCCTCATCCAAGGTCACGTACGGTGGAGCAGGAACTCCCTGTTCCAAAGAAGAAGCCTGAGAAGAAACAAGTTCCATCCTCAAGTCAACAGCAAATTCCATCTCCAAGACCATTAATACTGGCACTTCCCTGCAAGAAGGTGTCTGAACACATGGGTAGCAGAAGACCCCGCAGCAAAGTCATGCCGGATATTGTTGGAAAAGGAAAAGGAAAGCTTGAGTAGTTGTGTGTGGTAGGTTTGTGTAGTAAGGTAGTTGGTTGGGTGTTTGTTTTGTGGTTTTTGAATCCTGACTGTTGATGTAACTCTTGCTTATGTAGTGAATATTCCCAGTAATGACTAAACATCTAGTATCTTTGGGTTTATGAACATCCACTCTTATGCTTTTGATCCTGAATTGTTAACCTCCCCTGAACTTCAGAATCATCGTATTCTCATCAAGCAAACTTTTGTGACTTAACCTGCAAAAGATTAGTAGAAAGCCACAAAAACACAAGCAAGAATATCCCATAATGCATATAACCACATAAGACAGCATAGCAGCAGAGTAGCATAGCAGCAGACAATTCAAGAAATAACAAACTTTGACTTAACAACAGCACCAATCCTTACATAATTTTACAAAAACATACAGAGATAAGATGTTTAAAGATTAAAGATTTATCATGCCAATACTAGCAACTAAAAATTGAAATCTACTTATATCAAAACTTTTTGTAAGTAGATCAGCAACATTATTGTCAGTATATATTTTAACCACTTGAATTAACTTTTTCTCATAACAATCTCTAATAAAATGATGTCTTATCTCTATGTGTTTTGTTTTAGAATGAAAAACAGGATTCTTGATTATACACATTGTGCTGTTATTATCAATATAAATTTTGGTGTTCATGAAATTGTACCCATAATCCAAGAGTTGGTTCTGAATCCAGAGTACTTGTCCACAGCAACTGGAAGCAACTACATACTCTGCCTCAGTTGTTGAGTTAGCCACCACAGTCTGTTTCTTGCATTGCCATGAGATTAGCCTATGACCAAGGTATTGACAGCCTCCAGTGGTTGACTTTCTATCCAAACTAGCTCCAGCATAGTCACTGTCTGAGTATGCTATCAAGTCAAAGGGTGAATTATTAGGATACCAAAGGCCCAATTTAGGTTGACCCTTTAGGTACCTAAAAATTCTTTTGACCACTTCCAAGTGTGAAACTTTTGGGGACACTTGAAATCTGGCACAAGCACATACAGCAAACATGATATCTGGCCTTGAAGCAGACAGATACATCAATGAACCAATCATTGATCTATAAAGATGTACATCAACCTCTTCCCCATCTTCATCCTTGAGCAAAGGTTTGTTTTTATCCATTGGTGTCTTAGCTGCCTTCACATCATTGAAACCAAATTTCTTTAACATATCAGCCACATACTTGTCTTGGCTAATAAAAATCCCATCTGATTTCTGCTTGACTTGAAGCCCCAAAAAGAAAGTGAGTTCCCCCATAGAACTCATCTCAAACCTGTTGTGCATAAGCTTTTCAAATCCTTCACATAACACCTTATTTGTAGACCCAAAAATGATATCATCTACATAAACCTGAACAAGTAGGATATCCTTTTTGTCTTTCTTAATGAACAATGTTTTGTCAATGGTTCCTCTGCAAAAACCATTGTTCAACAAATACTTGGATAAGGTGTCATACCAAGCTCTAGGAGCTTGATGTAGTCCATACAGTGCTTTCTTCACCTTGTAAACCCTATCAGGATACTTAGGATCTTCAAAACCAGGTGGTTGCATCACATATACCTCTTCAGGAATCTTTCCATACAAGAAAGCACTTTTCACATCCATTTGATACACAGGAAAATTCTTGTAAGAGGCATATGCCAAGAATAGTCTGATAGCCTCAATTCTTGCAACTGGGGCAAATACCTCATCATAATCTATTCCTTCTTCCTGAGTGTATCCCTGAGCCACCAATCTAGCCTTGTTTCTAATAACAATGCCTCTTTCATCTCTTTTGCATCTGAACACCCATTTAGTACCAATTGCTCTTTTTCCATTAGGCAAATCCACCAATGTCCAGACTTCTTGAAGCTTGAACTGCAGCAACTCCTCTTGCATAGCTTCAACCCAACTTTCATCTTTCATAGCCTTGTGAATGGTTTTGGGTTCTTCTTGAGATAAGAAACAGGCAAACATACAATTTTGTAAATCCTTGTGGCTATTCCTCTTTTTAAGAGTTTGAGCAAACAATCCCTGATCAAGCAAATCACTCAAACCTTTTGATTTACTTTTGGTCTGTACAGCAGAGTGAACATCACCAATAATTTGCTCCTTTGGATGATTTTTATGGATTCTGGTTGTTGGAGTGGGACTAACAGGTATATCAGTCTCCAAATTGGATAAATCAGCTTCAGCACCAAAGACATCAACAACTTCATCATCAGTGTCCACATACACTTCTTCTAATTCAGGCATCTCATTAGAAGAATCATCATAAGAATCACCACCTTTATCAGCAGTAGAGTCCTTGGGCACAGCAGCAGAGTTACCAAGCTTAACAGCAAAGTGTTTTTGCCTAACAGCAGAGTGTTTTGGCCTATCAGCAGAGTGTTTTGTTCTGGCAGCAGAGTTGAGAGAACTGCTGCTATGTTTATTCCCTTGGATTCCATCAATTTGTGACTCTTCATCTCTTTCCTTATCATCATTCTTGTCATCATGAGAAGGCTCATCATCACCTTCTGCATTAACCTTTGGTACTTCCTTATGAACAACATCATCATCTGAACTCTTTCCCTCTTTATCTGTTGGAGTGAAGAATTGATCAAACTTCCACTTTTCAATCAAAACAAACTCCTCTGCAGATCCATCCTTCTTTGCTTGTGTACCTGCATTGGGGTTAGTTTGTGTACCTGCAGACATGTTAGTAGTACCTGCAATGACTGGTTGATAATTCATACTTTTGGTTAAAGAATCAATATCAAACATCCATTCAGGACCTTTTCCATCAACATTGGGTGTGGTTTCTCTAATTTTAACATGTAAATTTTCCACCACATGCCCAGTCCTTTGATTGAAGACTCTAAAAGCCTTACTTTCAGTGGAGTATCCAACAAAGAAACCTATGTCTGCTTTCTCACTAAACTTGCCTAAGTGGTCAATGGTGTTCAAGATAGTAACAGGACACCCAAATGGTCTAAAGAAATCTATCAGAGGTTTCCTACCATGAAATAACTCATAAGGGGTCTTGTTATGAGGCTTAACTATCTTACTTCTATTTTGCACATAGCAAGCAGTGTTGACTGCTTCAGCCCAAAAGATAGTGGGTAACTTAGACTCTGACAACATTGTCCTAGCAGCCTCAATTAATGTTCTATTTCTCCTCTTAGCAACACCATTTTGCTGAGGAGTTCTAGCCACACTAAATTGTCTAGTTATACCCTTTTCCTCACAGAACTGATTCATCACTTGGTTCTTAAATTCAGTTCCATTGTCACATCTGATGATCTTAACCTTGTGATTAAATAGGTTTTCTATCCTTGTAATAAAAGCCTTAAGAATGCCAGGAGTCTCATCCTTAGTAGCTAAAAAGAATACCCAAGTAAATCTACTAAAGTCATCAGTGACCACTAATCCATACATCTTTTTGTTCAAGCTTTTCACATAAGTAGGTCCAAATAGATCCATATGTAACATAAACTAGGGTTCAGTTATAGAGTTCACCAATTTGGACTTACAAGATGCTCTATGTTGCTTTCCCATCTGACAAGCAACACATATTTCAGGATTTTCAAAAACCTTTGAAGGTAATCCTCTGACTAAATTCCCTTTCACCAACTTGTTGATAGCCTTGTAGTTCAAAAGGCCAAGCCTTCTATGCCAAATTTTGGATTCATCAATAGTGGCTTTGGCAAACAGACAAGTTAAATCTCTTTTGGGAATAATATTCTTTATATCCACACTGTATATATTGTCATTTCTAGGGACTTTAAGAAGTACTAATTTATCATCAGGTATCTTATAGTCAGGAGATAAGACAAGACACTCAGTGTCAGTAAAAGGAACAAAATTCTTCCTGTCACACATTAGTGAGACACTAAAAAGATTGAACTTAAGACCATTCACCAAATACACCTTCTCAAAATCCAATTTGCCAGTTCTGATGATGCCTTTACCAACGATTTTACCTCCTTTAGGGTCATTCCCAAAGGCAACGTATCCACCATCCAAAGCTTCAAAGTTTTCCAAATTGCTCTGGTCTCCAGTCATATGTGAAGAGCATCCACTATCAAAAATGCATTTATCCTTTAGCTCCTTTTGTAGATTGCCCTGCACAAAAAGTAAGAGAATTAGTTTCTCTTTGGGACCTAAGCCATTACTGACTTAGATCTGCCTTGTGCATCAAAGTAGTCAAATTTCTTCAACTGCATTGGTGCACTGCTGTGTCTGAGAACATGATCCAAAACTTTAACTTTAGGTTTCCAGACCCAGCAAGCTGAGGCCTTAACAGCATAAAAATGATTGCCCACAACAGTATCAATAACCACTTTTGGCAAAACAGCAGAGTCTGCCTTAGCAGCAGTATCAACTATGTCCTTCTTTATGGGCCCTTTTGGTGCAATAGGTGAGATAACTCTAGAAGCACCATCTCTCATCAAAACTTCCTTGGGAACCATGTTTCTTTTGGGATGAGGGTGAGTCTTTCTAGAAAAATTTCTATGGTTCACCCTTGTATATTGGTTCCAAACTGGTTTTTGATAGTAGTAGCACTCATCTTGCAGATATTCAAAACTACCACAACTATAACATGCCTTTTTAAGTAATTGAAAATCAGTGCCTAATCTTTGTGAAACTAGTTTGTTCCAATTTCTTTGGTTTCCTCTAGGCAAGTCATTGGTTCTCTTAGGATATACTCTAGGTGTGTTTTCATACTCAGCCATCTTCCTAGAGATACCTTTACCTAGCTTAGGCTTAACAAACTCATCCTTTTTAGCTTTAGGTACTTTTGATTCAACAATAGCAGGAATTTCTTCCTTTATGTTCTTAGGGGTTGAATCAGATTCCACAACTTCATCATCACTGTCAGACTCCCAATCTTCAATAAGGGGTGCATCAGACCACTTTTTCTCAACCTTAGGTGACTCTATTTTAGTTTCACTAGTTTCACCTACAGGTTTGGCCTCAGACTCAGGTATGAAAGATAGTGTCCTAGTAGGAGGGGCATTGGCACTAAGTTTCTTAGGTGGAGCAACAGCATTATATCCTAGACCACTGCCTGAGTCTGCAAAGTGCCTTCCTATTGGTTTACTGAGAATATCAGTGGCAAATTGTTGTTTTTCCACCCTAACAATATGTTTTTCAGTCTCACTTATAGCTGAATCTTTAGCCTGTTCAGCTTCTTCTACTTTCCCCATAAGAATCTTAATCTCACAATCTTTCTTAATAAGCTCAATTTCTAGACTAGTGATCTTATCAAGATATTCAATTTCAGCCTTTTTTATAAAATTCAAGCTTCTCTTCTAAATTCTTTAAACCATATTCATAATTAAGATTGTCTAACTTAAGTTTTTCATTCTCCATTTTAAGATTTCCATTGCTAGACTTAAGTATTTCTATTGTATCAGAACATGATTTAAAAGAACAAGATGATTCATTGGATACCTCAGAGTCTGATCCAGAGGAAGAGTAGGCCATGAGAGCAAATTGTTGTTCTTTAGGTTCTTCATTAGCTACCAATGCAAAATTTGGACCATCTTCAGCATGATCACTCCAGTCATACTCTCCTAACCCATCACAAGACACCATAGCAGTAGTAGGATTTGGCTCTTCATCAGTAGACTTCTTGACATTCTCATTGTTTCTTTTTGGTGCTCTGCACTCTCTTGCAAAGTGTCCCTTCTTATGACAGTTAAAACATTCAGCCTTTGATTTGTCAAATCCCACATTCTTGTTTCTTCTGAACTTCATTTCTTTACCAGTTCTTTTAAGAAACCTTCTTGCCCTCATAGTTAGCATTGCAAACTGCCATTGCATATCAATCTCTTCAACATCATCAGGATCAAGTTCATCCAGATCTTGAGGCATAACTGAAGTACTTGTAGTAAGTTCAGCCAAATAAGTACAAATAGCAGCATCACTGATGGTGTTGGTATTGGTAGAGTCAGCAGCAGAGACATGTGAACCAACAACAGGAATGAAAGTACCAGCAGCAGAGTGCTGTTCTTGATGACTACCAGAATTCTTGTTGCTTGAGGAAACAAAAGCAAGATTGTTTGTGGTAGAAGATGAACTTGACAATCCCTTGACTTCAGATTCATATACTTTCAAGTTGTTATACAGATCATCCAATGTCATCTTCTCAAAATCTTCCTTGTGCCTCCAAATCACTGTGTGAGTGTTCCATTCAGAAGATAGACTTCTCAGAAATTTTAGATTGATATCTTCTTGAGATACATCAATCTTCAATAGAGCCATCTGACTGGTCAGCTTATGAAGTCGATCATAAGTTCCCTCAATATTCTCAGAACTCAAAGCAGTAAAAGTTTCAAACTGGTGCTTCATTAGGTTCTTTCTTGACTTCTTGGTAGCTTCATTCCCACCAAATCGAAGTTCAATAGCTTCCCATAATTCCTTAGCAGACTCAATATGATTAAAACTTAGTTGATAATCATTAGGTATTCCCATCATGAGAATACTGTGAGCCTTGACCTCCAATCTTCTCTGTGCTTTCTCCTCACTTGTCTTAAGAGTCAAGACTGATCCAGTAGCAGTCTTGGCTGGCTGACTGTCGCCATGTAGAACAACTTCCCAAAGTGAGTAATCAACCATTCTCATGTACTGTTGAATTCTCATCTTCCAGATCTCGTATTCTCCAGTCTTGAGCATGGGAACTCTTGATGCAGTAACCATGTGTGTAGAATCGGATTCCATTGCTTACTTTGATGATTAACAGATCTTGTATTCAGTAATTCTTCTTGGTACCAGTTTCTAGATCACAAGCTCTGATACCACTTGTTGATCCCAGTTGAGCTTCACGATCTTATTAATTACTTCAGATATAAACCTAAAGCAATCGGTATAGAAACTGATCTTGAATAGTATATCAAATATTATGCGGAAACTAATATTTGATCTTAAAAAGAATAAAACTCAAACGAATTCTCAAACAACACTTCAATATATTAATACGATTGCTCGATAGCAATAGGGTTACAAGAAACCTTGAAGTGTAAAACAATAATGATACCTATCTAAAACCTAACCCTAGACCCTCCTTTTATAGACTAAGGAGTCCTAGTCAGTTACAAAACTTTCTATACACGAAAAATATCTTTACGTATCTTTTCTATACATATCCTCAACATACTATACATATCCAATAAGCAGCAGCATAATCTTCCTAGCAGCAGAGTCTTCGTGGCTAGCAGCAGAGTTATACTTAGCTTATTATACCAATCAGCAGATAACATCAAACAGCAGAGTAATAAACTAATCAGCAGAGTTACTTAACTAATCAGCAGAGTTAATCAGCAGAGTAACACTTAGTGTATTTCACGAACAGCAGATCTTTAGACCCAACAAAGCTTTGGCATTCTAGCTTCAACTTGTCCATCTCCTGACAGCGCTTGACATCCTGCTCCACCAACTTCGCTCTCTCGGTTTCCAAACCAATACATTTAGACTCAAGCGCATTAACTTACGCCTTATAACCAACAATCTTAGCCTCCTCCAGCTTTAGCCTACCACACTCAGCTTGCGATTCCTTCAACTGCTCTTCAAGATCATCAATCTTTGCTCGAAGGGCCCCGTACCTAGGATGCTTCTCAAAGTCCGCCATTGCCTCATCACACCTGGACTCTAACTCGGCATAGTTCTTCTCCCTTTCCTTCTCCCTGGAAACGATAACAGCTACCTCCTCCTTGGCATCCTTAACCATATTAATCAACTGCCTTGTGCGGCTGTTCAAGTGGTTGTCCAGCATAGCCTGCCTAGTGTAGCTCTTATCATGAAGATCACAAAGCTCCTCAATAGGCATGTCACCTAACAAGCTTCTCCAAGAGGGAGGGGTGACATTCTCAACCAATAGGTGGCAAGTGATAGCATTTGGAAGCTCCTTGGTGTTCGGTAGCCCTACACATAAATATCAATTAGATATATTGGGAAGAGGGGGAATTGAAGAAATTTTTTGCTTACCATGGATGTCATCATCATCAGCCATCTCTTCTGGTGAATACATAATTGCTTTACCGCGAGACTTCTCTGTTTTTGTTTTGTTGTCCTGGAGGAGGGAGTGGGGATATTCAATTTCCTCTTAGGAGCCTTCACAGGCTTTACACTCGTTCCCTTCCTGTTTCTCACCCTGTCCGCAATACCAAAAGACACTACGACCTTAGGCTGGTCAGTGTCAGACGGAGGATCATCGGAGTCAGCAATGTTCTCTACGAGCAGGGGTGCTTCCTCAGTATTCAGCGGCTTGATTGGTGGAACTACTGCAAGAGTTCCAGGTGGAGTGACATCAACGTCATTATTGTTTACAGACCTAGAGGGAGATCCCACTCCGTAGCTAACATCTTGAGGATCCTTTGGAATAAAGCTTACTTCCTTTGCACCACCTGCGACAACGAAGTTCCTGAAAGCCATTTCTGCATCAACAAGAGAAAAAACAGATGAATATCAGCAGATAAGTTATTTATTTTATTTAAATAGGAAATGTACATACTTTCTCCTTCACAAAAAATTTCAGGCTGTAACAGAGACCCTTCCCAACGGTTAGCAGTACCCTCCATGAATAAAATGGGTTCGGGGAACATCTAGACATCAGCAGGATGGCGTGCAAGACGTTGGTACAAAGGATCACTTTTTACATCATATGGCAAAGGGTCATTGAATCTTTTCTCATCAAACATATAGGCTTCATCTAATAAGGTTGGATACTCGGACGGTATGATCGTATTTTCAATATAGAAAAACTGCTCTTTCCGATTCCTAATGTTCGAAAAGGGCTTCGTCACTAGAATGGGTACATCATGTTCACTTCTTTTAGCAATGGTTATCCAGTCCCCACCGGTATATAGATTCACAAAGCCCCTAAGCACATCTAATGTAGGCTCATACCCATATGCCTTACACATCACGATGTAGGTGGTTAACTTGGCTAGACCAAAGGGGTTTAATCTAGAAATATGAACCTTATAGTATTGCAAAAACTTCAAAATCGGAGGATGAATGGGAATCCTAAGGTTTGACTGAGTAAACGCATGAACATACAAGCCCACATACCCTTCTGGAGCATCAAAGATATTTTGTCTTTTGCTCGGAAGTATGATTTTGAGTCCAGAAGGTATGGGGAAGTCAAGAAGAAAATCGGACAATGCTGCTTTTGACAAGGTGCATGTCTGTTCCCTAATTATTCTTTTAGCAGCCATGCTCATATTAAAAGAATAAAAGATCAAAGAAGGGTGATTGGAATTTTACCTTTTCGTTCCAACGGAAGCACAAGATTACAGAGCAATGTGTGTATTTTGGGCGAAGGTAAAATGAGCTAGGGTTTAACTATTTTGGATTTATATGCTTAGACGGTTTTGATCCCAAGCGCACATGTGTACACCTAACTTTGAAGATCTTGCGGATTTCAAACGGGCAATTAAATTTTGAAATGATATTTGCTAATACCGATTTAATAGACGCTTGAGTCTAAGGAGAAAGTGGAGGGATAATGATTAAACTGCATTAAATGTGCGGTTAGTTGAACATTTATTTTCTTTTTATACGAAAGTATAGCACAAGGAGTATAAGGTATGTTGATTTTTTGAGTCGAATGCAATATAAACTCATGTGTATATATCACTTTCGACTGGGGGGCTTGATGATGTACCCTCCTAACGGGTCGAAGGACTCCCCTTCGAGCCTGTGCGAAGCCCTCTCTTCGGAGGCCCAGGTTAAACTCCTAACACGTTTCATTGGCGTAAAACCATTCGTCTACGAAGTGGTTACCATGTGGGAACCCGCTAATTGAAGCCCTAAGCCCTTTGGGGTATTCCTCTCGAAGGGACTACAACGGAGAACCCTCTTGACCTGGTCATACCCACGTTCCCTCTTACCTTAGGCTTTCCCGCCAAGAAGAGATCGTGGGCTACAAAGCCCTAGCGGTTACCATAAATCATGGGACGCCCCCATGATTTCAGAAACAAGTGCAACCGCCCACTAAGGCCTATTTCTCTCCTATAAATAGCTTAGTCGGGCAAGAACAATGTAAGTTAACTTCACTCTCGTCATTTACAACCTACTTAAACATTACACATACTTACTCGCACGCCGGAGGTGGTTCGCAGGGTCCATCCCCTGCGCAATCACTTAACGTAGTGTTTTAGTATTTCTTATTTCAGGTTAAGAACAAGCTTGGCGCAATCTCAACACCCCATAATTCCTTTGATCACCATCGAAGGCCTGGTAGTACATCTTTTTGGACAATCAGTATATATATATATATATATATATATATATATATATATATATATATATATATATATTATATATATATATATATATATATATATATATATGTATGTATATATACATATATCTATATATTATATATGGGACTAAGCATGCTGCATGGAAATGCCACTTGGCATTCTCAATGCCACTTGGCAATTTTCCACACGCCCTGAAATTATTTAAAAAAATTAGACCATGCTTAGATTCGAACCCTGGTCACTATCCCCACAACCAACACTCCAACCACTGGAGCAACTATGTTTTTGTGATAGAGATTGGAAAACTAATATGTCATTCTTCAATTGTATCCCTATTAAAAGCCTGGAACTAAAATATGGCAACTCAAATCAATCAGTTTCAAAAATCCCTGAATTGTAGCCATATTAAAAGCAAATTCATTAAGAGGAGCGTGTAACAATTCAAAATCACCATTCACATTAAAAACCATGGAAACAACAACAAACCCTAAATCTATCAATAAGCAACCAACCCTAATATGAACATGTTCCGTTCACAGCAAGATTCCTGAACGCAAGGTTAATACACAAATAGTTGTGAGTTCCGTCTAGCGTTATTCATGGTTTTTTTTTGTTCATACTTTATTTATTCAAACTGATGTCGACACAATCATTTTTTTTTTGTGTTTATTGCTAGGGTTAATGATGATTTGTAGATGGATCACGGTTAATATTCATCCAACATCTCACCTATACAATAATATTAACCATGTATCGCATGTTTTCATCAATAAACAAGTCTCTTTTCATTGTTCATTTTAATTGTCATTATATGATATGCACTCATGGAATTGATTGTTGGTAGTTTTCATATATATGGATTTTAATTCTTTTTTACAGGCTTTGTTCAAATGCAGATTTCTAAGCCTCCAAATGTGTTCATTGTGTTGTAGAACTCAATGTAAGTTACAATAACAACTTTAATTTTACTTTCTTAGTATCAATATTAGACATTTCCAGTTATACATACCCCTTCTACCCCTGTATAAACAAGATCCTAATATTAGACATTTCCATATCAATCTAACAATCTTTTAATTAATGCTTTTGTTTTTCTTCATACATTATGAACCAGAACTGTTCCCGGGATTTATTTACTGTATGAAACAACCAAAAATTGTTCTACTAATTTTTGTTTCAGGGAAAATTGCTCTAACAGGAGCTAAGGTATGAAAGATCCCTATTTTCAACTTTAAATCCATATGTTGTTTACAAAAATGCATTAATAAACTTTGTTTATTTTGTACATCTTGCATTTTTTGGTTTCACTGTGCTTGATCTACATACATGGTTAGTCTTCTTTCTTTTTTTGCACTAAAATAAATGATTCACTTCAGCTCAGTTAAGTTTCCTTTATGTAAAACATACATATAGCTGAGAAATCGATGGTATTTGTAGAGGTTGATGGGAGAGTGGACAAATCTATAACATCATTTGATGTTAAGGTGGATTATATGGCTTTTTTTTTGTTTTTTTTTTTTTTTTTTTTGCAGGACGATGAATAGTTATAGGTACCTATTGGAGGAGCATATATTGGGAGTAACACTAAGGTATTTATTTTGATTGCTTATGTATGGATTTATTTACATGAAAAAGTAATGCTTTTTATTAGGAGATTTTGGGTGTTTAGTTAACTTAATATATGTTTCAGTAATTGATAGTAATTGTTTAGTTAAGTGTATGAAATGCCTAAAAAAGTTCTAATTAAGAAAACTCTTCATTTGTTCGTATACATGATATGGCAGTAACGTTGTTTGGATTTGATTTTGATTTGAGAAGCAAGCCTAACAGTTATATATAACTAAAGATGGGACTTATGCAAGTTTAGAATGAGAGATTTGGTGGTGGTTTTCAGGTTGGCTGCAGTTGTAGCTTATTATAATAATATGGTGGCTTGGACCCTGTATTGGTTTGCTCAAAGAACCATGTTCTGGGCTCTGTTTGTTGTTGGCCATGATTGGTAATTAAATAGTTAAAGCTCTAAATTATATAAAAAGTTTTCATCTTTTTGTGTCAATAGTTCTTCTAAATCATAACTATAGGGTTATGATTTGTTGTTTTTTTTTTTTCATTGGACAGTGGCCATCGAAGCTTTTCTAACAACACAAAACTCAATAGTGTAGTTGGGCATATCCTTCATTCTTCTATCCTTATACCCTACCATGGATGGTATGTTTCTATTCAAGAATAAATTCATACTTAATAGATACTTTAAACTATTCTCTTTTATAAATTAGTATTAATTATAGTTGTAATTACAGGAGAATTAGCCATACAACTCATCATCAGAACCATGGGCATGTTGAGAATGATGAATCTTTGCATCCCATAAGTCTCTGTCAAGAGTTATAAGCGGCTTAAGACTATGTATATATATAAGAATGGCTGCCACCGAACTAGCAGGTACACTTATGTATCAATATATACCACCAATTAGTTCAGTTGTGATATTTTTGTGCTTTTAGCTTATTCCGCCGATGACAGGGGTCACGAGTTTTAGCCAAAAGCCGATGGAGCCATCCCTCAACTTATCATTCAAACGTTAAAGAAACAAAGTGTGAATAGAAAACTGAGGTATGATCAGCAAGAAGTTTTAAAAAGGAATTCTTATTGTTGTAAGCCAAACACCCTCTGAATCAGGAGTATTTGGAAAAAGAAAAGGTGAAAGGAAATATACCATTATTGTACTCAGTTAAGGTATACCGACTTCCAATCTCTGTTGCTTTTCTTGTAATAGTCAACAATTCATCATATTTCTCACACTTGTCTTACTGTCATGTTGCTTTTACAGGTGAAACGTGATTATATGTTTTTATATTGCAACATTAATTGCGAACCTTTCTGTATTTTGAAACGGTTAGGAAGCACATGGTGACAAAAGGTCAATGTAGAGTCCACTATGTTGACGGTGATGTAGAGGAAGAAGCTGAATTAGAAAAATTCTATGATTATAGAAGCAGGTATATATGATCAAGTATGTTGTCTCTTGAATTTCATATACGTAACCCTGTTTCAAATGTTTCTCTATATGCAGTTTTCAAAAATGTGAAGTTTATAGACCACCATATAACTTTAAACTGTAAACTATATGAGCTAATCAAGAAAGAAGCATATTATATGTGTACTTTTGTAGAGACAATAATATGCCCTAATAAATATTCTAAAACCATTATTCACTAATAATTTTTTGTTTGATGATATTTGTTTACAGGTACTTCACAAGAGGAGCAAGAGGCTGTTCGTGGAATATTAGATACCACAAAGCTCAGGCATGATTCTAGAAACTTTACAAAAGCTCAAGCCACTCCACACAATCTGGTGCAAGAAAGGTACTATCCACATACCTATAAGTGCCTTGCCACTGCCACATGACTCATATACATGCTTTACAATTTACCCGATACAGGCATTAGAGATACTGCACTTAAGGCTTTGTTTGACCATTTTATCTACATACCTAAATCGTCTAAGAATCTTCAACAAAAGATTTTGGCAAATGTCGCTGTTATATTTATTATATGATACAAGATTGGGGTGATTCCCGAGGTTACAAAAGTATTGCGATTATATTTATTTCAGTAAATATCAGCAGTAATTACCTTTTTTTGGCATGAATAGTTTCCGATACCTATTATAAATTTGAAGGAATTCTTCAAAGTTATATCATGTTTAAGCTATGAGGTTGAATTTATACACCTACTCAGCTCTGCTCTTTTGGTGACATGTCAAATCATGTTTAGAGATCATTCAAAGATAGTTCAGTATTTAATATAGAAGCTCTTTTCTTATGCATGTAACCATTAAGTTATAGTTGGGAAAGTACTGGCTACATAAATATTAATAAGGCAGAGTAGAGAATTGGGCGGGTTGGGTGACGGGTTATAACAAGTAACTTTGGCTTAATATGGAATTATGGATCATGGTGGGTTAACCACCTGAAGCACTTCTTGTCCAAATTTTTATATCTAATACAAATAATTAGTATGCCAAATGCGATCACAAAGAGTAGTTAATTAATAATAAACTCTCTTTTGAATGAAATGATTTCAGATATTCTGTGCAGAACTTTGGGGGACTTGCGATCCATTTGACCTAATTCTTTTAGGTTTTACCCGTTTTAGTGTGTCAGAGATCAAAACATAGCCCAACTTAATCTATTCATTAGTAAATGCTAACTGGGTTAAATTTACCACCTCTGCTTCCTTATCAGTATATCACAACTTGATTTATCCTCGAAATGAAAACGTCTTAACATGGAAATGAAACATTAAGGTCATCTTAGTTTTCTTCAAGATGATAATGCCAACCTTCATATAATATATTTTAATTAATTGCAAGTGAAGAAGGGCTTGGGAGTTCTAGGAGTGAGATAGCTGATCCAATTATGGCTGGTAACGTGAAAAAGGATCGCTTGGGTGTTGGTGCTTCACAACCAGGTGAAGTAACGCCTGGTAATGATATCTATGAGCAGTATAAGAAGCGAATGATGCTTGGTTACCTTCATAGGACAAATCCTATTACTGATCCACACAAAGATGGCAACTACACAAAGCCCACAACAAATGTCATTTACAAAGATTTTTTTTTTTTTTTTTTTTTTTTTTTTTTTTTTTGAATAAGCAACATAGATTTGTGTTGTAAAACAACTTCAATATTACATGATTGCTTTTACATACATTTTAGATTTGAATTTGCATTATTTTAAACCGTCCGCGAGCTGTTAGGTTGCACATTTTTCATTAATCTACAACTTTAGTCCCATTTCTTGTGCGCTTTAGGACCGTTTGGGTTATTACTTTTGCGCCTCATTCTGCTAGAATATCAAAACGTACATTCGGTTTTAGTATTTAGCCTTATTATTGGTTTTTAAAATCATGCAAAAAGAATCATGCATAAAAGTCTAATATTCATTGGTGCTTTCAGCATATGTAGTTTGTGACATATTTGTTGAAATGCCATTTCCACAAACGGAAATCATGCATGATTTTTAGCTTTCTTTATTTGTGGTCTTCAGGTTAAGGTTAAAGGCCTCGAGAAGGCCATTTATTGCATATGTTCTAGCGGGTGATGGTTCAGCATTTCATGGTTGTATCAAGCTCTTCTAGGTACTTTGATGAGTTAAAGTAGTATTAATGGTTGAATATTTGAGGGGTGTTTGGGTCATTTGCTTATGAGCTTATTTGAAATTGGAACGGCTGATAAGCACATGAACCTTATGTCTAGATGGTGGTTAGTAGATAAAAAGCATTCACAAGTACTTATTGTTAGTCGATGCTTTGGTGATGTTAGGTCCTAATATAGATTAGTCATATGTAAGCAAAATAAGCAAGCAACACTATTTGTTTTACTATGACAATTAATAAAAGTCAAAGTAAAGCATTGTCGCAAGTTGGCCTATTTCTACAAAAGTTGGTATTCACACACGGACAACTACATGTGTTTGGATAAAAACGACTATTTAGTTTTTGCATTTTTTTTTCATTGTATGTTTTTATTATGCTTTGTGATTTTCAATATTTGTTTACGTCCACTTATTATTATTAATATTATTATGAAGCGAACCCGCCCAGTCGGGCGGGTTATGCCGCTAGTGTATATATATATATATATATTATATATATATATATATATGGGGCACTTTTATTTCAGAACCACTTTAAGTGCGAGAACTACCTTTTTACAACTAATAATACAAAAATGATTTGTTATCAACCTACAAAGCAAGTGAATTTGTGACTAAATATGTCAAAAGGATAGAAATTATAAGGTAATATCCTATACAAACAACACGTTAGACCACTAGACATAAAGTTACCACATAGCAAGATAGCATCAAGACAAACACTCATATTATAAAAGAGCATGACATTATTTGAAATACTTCATTGTGAAGTTGTTTTATTGTTAGGCTAAGACACTTAAGCATACTTATCATTAATTAGCACAATGATCTATGTGATTAATTTGTAGAATAAAAAGACTTCTAAATGTTTATCATACCAAAATCACTTTGACAAATTATAAGTGCACAAGTAGCAAACAGGTAGTGTGACAAAGTCACAAAAGAAGCAAGACGAAAAGTTCATGCAAACTGTGTTTAAATTGTAACATTTTGGAGCATGTATTATTTAGACCATCATAAGCATAGATTTAATAAATGCCAACAAAAGACAAGAGCTATAAAACATAGATACATTATAAAAAATATCATGTATCAAAATGACATATCATGAATTAACAAGTAACACATTAATCTTGCGAAACATCATATAAAGAAAAAATGAAAATATCATACAAATCATGTTAACATTTAGTAGCATATAAGCATGCAAACAAAACCTTTTCAAGGTTTACACATTTGACAATTAATCAAGTAGATAACAAACACCAAGATAACGTCAAGATTATGTAATCAACACATGTATGTGAAATGCAAGTGGTTTTAATAAACTAAAGAAAGAAAAGGCATATCTACTACTTATTTGATTAATATTCCTAAGGAGAGGCGAAATATCTTATTTTAACACTTACTTTAGGCAAGTATAGGAATAGAGATTTTTCAAGTTGGAGAATGAATATATGAGACTCTTACTAGCGGTGTTCAATTAAGGCTAAACACGACCATTTTTATGGGTGATACCCAACTTCTCTCCTGGAAGCAATTTAACCGTTAGGTTAAATTGAGTTTCTAGTGCAATAGGTTCTCCAGTAGTCATTCTCATGTTAGAAAGATTGGAATTACTATTTTTGCCTATTGACGTATAAAAAAAATGATAGTTTACCAATACTTGGCTTAATGTGACTCAACTAAATCCATTATAACTAAGGTGATGAAGATGTCATGTTATACACATGAATTTTAACAATGGTGTGTTGATAAACAATATGTTTTAATCTTGTGTTTAGAATCTAAGGTTGTTCAAATTACATAGCTTATTGTATGATCTAATGGATGACATCTTTTATGTTGAGTTGGAGTGTGTACTTTAAATGTGATTTGATCGTCTAAGACCAGGGAATGTGTTTGTGTGTGACAATGGAATATGTTAAATTAAGAATGTTCCAAGAAAGCACTTTGGAATTTTTATTCAACAAGAATCTAAGTAAGGTTACCAACTTCAATAGATCTTGTGAGCAAGATTTAGTTATGATTCAAGCTTGGAAGGGAATAGATAAAGATTGTATCTTTCAATAGGTTAGATGATCCAATGATAAAATCACTATGCTTATAAAAATACAAATTAGAAAGTAAGTTAAGATGAATGCTAGTCCAAAGACCAATTCACAACTGAGGTGTAATGAAATTTCTTGTAACACAACCGTCCATGTTACAAGGAGGGAATGATGCATAGGATATACAATATCATTTGTTACCTTTTTAATAAAAGGAACAATTAACGCATTGATTCTTTAGGTATAATATTTTCCAAAACATCATGTTTTCCTAAATGAAGATATGAAGCTAAAATGTTTGAATCGGATAGTCCTATCCTAAATATACCCGGTCTCAAGATTATATTCACTAGATGATGACAAGAGGGATTCACTCGAGTTTCTTATGTATACTCCTCAAGAGGCATTGTCACTCGGGGTGCATGAGGTTGGCTTTGAGATTGCATTTTAACATATGTTGTTAAAATGTTGATTTAAGGTTTAAGGAAACTTATGCAAAGGTTTAACGACAAAGTATTACTTTGATTTATAATACTTTGATAACTTGTGAAAGTAGCACTACTTATACCTAGTGGAAATTGATAAAAATGACTAGGAGCATCATGCTCATTTGATAGTGGAGGTTCTAGCTATAATGAATCATATAAGTCCTTATAGGTGGGAAAGTATGTTTGAGTTAGTTCAACGTGCATTTGATTTGGTATGACTGTTGGACAAATGGCTTTTTGAGCAATGCACTCAACAGATTCAAATGATGGTAAGGATTGTGGATTGGTTGATTTAGGTGGTAGGTCTTCCAGTGTGTTTAAATAAGGATGTGGTGTTGTAGAGGTTTGTTGTACTATGGTAGTACTTATGTTGATTATTTTTTCATAGATGTTGAAAACAACAAGGATAGATACTAATTCTTGTAGTCCATTAGTTGGTACAACTAGTGGGTGAAGTACTTGAAATGGTCATGTTTGTGAAGCTTAGAGGTTGAGATATATCACAGAGGTGAATGTGATGGGATGATGGTGAGAGAACAAGTGAACTTAAGTGATAAATGTTCAAGGATGAAAACCTATTGATATTTGCTTTATTCCTATTGATTGGGAGAGAGTTAGGATAAGTGTTTTAACATATGTTGTTAAAATACTTGGGTGTTGATTTTTTGGATATGACTTTTAATGATTACAATCAGAAGTCAAATTTACTTGAATATTTTGAACGAAATACTTAAGTTGTCAATCTTACTTTGTTGAGATTGGATAGCACTAAAGGATAGCAAGACTTGATAATACATCTTTAACCTAAGTGTGAGTTATGACTCGATGTAAATCCTTATCGTCTTGAAGGATGACACATTTAACCAAGTGAGGCAACATGTGTGGATACACGACAACATCTATAGTCATAAGTTGGACTTGTGGTTTTGATATTGTGTGTTATCTTTGCAAATAATGAGTACAAATTTGTTTAGGAAGTTTTCAATTCACAAAACAAGTCAAGATAATGGGTGAAGGATGAGTAAAGGATGGAAGAATGCAGTTACTGTGGGTAATGATTACAAAACATTTGTGGTCAGAGACCCACGGATTGCAAGGTACCCTTTTTAGGGTTCCTTCCTTTATAGAGAAAGGTACCTTTGAGCATTTTCATGACATTTGAAAGTATGATCAGAGATGGTTATCCTATTGGTGCAAGTGAACTAAAATCATCCTAATGTGTGTAATAACAAGTAAAAAGAACCTAATGATAATAAGTGAATGATATATGGTGCGGGAAAGCAACGAACAATTAAGAGTGAACTGCAGGACCGGCGGCACCAAAATATATAAGGGGCGAAACCCAATTTTTGGTGCCGCCAAATCCGTCCCCTATATTTTTGGCCGTGCCAAAAATTTACATGGGCGGAACCAAATTTTTGGTTCCGTCCCATCCGTGGGTACCTGAAAAGTTCACAGAGGGCTTTTTGACCTTTTTACCCTTATCCATATTCCGTAATTTTTTCTGGAACAAGTGTAATTAATTATTTGTGATTGGGAAACAAGAATAAAATAGGTAAATAAACATGTATAGGTATAGATCATGCAATGGGTAAAATTTTTACTAAAACGTGAAAAATGAAGATAGATAACATAACTATGTTATCTTCCTGCAAGATAAACCGTTAGTTCACATGATAGATTAGTAGTAAACTTGTCATCCCATAAAGCACATAATAGTTCATAAATCATTGTTAGTTATTGTACCAAACACCTTTTTCAAAGATACTATATGTTTAGATAATCATTGAAGGTTGTGACACATTTTAACTCTTGAACTATTACGTGCGAGTTTGTGCGAAACAAAATTTTTCAAAATACTTGACTAGTTTTACTTAGTTCTCATTCCTAAGTGAATTATGCAAGATTTTAATATAACGTATGCAAAGAAAGTTATCTAAGTCTATAAGCAATGCAAAAACAAATTTTCAACTTAGTGCACAAAATCTAGCAAATGTCCTATTGTGCATAAACAAGAAATTGACAAACAAGCGAATAAATAGCATGGCAAGATTGATACTTATGTTACACAAACAATCAAGTGTAAACACCAATTTGCATATATGCAACCAACATAAACCAAAACAAGTAGTCATTTAGCATAGCATAAAACAAAAGATACTTTTCGTCACTTTGCGTTTAAATATGACGATGTATACCAAGCTTGATTAGTTTCCTTTATATATATATATATATATATATATATATATATATATATATATATATATATATATATATATATATATATAATATATATATATATATATATATATATATATATCATCAAATTCTTTAATTTCAAAAGAAATTATATCAATGTTCAAATAATACCAACTTAAATTTTCCGGCTCAAAAGTTTGAGTTTCTATGTCGAAATAAAACTTATTATTTTTGACACGCTGTAGCATTTGGTTTATTTTACTCATTTAAAATTAGACTCAGGCCATGAGAGTATTTTTAAATGAAAGAGACTCAATTCTCTTTAAATTGATAGGTGGCACGACTCCTACGGACTTACGGTTAATTAGTTACGAATTTTTGAAGTTGGCAAAAATTGCATACTGTGCAGACCAAGGATCCCTTCTCCAAAGGGTAAGGAACCCTTTAAAAGGTTCCGTCTGATTCGTGTCACTCTGAGACAAAATGTCACAGAATGCTAAAAACATGTATTTTCGCATAGCGAGAATGTGTAGGTCTTACTAGATTTGATAGTAAACATATAATACACTTATTTTAACATCATTTCTACTTATGTGACATATCTAATCATTTACGGAGATGATTTTTCAACTAAATTTGTAGTTATCCCAAACGCTCCTTTCAAAACCGTATTTTTCGTAAATTTGCTCTAAGCGCATAATTTGACATTTACAAATCCTTTTAAGAAATCTTCTATTTTATTTTTCAAGGATACCTTCAAGCTTGTATACAAAGCAACATTTAACAACAAAATTTCTAAGTATAATTAGCGAAACATTTTTCATATTATATTCCGCTTCAATGGTAATTTGATACATGGATCGTACTCCATTTTAAAAACCATTTGTTTTGAAAATAAGAGCCACGAGGCTCTGATACCAATTGTGAAAACGTAGAGGGGGGAGGGGGTGAATACGTTACCGTTTAAAAACTTTAAATCTTTTGTATCAAATATCCAATCAAGCTTGCCATAATATAAAAAATGCCAATTATAGTCTTATGACTAATATAAAGCATATGGTAAAACAAGTTGTCACACAAGCATAAACATCAAGCCACAACACAAACAATAATATGGTGCAAGTATAAAAGTAAAACAATAAGTAAAAGAAAGTGTAAACCGGACACGATAATTTATAGTGGTTTGATAACGGAGCTCCTCTCCGCCCTACTTCACTCCCCGTGTAAAACCCAAAATTTCAAAACATGCAAAATTACCAAAATACCCTTGTAACTTAAAATTTCACTTAATAATTAAATAAAACACCAAATAAATCCCAAACTCTTGGAAATTAGCAACATATGAAGTGAAATAATTTTTGTATGAACATTGTAATACTTTATATGTCCTAAAAATATTTGTCACACATAAAAATGTTATATAGGCCGAACATTTATAAACATATACATTTTATTTCTTTGTTAAATATTTAAAATAAAATAAAAAGGATATAAACATCACAATTAAAAAGGAAATCTTTTAAAATCGGGAAATTGATCTTATCACATCAATATGGACTGGATTTCATGCCCTCCCCTCCCCTCCTTCACACGGTTTCTTATTTATTTCCTTAATATACACTCTTTAACCCTAAAATCAACCAAAAACTCTCTCTACCTCATACGAATTTCTGGAGGCTGGTGCATATTTTTCGTGGGTTCTCTCAAGTCTAAGGAAGGTGTGAAAAATAGTTCTAAGGTCGTGGGATCGCTGGTGTATTCGTAGGAGTTTTGTGTTGCATCGAATTGTTCTAGCCGAGAGGTACAATTTATCCGCACCTCATCCGATCATTCTAAACATTATCTGGTATTTTTATAACTCTCTTTGCATCACATATGATATAAATAAAATGCTTATAATGATCCATGCATGCTAGATAGATCGTGTAAAAATTATATATCAAAAACGTATGTTAAACCCTATATCGACCATGCGAATTTTATGGGCATTGTACATATTTTATTTCGATCTTATACATGTCATATAACACCAGAAAAATACTACTTGAATTTGTCGAAGCCTAGATCACCCTTGGTGAATTATTTTTGAAATCGAATTTAAAAAGAAAAAGGTTTAAAAATAAAATATAAATCGTATGAACTAGGGTTAGGGTTTATGATGATAGATTTGGTATAATTAATGTGTTTTAAGGTTGATTTAATGATTGGTAATGATTGGAAAATTTTAGGGTTAGGGTTTATACATTTTTGTCTATACCGATTTGATAATTAAAAGTCTAGGGTGTGTTTTGTAAATCTATAAACTTGTGGGTTATTTTTGTAACATATTTTAGACCTTGGGTAAGTCGTATAAAATATATATGGGGGTATTATGTGTAAATTTTGTAACTAAAAGGTTTAAATGGTAAGTTATGTAATTATTAAAATCTGATTTGTAAATTAATTAAATAGAGGGACTTGTTTTGTAAATTATGTAAAATAGAAGGTAATTCGTATAAATATAAATGAAAAGGGTGTATTGTGTAATTTTGGGATAATTGAAGGCTTAATGTGTAAATAATGGATCGATTTGCAATTTATTTAAATAAAAGGGTTTAACTTGTAAAATTGTTGAAATTAAAGGATTGGAACTGTAATTATGGTAAACTTATGAATTAAAATGAATAACTTGTAATACTTGCATTTTAGACCTTGATCTTTGGCATATTTGCATTTAAAACCTTGAAATATGGAAAGTTGTCATATGTAACCCTAAACTATCATGACTTGCTAAAATAAACCCTATTTTCATAATAATGTTTAATAAATGACTTAACCTAATTACTTTATGGAAGTTATCTAATTATGGAAATTTGCTATTTTGGAAACTTGCTAAATAAGGAAACTTTCTAAAAATGAAAACTTACTAATTTTGGAAACCTGCTAAAAATGGAAAGTTACATAAAATGAGTAAACTTACTTAAAGTGGAAACTTACTATAAATGGAAAGTTACTATATATGGAAAGTTGCTAAATTTGGAAAGTTACTAAAAATAGAAAGCCGACTAAAATGAGAAATCTGATTTAAATAAGATATTAATAATAAGACGACCATGTATTCGTGTAGATTCGCTGAAGATGGAGTTTGTTTCCGATCTTTGTATTTCTAGATGTGTTTTCACTTGCGATATAAGGTACAGATATTCTGACCTTCTCACAGGTTTCTCATGAACTCTCTCTCTCTCTTGTTTATCTTGCTTCCCTTGATTTGTGAACCTTGCTATGCTTCCCTTGATTTGTGAACCTTGATTTGTCAACCTTGTTTTGTGAACCTTGATTTGCTTCCCTTGATAAATTGAACCTTGCTATGTTCCCTTGATACTTGATATAATTCGTTCATTACCCTGTGACATGAATTTTTAAACCCTTGGATACTTTGAAAATTCATTTGATTTTATAACTAGACATGAAAAACCTTTCTTAATTATATATGAAAATGTTTGAGAAAAGCTATTTTAAAACGATGTATTTGAGCACGATGCGATACCACTTTTAAATGGAATTTTACTAACTTGTATGAAAACTATTTTTGAGACTATCTTTATGAAAAACCGTTTTGAAAGACCATTTTTATGAAGACATATTTTGAAAGACCATTTTATGAAAGCCATTATTAAAGGATTACTTTTTAACAATTGATATGAACATCTAATATAAACCATTAAATTGAACCTTTGCTATGAACCTTTGAATAAATTGATATGAACCTTCTGATTTGAACCTTTGCTTTAACTCTTGCATTGATCTCCTGTCTTGAACCTTGGTATGAAACTTGACTTGAACCACTTGATATGAAAACTTGACTTGAACCACTTGATATGAAAACTTGACCTGAACCGCTTGATATGAAACTTGAACTTGAACTTGGACACTTGATACTTGATACTTGATACTTGACCTTGACCCACAGTTTTAGACTACGAGCCACCCACTAGGCATGAGGGTTTCATGTCCCTGTCATTGATGCACCGATGGCTTGACTCTAGGGCAGGAGAGTGATGACCTGTCCCGTCCCTGACTTGACTTGACTTGTTACGTAGAGGTAGACCTTGGCCACCTGGGGCGTATGGATGCATCCTAGACTTGTTTCTGTATTCTGATTCTGTATATGATATATTACTTGTTACACTTGGTGACTGATGGTGTGTGCGATACACGTCTTTCACATCCTGGGAGCTCATGACTCCAACCCTTGGAGGTATCCCCTCACCCTGTACTTGGTATGCTGAGGTCTCCCCTCCGTACACCCTGATATTTGATATGATTTTGTTTCTGGGCTCGTAGTGGATTTCTGTTTTCCTTTACATTTATCTTTATTATTCCTTAACTCTTGATATATCTGCATGACCTTTATTTCATTTACCTTTCACTATTCTTTACTACTGCTTGTTATCGTTATATCTGTTCACTGAGCTCTCGTAGCTCAGCCGCATTTCTTTTCCTGCGGCAGGTTTTAGTAGGAAGCTGGGTATGAGTGGAGAGTATCTTGGACTTAGAAGGCTATACCTTGATAGATTTTCCAGATTGGATATGATTAGAAGAGATTATTCTAGATTTAGTAATTATTGTAATTCTCATTGTAACCTTGTATCTTCACATTTTCCCTTGTAACCATTGAAATTCATTTTGTATTAATTAGTCATATGCTTGTGTTTGATTCTGATATGAAACCATTGTTGTGACATCTCTACCCTTGTCGGGTCGGGGTGTTACAATTTATGGTATGAGAGAGACAGGCTGCGACTCGTAATACATTACCCTTGACCTGTGAGTTTTGGACCATTAGGCTTCCACTGTAAGAACATAGGAGAACCCCTTGAAAACTTGCTTTAGGATTTCTTAATATGAACTTAAGTTTTGACCAGTGAGGAGTGGGTAGACTATAAGGCATTTATTTAAGTATTATTGCTTCCGCATTACTCTGATTCGTGCCTTGTTTTTGGTTAAAGCCTGTTGAGATCACTTTTGGAAATTGAAAGCTTATGCCTTGCACCACCTAAGTTTTGAAACCTAAATAAATCTTGAAAGCATTGAGAATTGCATAGTAATTGCCTGACACTATTTGATCCTTATCTTCAGATTCCGACTCTGACCTCTGATCCTTTGTTAATCATTTTGATGCCTCTTCGGGCATTTTGAGAATCGCCATGGAGATGACGTACTTGATACATTCTGTTAATTGTCTCTTGCTTTTGATAAACATCTATGAAACTTCCAACGCTATTTGATTTCGTTTTACCCATCTCAGTCCCTATGAGAAGTCTTATGGTGTTTAACCACGAGTATAAGAATTATTTCCCTCTTGACTATGACATTTGGTTTTGTTGACCTCTGAGACTGTAGAAGTACTAGGTGGATTAAGATAGGTTGTTTTACTCAACTCGAGATAAAGTATGATCATCATGAAGGCATAGTTATGTGGTGCTATTATTATGATGCCTGATCAACGTGATAATACTTACACCATATAACGTGCACTCATTGTGGCCATAGGATATCTTGGGGAGTACCTAAGAAGTTTAGAATTTGATCTCCGTTGGATTATCCGTGATTGGTGAGACTTTAGGTTCATTTCTGCCTATGCGTATACCTTGCCTTCGTTCATTAGATATCTGGATGAGTTTGGACTCTCGTTTTGCATTCTGTTGACCTCAGTTATAAATCTTGAACTCCTTGTAGAGCTCTCTACTGTTGATACAGTTAATTTGATTTGAAATCTTGTTCGTATTCCATATGAGCTTTCCAGAAAATTCACCTATCATCCATTTTATGTTGCATGGACCTCTTGATCAAAATAAACTTAATTTGTCTCCTTCTGAGGAATTTAAACCCACCTTGTTTTGATTGAGTCATGAGAAACTATTTGGTTTAAAGATCCTTTTTGAAAAAACCTCCCCGGACGTGAGAATGTTTGTGACGACCTTTTGCGATTTGCTACGACTTCGTCTAACCTTGCGACTTCAAATTTCGAGGACGAAAATTTTCTTTTAGAGGGGAAGAAGTTGTAAAACCCAAAATTTCAAAACATGCAAAATTACCAAAATACCCTTGTAACTTAAAATTTCACTTAATAATTAAATAAAACACCAAATAAATCCCAAACTCTTGGAAATTAGCAACATATGAAGTGAAATAATTTTTGTATGAACATTGTAATACTTTATATGTCCTAAAAATATTTGTCACAAATAAAAATGTTATATAGGCCGAACATTTATAAACATATACATTTTATTTCTTTGTTAAATATTTAAAATCAAATAAAAAGGAGATAAACATCACAATTAAAAAGGAAATCTTTTAAAATCGGTAAATTGATCCTATCACATCAATATGGACCGGATTTCATGGCCTCCCCTCCCCTCCTTTACACGTTTTCTTATTTATTTCCTTAATATACACTCTTTAACCCTAAAATCAACCAAAAACTCTCTCTACCTCATATGAATTTCTGGAGGCTGGTGCATATTTTTCTTGGGTTCTCTCAAGTATAAGGAGGTTTTAAAAATAGTTCTAAGATCGTGGGATCGCTGGTGTATTCGTAGGAGTTTTGTTTGCATCAAATTGTTCTAGCCGAGAGGTACAATTTATCCGCACCTCATCCGATCATTCTAAACATTATTTGGTATTTTTATAACTCTCTTTACATCACATATTATCTAAATAAAAATTCTTATAATGATCCATTCATGCTAGATAAATCGTGTAAAAATTATATATCAAAAACGTATGTTAAACCCTATATCGACCATGCAAATTTTCTGGGCATTGTACATATTTTGTTTCGATCTTATACATGTCATATAACACCAGAAAAATACTACTTGAATTTGTCGAAGCCTAGATCACCCTTGGTGAATTATTTTTGAAATCGGATTTAAAAAGAAAAAAGGTTTAAAAATAAAATATAAATCGTATGAACTAGGGTTAGGGTTTATGATGATAGATCTGGTATAATTATTTTGTTTCAAGGTTGATTTAATGATTGGTAATGATTGGAAAATTTTAGGGTTAGGGTTTATACATTTTTGTCTATACCGATTTGATAATTAAAAGTCTAAGGTGTGTTTTGTAAATCTATAAACTTGTGGGTTATTTTTGTAACATATTTTAGACCTTGGGTAAGTCGTATAAAATATATATGGGGGTATTATGTGTAAATTTTGTAACTAAAAGGTTTAAATGATAAGTTATGTAATTATTAAAATCCGATTTGTAAATTAATTAAATGGAGGGACTTGTTCTGTAAATTATGTGATATAGAAGGTGATTCGTATAAATATAAATGAAAAGGGTGTATTGTGTAATTTTGGGATAATTGAAGGCTTAATGTGTAAATAATGGATCGATTTGCAATTTATTTAAACAAAAGGTTTTAACTTGTAAAATTGTTGAAATTAAAGGATTGGAACTGCAATTATGGTAAACTTATGAATTAAAATGAATAACTTGTAATACTTGCATTTTAGACCTTGATCTTTGGCATATTTGCATTTAAAACCTTAAAATATGGAAAGTTGTCATATGTAACCCAAAACTATCATGACTTGCTAAAATAAACCCTATTTTCATAATAATGTTTAATAAATGACTTAACCTAATTACTTTATGGAAGTTATCTAATTATGGAAATTTGCTATTTTGGAAACTTGCTAAATAAGGAAACTTTCTAAAAATGGAAACTTACTAATTTTGGAAACCTGCTAAAAATGGAAAGTTACATAAAATGAGTAAACTTACTTAAAGTGGAAACTTACTATAAATGGAAAGTTACTATATATGGAAAGTTGCTAAATTTGGAAAGTTACTAAAAATAGAAAGCCGACTAAAATGAGAAATCTGATTTAAATAAGATATTAATAATAAGACGACCATGTATTCGTGTAGATTCGCTGAAGATGGAGTTTGTTTCCGATCTTTGTATTTCTAGATGTGTTTTCACTTGCGATATAAGGTACAGATATTCTGACCTTCTCACAGGTTTCTCATGAACTCTCTCTCTCTTGTTTATCTTGCTTCCCTTGATTTGTGAACCTTGCTATGCTTCCCTTGATTTGTGAACCTTGATTTGTCAACCTTGTTTTGTGAACCTTGATTTGCTTCCCTTGATAAATTGAACCTTGCTATGTTCCCTTGATACTTGATATAATTCGTTCATTACCCTGTGACATGAATTTTTAAACCCTTGGATACTTTGAAAATTCATTTGATTTTATAACTAGACATGAAAAACCTTTCTTAATTATATATGAAAATGTTTGAGTAAAGCTATTTTAAAACGATGTATTTGAGCACGATGCGATACCACTTTTTAATGGAATTTTACTAACTTGTATGAAAACTATTTTTGAGACTATCTTTATGAAAAACCATTTTGAAAGACCATTTTTATGAAGACATATTTTGAAAGACCATTTTATGAAAGCCATTATTAAAGGATTACTTTTTAACAATTGATATGAACATCTAATATAAACCATTAAATTGAACCTTTGCTATGAACCTTTGAATAAATTGATATGAACCTTCTGATTTGAACCTTTGCTTTAACCCTTGCATTGATCTCCTGTCTTGAACCTTGGTATGAAACTTGACTTGAACCACTTGATATGAAAACTTGACTTGAACCACTTGATATGAAAACTTGACCTGAACCGCTTGATATGAAACTTGAACTTGAACTTGGACACTTGATACTTGATACTTGATACTTGACCTTGACCCACAGTTTGAGACTACGAGCCACCCACTAGGCATGAGGGTTTCATGTCCCTGTCATTGATGCACCGATGGCTTGACTCTAGGGCAGGAGAGTGATGACCTGTCCCGTCCCTGACTTGACTTGACTTGTTACGTAGAGGTAGACCTTGGCCACCTGGGGCGTATGGATGCATCCTAGACTTGTTTCTTTATTCTGTTTCTGTATATGATATATTACTTGTTACACTTGGTGATTGATGGTGTGTGCGATACACGTCTTTCACATCCTGGGAGCTCATGACTCCAATCCTTGGGGGTATCCCCTCACCCTGTACTTGGTATGCTGAGGTCCCCCCTCCGTACACCCTGATATTTGATATGATTCTGTTTCTGGGCTCGTAGTGGATTTCTGTTTTCCTTTACATTTATCTTTATTATTCCTTAACTCTTGATATATCTGCATGACCTTTATTTCATTTACCTTTCACTATTCTTTACTACTGCTTGTTATCGTTATATTTGTTCACTGAGCTCTCGTAGCTCAGCCGCATTTCTTTTCCTGCGGCAGGTTTTAGTAGGAAGCTGGGTATAAGTGGAGAGTATCTTGGACTTAGAAAACTATACCTTGATAGATTTTCCAGATTGGATATGATTAGAAGAGATTATTCTAGATTTAGTAATTATTGTAATTCTCATTGTAACCTTGTATCTTCACATTTTCCCTTGTAACCCTTGAAATTCATTTTGTATTAGTTAGTCATATGCTTGTGTTTGATTCTGATATGAAACCATTGTTATGACATTTCTACCCTTGTCGGGTCGGGGTGTTACACCCCGAGTACCCAACTCGAGAGTTACTTCACTAAATCAACAAGCTCCCTTCTTGGTGGAGAAAACCTTACAAACGTCGCTTACACTTTTCCAGTTCAAAGCTAAATACCGGGTTCTAGTTCGAGGTAGAACCAAACGTCGCCTATACAATATTTTCGACACTAAGCTAGATGTCGAGTCCTTCTTCGGGTACAACCAAACCCGTTATATTTTATGGCCCAACATAACAAACCTTGTGTTTTATGGCACAAACACATAAATCATCTAATCTTGTTTGGTGAATATATTGTGATGATACAGTGATGTTTACAATGATGATCCATGACACAAATGTCTAATGGATATGAATGACTAATCTAAATGAACTTCCATTGATAGAAAATCTTCAATGGATGAAGATCACAAGTTCTCTGAGCTTGTTGTGATAGATTTTCATATATGTATGCTTGTGGTGGATGATGACTCAAGATCTCTGAGCTTGCTTCACAGGATCATTTTGGGAGTATGCTTACAACATAATGAAAGTTAGAAGCATTATGATCATGATAATGAGGGTGATTAATGTATGTTACTATTGATCTAAATGTATGAAAACATAGTAGAGAGAATGTGTGTTCAAGTGGTGAGAAAATGGGTGGACAATGGACTAGTATTTATAGCCGAAAAGGTTAGCAGACCATGGAACCAAAAAAAGGGTTCCACCCTTTATAGAAAAGGGTTCCTTGGGGGCCTGATAGAAAATCTTTCAAAATCTTTGCAAATCTTGTTCAAAATTTTTACATGATCTTACTAGTATCCTACAAAGATATTTTCTTAGATTTCTCTAGGTTAGGATGATGCATGTAGTGATGTAACAATACATTCTCATTTTGATTAAAATGTATACAAAAGTTTGTTTGTAAAATGTATTACTTAACTAGTTAATATATGTTTAACAAGTTGTACCATGTTAGTTTATGTGTTACTAAAAATGTTAAACTACTTATGCTATTATAGGACTTAAGTTATTATGTCATTAACATCATTTTTAGAAGTATGTAAACACATTTGTCTTAGTTTGACACCTAATGTGGCACTTATCCTATTTTGACATGAATACAACTTAGGAAACATGATGTACAAGTAAAAATACTTGTATATGCAAAATGTAAAGTGAGGTTTGAAATAGAATGATAAACCTATACAATACTTAAAAGACTCTAAAAGTATTTTAAACATTCTAAATGGTTTGTTAAGGGGTTTGATCATAATGCCACATAACAAACATGTACGAACCTGTGTTGTAGCATACGAGGACTTGAGACGTCGAGAGGTGTTGAATGTATGTTGAGACAAAATATGATTACGAGTAACTTGTACATTTTACGTTATGTATCAAGTTACATGTTTGTCATCAATCAAAACAAACGAGATTGTATAAATTAAATATCGTAATATTTGCACTAACAATATCCCCCTTTTTGATGATGACGAAATATGTAAATGTGATATATAGTAAAATGTAAAAAGTTACTTGTGTCCGTATTACCTTCTACATTACCTTCTCTGTTTACACTCTTCTCCCCCTTTTGTCGAAACAAAAAGGGTGTGTCCTTGGAGTTTTAAACTTCATTTCTCCCCGATTAGGCAAGCTTGCATCATCTCTAATGAAGTTAAATTGTCTACTCCAATCCCCTATGGTTGTTGCATCTCCTAGGTTATTGCCCTTGTTTGGTAGCGGATCTATGGATCAAATTTAGAGGCTTAACCTACATCAAGGTTAGTATGAAAGGCATACACCCTGTGCGACTCTCATTTACTTCCCCTATCGATAATTAAATGTTATGCATTCTACTATTCTAGTGTTAAAGCATCACAAACGACTTTCATCTCCTAGATTATTGCCCTTGTTTGGTAGCGGATCCATAAATCAAATTTAGAGGCTTAAGCTACATCAAGGTTAGTATGAAAGGCGTACACCCTGTGCGACTCTCATTTACTTCACCTATCGATAATTAAATGTTATGCATTCTACTATTCTAGTGTTAAAGCATCACAAACGACTTTTTTTATGGCAAACATGTGTTAAACACCAAGAGCTGGTAGATAATACATGGAACGGAAAATCACACAAATCATGCGTGTAACTAAAGTGCAACATTGCACTTCATATTTATAAAAATATAAAGACCCAAAGTAAAATAGTTTACAAATACATCCATAGCCATGCAACAACAAACATATATTTTTCAAACAATTTCAAAGCTTATATTTGTAAACACAAAAAAACCAAAAACAAAGCATCAGTATACTTACACATACATCAATAGCCATGCAACAACAATCCTATAATCTCCGAACGATGTCAACGTTCCCCAAACAGCTAAATATCATCATCATCTAAAAACATCTTAAATTACTGAACAGTACTTCAACGATAAACAAAGACTGTAAAACACAAAAGGTTATTTCGAAAATGAGCTGAAAAGGATTTATGTCCCATTATAATAATGAAGTACTAACCTTTAAATTGCACATCAAGTAACGATTCCAACTTTTTAGGTCACAATGTTTTATTTTTATTTTACTACTTAACGCATGTGCGGATTCACCAGACAGATATAGATTACTGTGCATAAATGTTGTAAAAGAAAGACATGGAGCGACTATTAAAAAAAAAAGAGAAAAAAGGGCCTGAAACGATATTTTTCTCATGACCCTATTACTTAACGACATAAAATTGACCAATTACCAAATGACGTGACTAATACCATAAAATGGTATGCAATACCACAAAATGACGTAGTTTCAAATTTTCCAACGGCGTCGTTTGAACGCCTAATGTGTAATACTCTTTCCGTCTCAAAATAAGTGTCCAGATTGACTTTTCAGAGTCAAACAAGTTCAACTTTGACCTAAAATATATTTTTTTTGTGTTATATAATACTTGATCAAGAATTATACCAATGAAAAATACATTTAAAATCCAGTCCATTCATATATTTTGCATCAAGTATTATATAACACCCGCAAAAATAAATAAGGTCAAAGTTGAAGCAGTTTGACTCTGAAAAATCAAACTGGACACTTATTTTGGGACGGAGGTAATAATATTTTTTTATTCCCACCGGCTCGATTGCTTAGCTTTTGGATTTTTATAATAGGTTGTGTTATTGATATCCCTCCTAGTCCATCAATAAATACAAAAAAGTATAATATCCACCCCTTTTGACCATCTGTTTACAGTAAAACACAGTTTTTTATTAGTTTATATTCCGTAATTTCTGTCAGTTTAATACTTTTGACTTGTTAAACTTTATACTTTTTGTTCCGCACTTTCATTTCACAGTTTTATAATATAATTATAATAATAATAATAATAATAATAATAATAATAATAATAATAATAATAATAATGGCCTTTTGGGAAATGTTTTATTCACGTGTTGCTTTATATCTTCATGATTTTTAAATGATATTTTTAAGTGGTAGATATATAACCAAATATGCACATCAGATAACAATGTTTTTTTTGTATTCACATTGGCTCGATTGTTTACCTTTTGGATTTTTATAATATTGGCTCTTTTGGGAAATGTTTTATTCACGTGTTGCTTTATATCTTAATGATTTTTAAATGATATTTTTAAGTGGTAGATATATAACCAATATAACGATGTGGATCGGCTAAATGGACATGGTTTTTCCTGTTCATGTTATTCGGGGTGTTCATGTCATTCAGGAAATACGAGCCTTTTTTACTCAGATGTACTCGGTTTCACCTGGTTAATCCCGGAACCGTTTTCAACCCTCCTTGACAATCCTCAAATATACACATTTAACGAGCTTTGAATTATTGACATCTTGTTTGAAAGCAAAAAACCTTACCATCAGGTCATCTGATGGTGGTTAATCAAATGTTATATACTTATTAATGCTTCAGTTTTATCTCTTTGACAAAAAGATTATCACTATCACATATGTTTATTATTTAACATTAAGGACAAAAGATAAGAGCAATACTATACCTCTTTTTTATATTTTTGAGAAGACTTCATGCACTTAAATATTTATAGAATTCGTTTTTTTGCGGATGGTGCATCTTAGATCAGAGTTTTGAATAATGTTACCTTTACCAGAAACTGCAACGATTAGCTCATTTCTTCACATACAGCTTTACTAAACTTCAACAGTCATGTTTTAATGGTCCAGGTTATACCAGTTCAACTTAACCAACACAGAGGTATACGTATACTCTAGCAAAACAATTTATGGCCAAAAAACTTTTTAAGTTGCCTTGAGTGAGCATACTTCTCTAAGCCTTAATTCATGGGCTAGAAAGTGCTTTGGTAATATAGTCTTTTTCTAATGGGCTTAATCTGTAATCCACTAACTTGATTTTTGGGCCGATTTAAGGTCTACCACGACAAACTCGACTTCGTTAAAGTCCTAATACATTAATCAGCATTTCTGATTTGTTTGCGTTAAGAAATTGCATGATCCTTACTATTACACCTACCGGTTGCTACGAGTAGTATTTTTGGTTATAACTAAAAATCTTGTATTCGTCAATCGCCACTTTAAGTTCAACTCGATCAATATTTATTACTCGCTTCCAAGTCTAATCCCCACTTGCTTAACCAAGCTAAGTGTGTCTCGTCATAGGCTTGTCCATTGGCATAAACTATCGTAGACTACTAATTTGTTTGATTTCATACTAGAGATGGTGGATGAATGCTCTCAATACGATGTAAACCAATGGTTTTAAGCTGAAAAAACTTGGTACTACTTATATCATCATGAATGGAAGTATCGAGTGCTACGCACCAGCTAGATAGTATTAGGCCATTCTAATTTAAAGAACATTTAGATAGACGGATTCACGTAGTATTTCAATTAGCTTTCGGGATGTTTGTTTTGTTGGAGCATCCATTTGCTTGGTGTAGTAAACTATGTCTAATGTAATTATGTAAATAGTTCGTCATTTAAATTTTAGCTTGTCGTACTTGAGTTCTAATTAAACTCCTGTAGTTGAATGATCGATCTATAAAAGATTTTTATTATTATTCAAAGAAAAAAAACTGTCCGGCATTATGTATACCAAATTGATATTCTCACTTTGTTAATTTTTTGTTAAGTTATTAAAGATTAATTAACGAAGACTTGAACAAAGTATATGACAGTTGATGCATATTTTACTTTGCAAAGAGTATGACCAAACGCACAAAAGTACATAACACAAATTCTGTAGTTAAGTTCTTTATTGATTGAATTAAAGAATTACAACATTTAATTTGGAAAATAGATAAATAAAAATGCACCTAGTTGAATGAAAAATTGTTACTCCGTACATATTTCTAATTTAAACAAAAACCAAAGTTAATGTTTCAATACCATCGAACTTCAAGCATGGCCAATAAATCATCGAGTTCGGACGGTTCATAAGGAGCGCAAATGTTATGTGTTAGGGGAAGAGATAACGTTTACTATTGACAAATATTCTTTTAAATACGCGAAGATCTGAGTCAGTCACGCCTAAATTCTTTTTCACGTATCAAATATTTGTTAGAACATTAAAACCCGTAAGTGATATATTTTATTGATACAATATATATAGAGGCAATACATAATGAAACCCTAATGGACCCAACCCCACATACCGGGCTTGGGCCTTATTTATCATCTAATACTCCCACAGTTCGAGCAGCGAAATCTTGAAAGCTCGGACAGGAGTAATAAACTAGAAAAGAAAATAAAACATCAACATAATAAAAACATATATAACTTTAGTCGACTCGTAACAAAACCGTACCAACGGTCGATTTTAGTCGACTGGTACCAACGGTCAGCTAAGTCGACTGGTAACAACACCGTACCAACTGTCAACTTTAGGGACTGTTACCAACGGTCAACTTTAGTCGACTGGTAACATAGCCATACGAACAATCGACTAACAATAAATAATAAAACAACTATAAACTTTTTTTTTTTTTTTTTAACTGAGCATCACAATCATAGACCTCATATTCATTATGATGAGCAGCTTTATAACTCCTTCCTTTGTTTAATATGTATGCACGCTTGCCAAGACGAAGAATCATAATATTATTATGATGAGCAGCTTCACAATTGCTACGTCTTGTAATTAGGCCAAAGGAATTAAATCCCTTATGTCTTATGCACGTTCGCCGAGAAAGAAAAATAACATATATAAAATATGAATATCGCTTAATATCTTCGATGAGTAATCTCTCTACTAGCTGCAATTGGTTTTCTTCGAGAATGATGTCGGTTTTTTTTTTTTTTTTTTTTTTTTTTTTTTTTTTTTTTTAATGATTTTTTTTCTTTTTTGATTATGGTTTGACGGGGTGGTTTAGGGGAGGCGGCTCAACATAGTCACCTATGTCTGAGGATCAGACCCGTTCCGATACCATATTAGATGATAAAGATTAGTCGGCCAAAGCCTACGTGTGGGCTTAGGTTCCATTAGGGTTTAATAGTGTCTATATAATTATCTCTATAAATCGTTATCAATAATATGTATAATACTTACGGGGAATTATGTAATCTAACATGGTATCGGAGCGGTTACCTAGGCGGCTAAGTTGAGCCGCCGCCCCATCAAACCCTATCATACAAACCCTAACTTGTTCTCTTCCTTCCGCTGCTTACAATATTCGGCATTTTTTTTTCAGTTTGCTTCACTGATTACAAATCAACACCAACCAAATAAAACATCGCTTTGCTTTTGCGTTCTTTGACAAGTAATTTGTGTCAAATTCTCTTTAGTGTTGGTCCGCAACAAATTCTTCTATTGTCCACTAATTAATACCAACACATATAATAACATATACCTTATTGTGAGTTGAGTAAATTATTAGTGGTGCCACGTGATTTGTCATAGTGTTGATTGTGAAAGCCGCTCTTATGAAATATGTCCTCTTTGCTTGTTCGTAAATCTGCTAAGCAGTATAAGGTTCGTTGGTATGAGTTGCTTGATCCTTCTATTAAAAATACCGAGTGGACCAGAGAAGAGATGCAAAGCTGGTTCATCTTGCTAAGCTGATGCCAACACAATGGAGAACAATCGCTGATTTATATGTTTTTCTTTTCTTTTCTAGTTTACTACTCCAGTCCGACTTTTCGCGATTTCGCCGCTCGAACTACGGGGAAGTATTAGATGATAAAGGTTAGACGACCCAAGCCCGCGTGTGGGCTTAGGGTCCATTAGGGCTTAATAGTGTCTATGTAATTGTCTCTATAAATAGTTATCAATAATATGCATAATACCTACGGAAAATTATGTAGTCTAACAATATTCAGTGAAGAAATGCATTTTTCCTTTAACTCCACACCATAGTTTACTTTACGCAATAGTAAAGTGTACTCTTTAATACTTCACACTTACTTTTGTATTAACTTTGTACTAGTATCATTTTCAGAGTATCATTTTTAGAGTATACTATATCTAAAAGTCAAAATACTTTGAGAAATATCTCATCATCCGACTTTGAGAGACGATACGAGGTCACTGAAACTTTACTCGATATTACTAACTCAAACTTTATCTCAATAGTTCAAGTATTCAACTCGATGGTACCGCATCACATACTGAAATATAATTGTCTTCAGTTGGTTTGCGATGGACCATACACGCTATAACATCTTAGCGAGAAAACTGACTTACACTATTTATTTTTCTCTGTGCAAAGTTCGTCTGGTAGATAAATTAGCTCACGTAGATCTCAAAAACGCATAGTTTGATGGAGACAAGATTAAGATCAAAAGACGTAGAAGTTGCAGCCTCTACGGCGTAGAGGTATTTTCCTCTCTACGTCATATAACTGTCGAATAGGATTTTAATCGAGGCTTAAAGTCTTTACGCCGTAGATGGAAACATCTCACTACACCGTAGAGACATCGATTACAGAATTTTCTTTTATTGCTTAATTCATTTTTTACTTTAATTAGGTTCGTTTCTTTTTTGTGCGAGTTTCACTTCCCTATAAATATAGGGCTCGTTATCATTGTAATTAAGCTTTTGATTATAATAAACTTTGTGTTTTGGAGTTTTATCTCTTGTTCGTTTTTTTTCCCTTGAGGTGCGCCTCGTTTATCAACCTTTGGATTATGGTTTAATAAAATTCGCTTTCGCGTCTTGCGATAGTTAACTTCAAAGCTTGTTAGTAACCTAATGTTAAAAGGTATAGAAGGTTTTGTGTCAGTTGACATCTAGAGCTTGCTAGTATCATGGATGGTGAATGGTGTAAAAGATTCAAAAACACATATTGTTGGTGGGGTACTGTCGAAAGAGCACATAGATTATGATTTTATCAAAATCGTATCCAAACTCAACAGGAAATCCAGTATCTATCAAAATCTACGTTTCTTGTTCGTAGGTGGAGGTAACAACCACAAAAACCAAGAGGATAGCAATTATGGAGGTTCAAGAATTCGTCCAGCCATAGGGGATCTATTAACAACGTAGGTGCAACGAATCCTCATTCAACAATATACTGGTTAATGAATGGGAGGAAAGAATGAAGATGGAGGATCGATTACCTATAACCAAGTTTTTTCGTTCGAGAATTCTAATCAATAATTCGGTATGTTCTTTAATTATTGATGGTTGTTGCATAAATAATTTGGTTTCAAAAAAATTGATAAATATTTTTCTAAATTACCAATGAAGATTTGTCCAATTGAAGGTTATAAAGTTTTTTGGATTCCGGTGACCATCGAAAAGTTCTATAAAACAAGGGTATTTTGTGTTGCGGATGAAATTGATGTGTCATGTTTTATTCGGGAAACCTTGGCGACAAGAGGTTAAGAGCATGTATGATCTTTAAAAGAATCTTTATCTTTTCTCATGGGAAGAGAAAAAACATGCTATGATTCTACCCAAAGGATAACCAAAATTACAAAAGCCCGAGGTTAAGGCGGAAGAAAAGATGTTGAAAGTTGAAGTTGTGAAAGAGCTTGTTAAAAAAATTCAAGAACTTCAAGTTTGTGCACAACATGAAAACAAAATTTCAACTTTATTATTGGAAACAACGAATTAAGTTGGTACTTTGAATACTTGTGAAAAAAAATTACAGGTTTTAAAGATGATGAAGATGTCAAGGGTTTTGAATGTGAGCTAAAAACGTATTCCGAATGTGTCCATGATTTAAAGCTTTATGATTTAGATTATGGGTTAATCTTAAAGATGATTATCAAGAATCCAACTAAGTTTTCAATGGCGAGCAAAGAAGCTGTTTTTACTGCAACTAAGTTTTCAATGGCGAGCAAAGAAGCTGTTTTTACTGCAATTGAAAACTTGGTTGTTGTTGATAAGGAGTACACAACCCGATGTTTGGGGACATGGGTTGATTGTTGAGAGTATGGTAGGCGTGTTAAAAAATAGGTTTTGAGTTGATGTAAAACACAAGTCTACTGAAGATAAGGTTTGTCGTGAGAAGGTGTTTGAGGTTGATGAACCCCTTGATGGTGAGAAATCGACGGCGAGTTCTTTTCAAGTGAGGGAGAATGATGGGGACAAGATTAAGATCAAAAGACGTAGAAGTTTTGGCCTCTACGACGTAAATGTATTTTCCTCACTACATCGTAAAACTTTCGAATAGGATTTTTTTTTTTTTTATTTATTTATTTTTTTTGGTTGGGGAAATGGGTTTTCTCGAATAGGATTTTAATTGAGGCTTAAAGCAGTCTTTATGCCGTAGAGACATCGATTCCAGAATATTCTTTTATTGCTTAATTCGTTTTCCGCTTTAATTAGGTTTCTTTTTGTGCAAGTTTCACTTCCTACTAATATAGCATTCATTATCATTGTAATTAAGCTTTTTTATTACTAATAAACTTTGTATTTTAAAGTTTTATTTCTTGTATGGGTTTTATTCAATTCCCTTAAGGTTCGCCTCATTTATCAACCCTTGAATTAGGGTTTAATAAAACTCGTTTTCACGTCCTGCAACTTAGTTTCTCCTCCAAAAATGACTTACATAAAACTAGCATGTACATGCAAGATTACCAACATAAACCTAAATTTTTTGAATGAACTAAATGCTTCTAGTTTCTTTTCCAATAATGTAATATAAAATTTTGTCGTAGAATTTAAGGAAACAGTACTATATTATTCGTCATTGATATTTTAGACAGCGCGCTTTAGATATATATAGATAGTTGCTTCATGTATCACTCATGTTTTACATGAATATTTCGAGCTCTTCTTTTGTGAAGCTGTAGGTTTTTCTGGTTCACAATTGGCCACAACTTATTTCTTACTATATATAATTTCTTAATGATGAAGTGAGTATATGTACACAACACAATGTGCATGACAAAGATGACCAAGAATTAACCGCGGTAGCACGATATATTTCCATGTATCATAAACATGAGACATCAAAACTACACACCCAAGAGAGAGAAAGATATAGATAGAGAGAATGAATGAAGTAAAAAAAATAACTTATTAACCTCACGAGAGTGCAACACATAGCATTTATAAGAACCTAGCTAGTTGTATGCAGTGGACTAGCTTATGCACACACACACACAATCCACACACGTAAACACACCTAATATATATATCTATAAATATGTCTTCACATAGGCATATATCAACTTGGTGTTTTTCCTTGACTAGCCGATATTGAAGAATTTGTTTCTATAGAAAAGCTTAGAAATGTCTCATATAGCTGTGGAGAGAAATAGAAGAAGGCAGATGAATGAACACCTCAAGGTCTTACGATCTATGACACCATGCTTCTATATCAAAAGGGTCGGTATATTTCTCTCTTATATGTAAAACCCTAATAAAAAGCACTTCAAGCTTAATCATAAAATGATAGAATTAGGGTTTTCTTTGCGGGATTTTATTACGTATTATTTTGTCCATCCTTGTGTCATGAACTTGTCGTGATTTATGAGTCGGTCGTTTGTAAGAGGTGTCGAAGAGAGAATCAACAATTTTATGAATATGTCGTAGCAAATTAGTTTCCAAATGATGTTATGGTACGCTTATTGACAGATTACTCTACTTGTTAAAATAGGAAAGAGCTCTAGGGTTCATCAAGATCAAAATAATTCACGGATCTTAATTAGTGTCCTATGAAAGTAAAACAAACTACAATTGCTAGAGTTAGTCCTTCTAGCGTAATCTTAATGTTTTTTGTTTGTTATATTAGTAACGTTCGAGGAAAAACACTTATGAGATCAAAGCTTTTTCGTACTCATGATTTTTTGTAGCTGTGAAAAATCGATTCCCAATTAATTAGATCAATGATCCGATTCCATGTTGTATGAACCCCTTGTAATCTTTTTTCAAGCTCCTTGCTAGAAAACTGCGACAATCAATATTTAAATTTTGTTAGAAACTTGATTCGCTAAGAACCTAATAGAAGTCTCTAATCAACATACTGTTGCAACCTTTGATATATAAAGCATCTCTTTGATACCACCGCTTTGCATGAGTGTTATGACTTTCCACTCTAAAGTTGCTTAATTTGGAAACTATGAGCAATTACTATACAAAAAAAACTTTAATGAATCACATCAACTCTATGGCACGAGTCTTTTTTCCGTAACGTGAGTTAAATTAGTCTCGAAAAGTGAACAGTAATTACGCAAACTTTTATTTTGGAAACCAAGTTCAGTTACTATATATATTAATGTCTTAATAAACAATTCAGTCACTTGTATATCCTCTAACATGTGTCTTGTTTATGACATGGGATCTTAACAGTGATTACAATTTTTTTGGTATAATTTCTGTTTGGTACATGATATGGCAGGGAGATCAAGCATCAATCATAGGAGGTGTAATTGAATTCATCAAGGAAATGCAACTAGTTTTGCAGTCATTGGAATCCAAGAAAAGACGAAGGAGCATAAGTCCCAGTCCTGGTCCAAGCCCAAAGCCGATATTGCAACCTGAAACCCCACAGTCGGAACGCTCTATAATTTCACATGAAAATATCAAAGAACTGGGATCATCCTGTAACTCACCAGTTGCGGACGTGGAAGCAAAGATATCAGGGTCAAATGTCATCTTGAGAACCGTATCACGAAGAATTCCAGGTCAAGTTGTGAAGATAGTCAATTTATTGGAAAAACTTTCTCTTGAGATCCTGCATTTGAATATCAGCAGCATGGAGGACACTGTCCTTTACTCCTTTGTCATTAAGGTATATTCATATGCTGGCAATATAAATCATATACTCGATATTTTTATCTTTACAACTCACGAAACTACATGCAAAGGACTGAACATAGAAAACCTTAGCATTTAGTTTTGAACCCACGATCATACGGTTCAAGAAATACTAAAATGTTAGTTGATAAATGAAATAATAAACCTGAAACAAAATAAGCTGTCTTCTGGCATTTACCCTCTTTCCTAGGTAATCTCAGTTCTCAGGATCATAAGATAGTTTCGAAATTGCAAATCTTCTAATTATTCTTGCATTAAGATAATAGTTTTTAGAGTTAAAGGGCATCACAAATGTAATCAAATGGCACGGCATTAGAATTAAGGGGCATCAAAAAATACTAGAAGCATACTAAAGAGCAATGTTGCAATGCATTTGTTTATAGAACACAAGTACAAAAAGGAAAAATGTGTGTGCACACTGCACACCCTCTAGAGTCAAGTTTGAATGCAAAAGCATCAGTTGGATGAAAGGCCAACACTTTTGTGATAAAATCAAAAGCCGGTGACCATATCATCACAGACATACAAGTTTGTATAGTAGGTTCTAGTGCATAAAATTGTTTGTCTATCTTGATCGAGTTTGATGCAATTAAATTATATCCATATATCTTGTGTCTACTAATATGTTGTCGACTATCAATTGTTATGTACGTGCAGATTGGACTGGAATGTCAGCTCAGTGTTGAAGAGCTTGCAGTTGAAGTGCAGAAGAGCTTCTCCCTAAATCTTACTTAGCTCCAGTCATATAAATCACTTGTGTACTTTTTGAGCTTGTTGAGGATTCGTTCAAAAATCATACATGCTAAATAAGAAGATACATCATATGTGTTTTGCTTTATATATATATATACCATCAATCGTTATCAGATTCTGGAAGCTGATCATCATACCGATGAAAAGATTTGTCCCGTACGTCATATATAGTTCTCTAAAAATTTGAATTTCAAACTGGCCTTCAGTCCTTCAATTAACTAATTATGTGCCATATACAACATAAGGATATTAATCCTCTAAAAAATTTAACCCACCCAACTTGAACTTCCCTTTCAAACAAAATTCACTTTTGTTAACATAACTACTCTACTAATTTACATTTGATGTTGGTCTCTAAAATTAACTTTGTTCATCATCTTGTTATTTTCGTCAACTGAAAGATACGAGCTAGTGACAAAATTTATTGTACTATTAGTAATTAAGGTGACCTATTTAATAGGGAAAACAAAGTTTAGTGATCCACATTGCATGCAAAGTAGTGTGTTCATCATGAAAGGATCTGAAATAGAAAACTATATATTACAGTCAATTAACACTTGCATATATAAGATAATCACTCCCGGCGGGATTGGGTTTGTTGTTGTTGTTGTGTGTAAGATAATCACTCAAGCATACATGAAATTTAGATATTGAACGTACCTTGAACAATTTCCAAGTGAAGACACCTTCCTTTGATGCAAACCATCAATTTATGCTAACCTAGCACATTAGCCAATATTGAGTTAAGCTCCTTGCGATAAACTACAATACCCTTAAAAAAATTGGGCAACCTTTAACAATGAAGTTAGATTTGGCAAAACATGAATATCGACATAAATAGCATTTCGAAAGAAAATATGATACCTTGATAAAACATGCAATCTTGAAAAAGAAAAAAAAAATCCTTTTGAAAGGCATAAACTTGATTACTTAATTATTGGATTCTAGCAAGCAGAAACTGGAATAAAGATAAAGAGTAATTACATATAGGAATGTTATAAGCAAGTATAGGATCTATCCTAGATCCAATCTAAGCAAATCGAACATGATTTACATTTCCTTTGTGTAATCCAATTAAATGAGAGAGTCTTGACTTCATCGCGTATCGTGTATTTACGACGGGGATTGAATCAAAACAAACGTTATTCCTATGTGCAAACTTGTTTAACACGTCCCTTTGAACTTCTAACCTAGACAAGAGATGTTCAATAAATAATCATCACTTAAAATCTAAATAATAGTCACAATGTATACGAGTATAAATGTTGCCATGTGTTGGGTTATGGTAGTTAGATTAGCCGTTATACGACTAGAAATGTGTGAGCCTATTGGGGGCACACACGTTAATACACGAAGAGTACGTTTATTAAATAATTAATATATATACTTGTTATATTTATTAAGTGTTTAATATGTTTCACGAAATAATTTAACGGTTATTAATTTAAATATATGTTAAATATAAAAGAGAGGGACTTGGATGTCAGAAAACGAAATCCCGGACTTCCTTCCAAAGTGGCCAGTTATGGAAGGATCTAGGAGGGGGGGCTATATGTCGGTTTTGGTAAATTAAAGGAGGTTAAAACAATAACTTGTTGGACAAGTTGGGGTGTTATATAAACACCCATTGACTCATTGTTTACATATACAATAAAAAAGGAATTATATCCCACGTACAAATGTGTATTGCCTTTCGTCTGTCTATCCAATCGGCGGAGGAAATATATTCCTTTTGTTTGAATTAGTCAAACATCTCAAGCCATCAACTAGAATTTATTCTTGTTATTTGTTTTCTGCTTTTTCCTTTTTATACACATCGAACGTATACCGTTTGGTATTCGATTGTGTTTAAGCTACAACAAGAACACAAGTTTGTTTGGTTGTATACGTGAAGCAAGCGACTAGCATCGTAACGTATTTGTTTGACGTGTAGTGTGAGCAACCGTAGAGGTAGTATATATTTACTACTTAGTTTCAATTTGCGGGTGACTACAAGGGTTAGTTTTCTATTTAGTTTTCTTGTTCCCTTTTATTCTTTGTTTGTTTATTATACGTGTTAACTATAATTGTAAACTAGATCCATTATCCGCTGCGTACTCGTAGTTAATGGTTAACATGATTATAAAATCCCAATAGTGGCATCAGAGCCATCTCGTTTATCGATTATGGGTTACACGATTTAATAAACACGCGAAAAGGCTGCATGAAATCTAACTTAGTTATTTGTTTTATTTTTGTTTTGACAACTATAATGCAATACTTGTCATTAATTAATAAAAAATAACAAGACACAAATGAATTAATTAACGGTTAATTAGATACATAAAATAGCAAAAATTAAAAGTTAATAAGTTTGCCATGATTATTTTATGTGTGTATTCCGGCTATAAGACCTACGCAATCATTTTTTGTGATGCATGTGGCGATCTAGGCACTTGATGAAAACCTAGTGAGGGTCTTATGGTTCTCTTTTTGGGGAAGACTTGCTAGAATTCTCGGATCTAAATGTTTACTTGTTAATATTATTGTCATGTTTTTTAGTATTATGTTCTTTAGTGATTTTTGTTTTTAGCCTACATGTTTACACGCCTAAAACTAAAATAAAAGAGGGCTAATACCTATAAAAAGATGACATTAATATGGTCTTAATTTACACGCCTAAATACCATGCTCATTGTGACCTGCTATTTGATTCGTGGAAAATTGTTTTTGTAAAATTAAGTGACCTTAATTATTGAAACAAGTTTTCATGAAATTAAAAACTGGACACTATGGACACTTGGGAAGTACGGCTCACCAACTAGAACAAACTATAAGGGGGTTTCGGGCGGTGCGCACAGTCACTCTTAAAGGATTTCCGGTCATAGCTTCGCGCTGACCTGGTCCTCCGCCTCCTTGCGAGTTCGATTGGAGCTACCGTGAACCAAGGTGATCACTACAGTGTCATTACTAGAAGTTTTTAAAATAAAGTGCTACAAAGTTGTTTTGCATGCTTCTTTGTACACGATTTTATCACATTTATGTGTATACCCTATATGTAAAATTTAAGTCTATGCCACCCAACCAAGAACACGTGCATTTGGCTTGACCTCTTTGGTCAGACCTTAGGGCCATTCCAACCCATGGCAAATTTTGCTCATTGGTCAGACCTTTGGCGATTTTTGCAAGTTCTTTCTTGGTCGACTTATTTCGAGTATGCTTGGTCAGACCTTGGACCCGAGGCATAAGATGAGACTAAACATGCTCATGACATTATTACTTGTCTACTAATGTCTTGATCAGTCTCATAAGTCTAAGAGTTGCAGTTTATGCAATTAACGCTCGTCGCTTACCTCTTGCCCTACTTGTTTACACGCTGGTCAGACCTCCGGTAATAAGTGGGAGGTCAAGATGGATCTTAGTCTTAATTAGTAATTAATTGGGTAGTTAATTCTTGTAAGAATTTAATTATCGAAAATACTAACATAGAACTTTCTATGTTCTGATTAAAATTGTGTTGTTGCAACATAATTCGTAAACAAAAGTTTGTTTTTTCTTAAAAAGACACACTTAGTCTCTTTTCCTGGTAAGAAGAGTGAGACTTATTCCTATTTATTTCTCCTTAGTTGACAAACTAAGATAGGATTACAATTGTTAAACTCACTTATGATCCTTCATTATCTTTTTCCGGTATTGAAATAATTGAAAGATAAAATATTTTGTGTAACTAGAAAACATTTTGTCTATAGCTACCAAAATAAATGACATCTTGCACTTGTCACGATGTATGAGTTTAAACCGCGAAGAGTAAATAAATTACTAGCATATTCGCTAGGTTTTTTTTCTTTGACTCTTATTATTCCTTATAGTGCTAAATACCCTTGGGGCTATGTAGACGATAAAGGAGGAATTGCATGCTAACTATTCAAGTTAAATGAAAGCATGAATGGCTAGTCCCTCATCTACATAAGTAGGACTTTATATACTCTGTTCAATAGCTAAGTACATTGCTACTTCTAGGCATTTGAAGAGAATAGGAAAGTGTATTAAATTGCAATATGCTTTCTATAGGAGATGTAACACTTACAATGTTGACAAATCCAGTGGGAGCATTGCGTTTGATTACTGAAATCACATTCCTGTAATGTTGTCAATTTCAGTGGGAGCTACGAGATTTATTTCCTTGTTAGTCACCCATATAATTTCAAACTTGCTTTGAAATAATTCATTACTTTCCGAATATGAACGACCATTGCTTAAAGGATAATTGCATTTTATTTTATTAGATAACACGTTGCCTTTCTGCTGTTTCTTTCTGAACGTTATCTATAGAATAATAATCCACAATTCCTTATTAAAGGTTATGGTTCTAAAACTACTTGTAATATCTATGACATTATCATATTGTTTCCACAATCAATCACATGTTGTTTGTTTTCATAATATGATGTTGTGCCTTACACAAGTGGGAGAAATCTCAAAGTGTGTGCAAGGAACAACATATTATTGGTTTCTCTTAACTGTAAGGTAAGAAAGCTAATTATTCTACTAGGACTTGAACACACAAGATGTTTGTTGCCCTACTACATTCAAATGTCATGATATAGTGTAAAGATACTTCAACATTTCGACTACATGTTTTAGTCAACATAATTATGGTTAAATGACAATAATCATAATTTGAAGTATAAAATTAACTTGAAATTACTACAGAACTCAAGAGTTTGCGTTCATGATTACTTTTGTTAGTATAATTATGTTTACATGTTAAGACATAATTATAAAGTCCTTGAATTAATCAATGACTTATAACATAAAGTATATAGTAAAATTGTTATGTCTTCTTGTTAACACATAAACATGAGGCCTTTGAATTATTCAAAGACTTATAATGTATTATTGACATGTTCTATTTTCTTGTAAACACATGAACATATAATTCTGGAACAGTTCTGTCTTCTTGTGAACACATGAGCATAAGGTTCTTGTATTATTCAAGAAATATACATTATAGCATGCACTTGGTTCGAAAATACTTAATATGCAATTTGGCTCGACCCAATTGACAAGTATTTGGTCCAAAGAGAATTAAATTATCTATGGAATTCTGATATAGTTTCACAATTCCAATACTCATAGAATACCACATTATTATGGTATGTCTGATGTGTTGAAACAAACTATATTCATATTGTTTGATTCATGATAGCTTTAATTGCTCTACCTCCAAAATATATCAAGGTTAGAAAATTGCGTGTGTCATGGACATACTCAATATGGTTCAAACCTAGAAGGTATTCAAGACAACCCATGACCGAAACCCCTAAACCTTTAGGGATTTTTGGTTTTTCCACTCAAACCAATCGAATCCTAAACCCTTTTGGGTTTTTGATTTTTCTACACTTCCTAGCTTGAAGATTGTAGTATTGGTGTTCCTCCTAGCTCGACGAAACACAAAACTGTTGCTAAGGTTTTCAGTTAAAGAGTGATACAAAATTAGGGTTTTGCTACAAACCTTAATTAGAGTTGTTGGAAGAAATTCCATTATGTCTTGATTTAAGTTCTGAATTTGTTATAATCTTATGAAGCATTTTATTAACAATCTAGAGATGAGAACTTGAAATGTATTTTTTGGTTCCCAAATAAAGAACAATTTATTGTTGCTTAAATACTTAGCATTTAGAGAATTGTCTCTACTTACAAAAGTAAGTGGGAGCATCTACAAATCTTGAAGATATTCAAGAAAAAATACATAACCTTCTAAAATCCACTTATTAATGTCATACTAAGGTTAAACATGTAAATGTTGACTGAAGTATAATGTTACTCTCATTCATAAATCTACAAGGATGCCTTATCACTTGATTGATATTTTGATATCAATGCTGAGGATATAAGTTAAAAGATCATTGTAAATCTGCTAACTACTAAGGTACATTATCACATCTTGAATCTGATAAATTTCTTAGAACTATGAATGATAAGATGCAATCCTTAAATGTTGATCCCAGTTGAGCTTCACGATCTTATTAATTACTTTAGATAAATCTAAGGTAATCGGTATAGAAACTGATCTTGAGTTGTATATCAAATATTATGCGGAAACTAATACTTGATCTTAAGAAGAATAAACACAAACGAATTATCAAACAACACTTCAATATATTAATACGATTGCTCTGAATAGCAATAGGGTTACAAGAAACCTTGAAGTGTAAAACAATACGTATGCTAAGATAATCAATCAATCGATAATCTAACTCTAACCCTAGAACCTCCTTTTATAGCGTAAGGAGTCCTAGTCGGTTTACAAGACTTCCTATACAAGAAAAATATTCATACGTATCTTTTCTATACTTATCTTAACATACTTTACATAATTAATAAGCAGCAGAGTAATCCTTCTAGCAGCAGAGTCCTCGTGAGCTAGCAACAGAGTTACAATATGCCTATTATACCAAAACAGCAGAGTTCTTGTGCTAATCAGCAGAGTTACATAACTATCCAGCAGAGTTGTAATTCTTGAATCAGCAGCATTTCAGACCCAACAATCCTCCCCTAAACTTGATATTTTTCATCAAAAATCATCAAGTTTCCTTCAATCCAAATAACCACCAGGAGGATGCTTCCAAACACCTTACTGTTTTGAAACTTGTGATACCAGCAACTTTTTATACTTCTCAATCAGTTCTTTTGCTTGATGATCTGCATCAAATGGTCTTTGAAGTGTCAACTTACCAGGTTGCAGCATTTGATACAGAATAGATGTACTGTTATTGATAACATAATCCTTCTCCACAAGCATATATACAGTCACACCTATGCATGATAAAACATGAACTCCACAACTTTGATATAAGTACCATTTCTGAACTGTAGAGCTCAGTAACTTCTTCCATTCAATACTTCTTTCATCTGGTTCAAACATGTTCTTCAAGTAGTAATAATTTAGTCTCTCATACACTATCTCTGGTCTAGTATCTCCATACTTCATCTTGTACAAATTCCAGAGTTGAGTAATATCATCTCTATCCATGTAGTGCAACATCTGAGAAAAACTAATATATCCCACACTTGAACCATTTGATCTCTTTATAATCCAGCATACTTGACTATCAGCTAAAACATCATGTGAATATGAAATAATTGGATACTTGATTGATAAAGGAACTTCATTGAGTAACTCAGGTTCCTCTTGAGTGTCATGAACTGTAAGATCCATAATCTCTTTCATATCAACATCAGTCACTTTGTCAATATCATGCTCATCATTCACTTCTTCTTTCTCTGACTCACTATCACTCATCACTACAGATTGAGTTCTTCTCCTCTTTCTACTCACATGCTTTACTCTCCTTCTATACCTCTTTGTACCAGCAGAAGATTCAGTCATTTCTTCAGCTTCAACAACAACTTCCTTCTCCTTCTCAACATCAGGTACAATTGGTTTTGAAACACTTCCACTCCCAGATGCTTTCAGATTTTCAGATCCCATAACTTCTAGATTTTTCTTCTTTTCAGAAACTTTTCTTGGATTAAGCTTAGCATAAGTTTCATAAAATTCTTTTTCAATTAAGTGATCTGACTTACCCTTAAAATCCTTCATCTGATAGTTTCTAGCATTCTTCAAATAGTACTTCATGTCTTTAACCAATGCTTTCCTTGAAACTGACTTTGGTTTATAACCATGCTTCTGTGCTTCTTTTATTCTCTTAATCAGCTCTTCCCACTTGGCTAAACCATTCTTTTTGAGTATAAACTCAACAAGTTCTTTTGTCTTTTCAGCTCCATCCAACTGCTCATCATTTGATATCAGCCTAGCTTCACCTCTTATAATCATATCAGAATCAATGAAATACTGCAATTGTTCATCTAATTCTTCTTGATTAACTTCTTCAAATGCAGTGCTTTCCATAAGTTCAGACTGATTTCTTTCTTCACTAGCTGCAACACTTCTTGCATATTCTTCATCCTTAGCAATTTGAGCTTGTTCATCAGCCAACTTTTTCTTTCTTTCAAGTTCTTCAGCAGATTCAGCAGCAGGTTGTTGTTGTGATTGTGTGAATGTTTTAGTTTCTTTGTGCATGTTCAGCAGCACTTGAGCTAAGGTCATCTGATCATCATCTGAATCAGCAGAGTCTTTTACTCCAGCACTCTTCTCAATATCATCAGCAGAAACTTTTAACCCATCAGCAGAGTGTCCTGCATCAGCAGAGTCAACCTTTCCACTCTCATTACCAACATTTTCAACAAAATCCTTTTCAACCTCCCCTGAACCTGTCACATCCTCTTGATCCTTATCATTCACCACAGCCTCTTGTTCATTCCTCCCCTGTTTGGAAGCATCCTCTCCCAAACTTGGTTTGGACCTCTTCTTTAGCCTCCCCTCAAGGTGTGTAACCCTTAGCTTAAGTCTTCTGATTTCAGCACCTTGAGTAGCTCTGACTGTCTTTAACTCCTTTCTTAGATCAAGCACCTCCTGTGACAATTTTGTACAATTTTCCGTCAATTCTTTCAATTGTTTCATGATATCCTCACAACTTCGGTCTGTGTAACCTGACCCGAGAGGTTGATCATTGGAATTGTCATTTTGTACAGGTGTTTTAGCCGTCAAATCATCAGTTTCAAGTTCAATACTAGCATCAACACTTCGACCTGTGTTACCTGGTCCGAGAGGTGTATCATTTGCAATGTCAATATGTACATTAGTGTCCATCAATTCAATATGTTCATCCCTGTCCTCATCACTTCGAGATGTGTTACCTTCTCTGAGAGGTGAATCTTGGGACATAAACTCAGTCTCATCCCTAGGATGAACATCTGAGCCCCCCATATAAGCCATTTGGCTGGGGTTACCACCAGTTGTGTCAGGTTCCTGAGAACCTTCTACAAATGATGTTGCCATGGTTGAGGTCTTAATTATGTTGACACTGTCCTGCTCAACTACTAAGTTGAAAATAGTAGTGCCAGCCTCTTCCATCATGATACCTCCAACACCTGTATCAGCCTCATCTGCTACCATACTGACATTGGCCTGAGGTTGCACAATGCCCTCTTGGGAATTCCTAGGTGATTGGGTGTTTTGGGTTTCATGTGACACTGATTCATTCAAACTTGTTGATGAGGATGTGTGATGGGAAGCTGTGGGTGTTCCAGCCTCTTCATCCTCAATCACTTCAGCCACTACATTCAAGATATGCTCAGTTAAGGGAGTAATAACACCAGAAAATCCCTTCCCATTCTTCTTTAAAAAGGCAAACATCTTGATGGCCATTCTACTACAGGGCTCAACATGTACATGCCTCAATGGTTCCCTCAGCTGTCTGTTTATTATAAGTTGTAGAAACCTTGGGTACAAATAAAACTTCTTTTTAACAAACTTGTTCAACCCCTCAAATATCATACCAGAAAAATCAAAGGGCTGCCCTGTAGCTAGACATACCAAAGCCATAGCTTGAGAAGCACTAAACTCATTCCATCCACCTATTTTGGGAAACAAGCAGTGTTGTAGAGTATGCAGTAAAAACTTCCAATGTGGACAGAGACGACCTTTCAATAATGTACTACCAGCCTCAGGTCTCTCATATCCAAAAGTCTCAAGCTCAGTCATAACTACTTCTGGGGTAATAGTAGGGGGTGTTGGGGTGCCTGATAAGCGTAAACTTCTCTTAATTGTGGTTTCACTAACTACAATATTCTCCCCATCTACACTACCTACCAATCGTTCCTCACCATCTAATACATCCAACTTAACAGTTGACCAAAATTGCTTCATATGAGATGTATAAATGGTAGGATCAGCTGTTAACGCATACCTTAACTTCGAAGCACTCAGGAAATCCATAACCTCATAAAATCCATCAGCGGCAGTAACCTTACTGAGAAATGCTATCTGATTGTGTTCTTCCGGAAACGTTCTTCGAGCCATTTGATTTGGGGGTTTTGGGTGAAATGATATAAATTGATGTTCTTGGGGATAGTCGAAAGTAATTCTTGAGCAATTAAAATGGAATTAGATCAAATTGGTGAAAGATACCGTTTTGATCTAATTAGGTTTAAGAACGCGCCAAAAGTTACAGTTTGACCCTTCAACTTTCAAACTCATCAGCAGAGTTATGAAAGTGTTGACCTAAAGTCAACATTCCCAAAATCTTTAAAATCACCTCCTTAAATACGATACCAACCCCACATTTAACTCCATAAATCCTTAATCACTAAATCAAATCCCCAATTCACAACCCTAACTCAATAACAATCCAACATGAGTTCTTCAAAAACGCCAATCATTGAAATATCTTCAGATTCATCATCTGATGAATCACAAGGTTGGGCTAGTTACTTTCCTAAGAAGGCATCCACATCGCAACAAAAAGGAAAAGCAATCAAGGAAGAATCATACTCCGATCCACTCCCTTCAACACCATCGTCATTCGAAGATTCAAGCGATGAAGAAACAGCAAATTGGCCTGGGAAACAGCAAGGTTGGCCAAAACACATGACTTACTACCAAGGTGCTTGGGAAATCATCCCTCCAAAACATCCAATAACCGCTGAACTCCAGAAACAAATGGAGAATGCTGCAGCAGCCTTTGCAAAGAGTGTCCACATTCCACGTTCAAAGCCAAGTCCGGTTGAGAAGAAACCCTCTGTGCCAAAGAAGAAGACCCAGCAGAAGAAAGTAGCTCCCTCTACCAGTCAGCAGCAAAATCCACCACCACGTTTAGTGGTACTTGCACTCCCCTGTCCAAGGGTGTTTGAAGCCATGGGCACCAGGGGACCGCGTAGCAAGGTCATGCCAGAATTTGCTAAGATGTAGGTTGTGAATCTATGTAGCTTGTTGTCTTTTGATGTTTCTTTTGAATGATGGTTGTAAGAAAACTTTCTCTGTACTTTGCTTATGGAATGAATGAACCTTTTAATTTTCTTTGCTTTACTTGAGTATTTGTATATGTATCTGCAAAAGGTTAGTAGCAAACAACAACCACAAGCAAGAATATTCCAAAAACAGCAGCAGAGTACCATAGCAACAGACAACTAAACAACTTAACAAACAGCAAATTTTGACTTAACAAACAGCACAAATCCTTACAAAACTTTACAAAAACATACAGAGATAAGATGGTTTAAGATTTAAAGATTGATCATACCTATACTAGCAACTAAAAATTGAAACCTACTTATGTCAAAACTTTTGGTAAGTAGATCAGCAACATTATTGTCAGTATGTATTTTAACCACTTGAATAAGCTTTTTCTCATAACAATCTCTAATAAAATGATGTCTTATCTCTATGTGTTTTGTTTTAGAATGAAAAACAGGATTTTTAATAATACACATTGTGCTGTTGTTGTTAATGAAAATTTTTGTGTGCATGAAATTGTACCCATAATCCAGCAATTGGTTCTGTATCCAAAGCACTTGTCCACAGCAGCTAGAAGCAGCAACATACTCTGCTTCAGTTGTCGAATTAGCCACCACTGTTTGTTTCTTACATTGCCAAGAGATCAGTCTATGTCCAAGGTACTGACAACCTCCAGTGGTTGATTTTCTGTCCATAGTAGCTCCAGCATAGTCACTATCTGAGTATGCTTTCAAGTCAAATGGTGAATTATTAGGATACCAAAGACCCAATTTTGGTTGACCCTTTAGGTACCTAAAAATTCGTTTGACTACTTCCAAGTGTGAAACTTTTGGGGACACTTGGAATCTAGCACAAGCACACACAGAGAACATGATATCTGGCCTTGAAGCAGTCAGATACATCAATGAGCCAATCATTGATCTGTACAGATGCACATCAACCTCTACTCCATCTTCATCTTTGAGCAAAGGCTTGTTCTTATCCATGGGTGTCTTGGCTGCTTTCACATCCCTGAAACCAAATTTCTTCAACATATCAGCCACATACTTGTCTTGGCTAATAAAAATCCCATCTTTCATCTGCTTGCCTTGAAGCCCTAAAAAGAAAGTCAGTTCTCCCATAGAACTCATCTCAAACCTGCTGTGCATTAGCTTCTCAAATCCTTCACATAACACCTTATTTGTAGACCCAAAAATGATATCATCTACATAAACCTGAACAAGTAGAATATCCTTTTTGTCTTTCTTAATGAACAATGTTTTATCAATGGTTCCCCTGCTAAAACCATTATTCAACAAATACTGAGATAAGGTGTCATACCAAGCTCTAGGAGCTTGATGTAGTCCATACAGTGCTTTCTTCACTTTGTAGACCCTATCAGGATACTTAGGATCTTCAAACCCAGGTGGTTGCATAACATAAACCTCTTCAGGTATCTTTCCATACAAGAAAGCACTTTTCACATCCATTTGATACACAGGAAAATTCTTGTATGAGGCATATGCCAAGAAAAGTCTGATAGCCTCCAGTCTTGCAACTGGAGCAAATACCTCATCATATTCTATCCCTTCTTCCTGAGTGTATCCCTGAGCCACCAATCTAGCCTTGTTTCTGATAACAATACCTCTTTCATCTCTTTTACATCTGAACACCCATTTTGTACCAATTGCCCTTTTTCCATTAGGCAAATCAACTAATGTCCAGACCTCCTGAAGCTTGAACTGCAGCAACTCCTCTTGCATAGCTTCAACCCAACTTTCATCTTTCAAAGCCTTGTGAATGGTCTTGGGTTCTTCTTGAGATAAGAAACAGGCAAACATGCAATTCTGTAAATCCTTGTGGCTATTCCTCTTCTTAAGTGTTTGGGCAAACAATCCCTGATCAAGCAAATCACTCAACCCTTTTGACTTACTTCTAGTCTGAACAGCAGAGTGAACATCACCAATTATCTGATCCTTTGGATGATTCTTGTGGATTCTGGTTGTAGGAGTGGGACTAACAGGTATATCAGTCTCTAAGTTTGATAAATCACCTTCAGCACCAAAAACATCAACAACTTCATCATCAGTATCCACATACACTTCTTCTAATTCAGGCATCTCATCAGCAGAATCATCATCAGAATCACCAGTTATATCAGTAGAGTCTTTGAGTTCAGCAGCAGAGTTACCAAGCTGAACAGCAGAGTGTTTTGCCTTAACAGCAGAGTGCTTTGGCTTAACAGCAGAGTGCTTTGACTTGGGAGCAGAGTTAAGAGAACTGCTGCTTGGTGTATTCCCTTGAATTCCATCAACTTGTGACTCTAAACTTCTTTCCTTATCATTACTCTTGTCATCATGAGAAGGTTCATCAACACCTTCTACATTAACCTTTGGTACTTCTTTGTGAACAGCAGCATCATCTGAACTTTTTCCTTCTTTAGGAGTGAAGTACTGATCAAACGTGCTCCTTTCAATCAAAACAAACTCCTCTGCAGTGTCATCCTTCTTTGCTTGTGTACCTGCATTGGGGTTAGTTTGTGTACCTGCAGACATGTTAGTGGTACCTGCAAGGACTGGTTGATAATTCATGCTCTTGGTTAAAGAATCAATATCAAACATCCACTCAGGACCTTTTCCATCAACATTAGGTGTGGTTTCTCTAATTCTAACATGTAAATTTTCCACCACATGCCCAGTTCTTTGATTGAAAACCCTAAAAGCCTTACTTTCAGTAGAGTATCCAACAAAGTAACCTATGTCTGCTTTTTCACTAAAATTGCCTAAGTGGTCAATGGTGTTTAAAATAGTGACAGGACACCCAAATGGTCTAAAGAAATCTATCAGAGGTTTCCTACCATGCAATAACTCATAAGGGGTCTTATTGTGAGGTTTGACTATCTTAGTTCTATTTTGCACATAACAAGCAGTGTTGACTGCTTCAGCCCAAAAGATAGTGGGTAACTTAGACTCTGACAACATAGTCCTAGCAGCCTCAATTAATGTTCTATTTCTCCTCTCAGCCACACCATTTTGCTGAGGAGTTCTAGCTACACTAAATTGTCTAGTTATCCCTTTTTCCTCACAGAACTGATTCATCACTTGATTCTTAAATTCAGTTCCATTGTCACATCTGATGATCTTAACCTTGTGATTAAATAGGTTTTCTATCCTTGTTATAAAAGCCTTAAGAATGCCAGCTGTCTCATTCTTAGTTGCTAAAAAGAATACCCAAGTAAACCTACTGAAATCATCAGTGACCACTAAGCCATACATCTTTTTATTCAAACTATGCACATAAGTAGGTCCAAATAAGTCCATGTGTAACATAAACAAAGGTTCAGTTATAGAATTCACCAATTTGGACTTACAAGATGCTCTATGTTGCTTTCCCATTTGGCAAGCAACACAGACTTCAGGATTCTCAAAGACCTTTGAAGGCAATCCTCTGACCAAGTTCCCTTTCACAAGCTTGTTGATAGCCTTGTAGTTCAAATGTCCAAGCCTTATGTGCCATAGTTTGGATTCATCAACAGTGGCTTTGGCAAACAGACAAGTCAAATCTCTTTTGGGAATAATATTCTTTATATCCACACTGTATATATTGTCATGTCTAGGGACTTTAAGAAGAACCAATTTATCATCAGGTATCTTATAGTCAGGAGATAAGACAAGACACTCAGTGTCGGTAAAAAGAACAAAATTCTTCCTGTCACACATTTGTGAGACACTAAAAAGATTAAACTTGAGACCATTCACCAAATACACTTTCTCAAAATCCAACTTTCCAGTTCTGATGATGCCTTTACCAACGATTTTTCCACCTTTAGGGTCATTCCCAAAGGCCACATAACCACCATCCAAAGCTTCAAAATTCTCCAAATTGCTTTGGTCTCCAGTCATATGTGAAGAGCATCCACTATCAAAAATACATTTGTCCTTTAGCTCCTTTTGTAGATTGCCCTGCACATAAAGTAAGAGAATTAGTTTCTCTTGGGGACCCAAGCCATTACTGACTTGGATCTACCTTGTGCATCAAAGTAGTCAAATTTCTTCAACTGCATTGGTGCACTGCTGTGTCTGAGAACATGATCTAAAACTTTAACTTTTGGTTTCCAGACCCAGCAAGCTGAGGCTTTAACAGCATAAAAATGATTTCCTACAACAGTATCAGTAACAACTTTAGGCAAAACAGCAGAGTCTGCCTTAACAGCAGAGTTTGCCTTTTCAGCAGAATCAACTTTTTCCTTCTTAATGGGCACTGTTGATGCAATAGGAGAGATAACTCTAGAAGTACCATCTCTCATCAAAACTTCCCTAGGAACCATGTTTCTTTTAGGGTGAGGGTGAGTCTTTCTAGCAGAGTTTCTATGGTTCACCCAAGTGTACTGGTTCCAAGCTGGTTTCTTATAGCACTCATCTTGCAAATGTTCAAAGCTACCACAACAATAACATGCCTTCTTAAGTAATTGAAAGTCAGTACCTAATTTGTGTGAAACTAGGTTGTTCCAATTTCTCTGGTTTCCCCTAGGCAAGTTATTTGATCTTTTTGGATATACTCTAGGTGTGTTGTCAAACTCAGCCATCTTCCTAGAGATACCTTTACCAAACCTAGGCTTAACAAAATTAACCCTTTTAGCCCTAGGTACTTTTGATTCAACAACAGTAGGAATTTCTTCCTTTTTGTTCTTAGGGGTTGAATCAGATTCCACTTCATCATCATCACTGTCAGACACCCAATCTTCAATAAGCGGTGCTTCATCATACTTCTTTACCTCAACCTTAGGTGACTCTATTTCTTTTTCATTAGTTTCAACAACAGGTTTACTAATTTCACCTACAGGTTTAGCCCCAGACTCAGAGATGAAAGTTAGTGTCCTAGTAGGAGGGGCATTGACACTAAGCTTTGTAGGGTGTGCAACAGCATTATATCCTATACCATTAAAGTGTCTTCCTAATGGTTTACTGAGAATATCAGTGGCAAATTGTTGTTTTTCCACCCTAACAATGTGTTTTTCAGATTCACTCATAGCTAAGTCTCTAGCATGTTCAGCCTCTCTACTTTTTCCTTAAGAACCTTAATCTCATCATCTTTTAAGATAATTTCATTTGTCAAGACAGTGATCTGATCAAGGTATTCAATTTCAGCCTTTTTATAAAATTCTAATTTCTCTTCTAAGTTCTTTAAACCATATGCATAACTAAGATTATCTAGCTTAATTGTATCATTTTCCTTTTTAAGGTTTCCATAGCTAGACTCAAGCATCTCAATTTTATCAGAACATGATTTAAAAGAACAAGTTGAATCATTGGATACCTCAGAGTCTGATCCAGAAGAAGAATAGGCCATGAGAGCAAAATGCTGTACTTCAGGTTCCTCTTCAGCTACCAATGCACAATTTGGACCATCCTCAGCAAGATCACTCCAATCAAAATCACCTAACCCATCACATGATAGCATAGCAGTAGTGGAATTTGGCTCTTCATCAGCAGACTTCTTGAAATTCTCATTGCTTCTTTTTGGTGCTTTGCATTCTCTTGCAAAGTGTCCCTTCTTTCTGCAGTTAAAACATTCAGCCTTTGACTTGTCAAATCCTACACTCTTGTTCCTTCTGAACTTCATCTCTTTCCCAGTGCGTTTAAGAAACCTTCTAGCCCTCATTGTTAACATTGCAAACTGCCATTGCATGTCAATCTCTTCAACATCATCAGGATCAAGTTCATCCAGATCTTGAGGCATGACTGAAGTACTTGTAGTAAGTTCAGCCAAATAAGCACAAATTGCAGCATCACTGATAGTGTTGGTGTTAGAAGAGTCAGCAGCAGAGACATGTGAACCAACAGCAGGAGCAAAAGCACCAGCAGCAGAGTGCTGTTCTTGATGTCTACCAGTAGTCTTGTTGCTTGAGGAAACAAAAGCAAGATTATTTGTGGTAGAGGATGAACTTGACAATCCTTTAACTTCAGATTCATACACCTTCAAGTTGTTATATAGATCATCCAATGTCATAGTATCAAAATCTTCCTTATGTCTCCAAACCACTGTATGAGTGTTCCATTCAGAAGAGAGACTTCTCAGAAACTTTAGATTGACATCCTCTTGAGATGGCTCAATCTTCAACAGAGCCATCTGACTGGTTAGTTTATGAAGTCGATCATAAGTTCCTTCAATGTCCTCAGAACTTGAAGCAGTGAAAGTTTCAAACTGATGCTTCAGTAGATTCTTTCTTGATTTCTTTGTAGCTTCATTCCCACCAAATCGAAGTTCGATTGCTTCCCATAACTCCTTAGCAGACTCAATATGATTAAAGCTCAATTGATAATCATTAGGTATTCCCATCATGAGAATACTGTGAGCCTTAACCTCCAATCTTCTCTGTGCTTTCTCCTCACTTGTCTTGAGAGTCAAGACTGATCCAGTAGCAGTCTTGGTTTGCACAGTGTCTCCATGAACAATAACTTCCCAAAGTGAGTAATCAACCATTCTTATGTACTGTTGAATCCTCATCTTCCAGATCTCATACTCTCCAGGCTTGAGCATGGGAACCCTTGATGCAGTAACCATGTGTGTAGAGTCGGAGTCCATTGCTTACAGTGATGATTAGCAAATCTTGTATTCATAAATTCTTCTTGGTACCAGTTTCTAGATCACAAGCTCTGATACCACTTGTTGATCCCAGTTGAGCTTCACGATCTTATTAATTACTTTAGATAAATCTAAGGTAATCGGTATAGAAACTGATCTTGAGTTGTATATCAAATATTATGCGGAAACTAATACTTGATCTTAAGAAGAATAAACACAAACGAATTATCAAACAACACTTCAATATATTAATACGATTGCTCTGAATAGCAATAGGGTTACAAGAAACCTTGAAGTGTAAAACAATACGTATGCTAAGATAATCAATCAATCGATATCTAACTCTAACCCTAGAACCTCCTTTTATAGCGTAAGGAGTCCTAGTCGGTTTACAAGACTTCCTATACAAGAAAAATATTCATACGTATCTTTTCTATACTTATCTTAACATACTTTACATAATTAATAAGCAGCAGAGTAATCCTTCTAGCAGCAGAGTCCTCGTGAGCTAGCAACAGAGTTACAATATGCCTATTATACCAAAACAGCAGAGTTACCAAAACAGCAGAGTTCTTGTGCTAATCAGCAGAGTTACATAACTATCCAGCAGAGTTGTAATTCTTGAATCAGCAGCATTTCAGACCCAACATTAAAAGGCAAATCAATGTTTTGATCTTGATTGTTATTTCGCCTAATAGTTAACCTATGAGGTTGGAATAAGTTTCTTTTGAAGAAAGGCTTACAAGGGCAAAATTGTGTACATGATTAATGCATGGTTTATAATAAGAAGTTTTTAATCATACTCATGCAATTGATTATGATTAGATTTTCTTATATACACACATTAATTAAATAAAGATAATTAATTGTCATACGAGTTTTCCTTGAATGTGAAATATGGAAATTAAATTTTATAAATCTTTCCTTTATGATTACCTTTTGCGAGGACGGTGTGTAATCAAAATAGTTATGAGTTTATATAATCTTTATGTAGCATACAAGTTTAAGCAATCCAAGTTCGGATTGGATCATGCATCTAGGAGCTGAGATCTTGAATTTAATTACAATATGATTTTGATTGAATTAAGATAACTCCTGATTACATCTGACATTAAGTGGGAGTACTATCTTTTCCTTAAAATACATATGTTGTATAACATATTGAAGATATCATTCTATTTAAGCTAGATATTAATCCTTAAGCTTGGAATGAAACTTCACTTGGGATTTAGGGAATAGAACAAACAACCTTGGAACAAATATCAATCTCTCAGAATGCACGAATGATCGACGAATTTCCTAACAAAGTGCAAAGATGATTTTTCATGCTCTTCCTCGTCTCCGAACGTACTATTAAGTCATACAATGACCATTTGCCCAAGTACTCACGAGAAAACATCATTTATTAAATTCGCAAAACAGTCAGAGCTTTAGCTAATACTATTAGCGTCACTAACCGTCATAGCAGTCGTTACGAATACGGAAGGCGATTTCAAGAATGACTTCCATTCATCAGAAGGAAACTTCGCGCTCTGAATTTAAACAAACACATAGTCGTCTCAGAGTGGAGGAATATTGGCTCTTAACAGTAATATGGTTCAGCTATCTCCAGTCACCGTCCTTCTTTATCGCGAACGGAACTAAAACACGCCCAGAAAACACACTTAAGTAAACTCACTTCTTGATCTTCGGTTGCTGCTCTTCCCGGTTGCTCAAATCAATTTATATGATCCCGGACACATCTGAAAGTCACCTTCGCTTAGTGACTAGACAATCTCTCGGTATCCTGTCAATTCAACTTCACGCTTCGATGGAAAACTTTGGTGGTTCAATCAAGAATCGAATTCAGAAAGCGCAGGGTGCCAAATAGCTCTTAAGATAAGATTCATTTATTGATGTACAAAATGGGTTCTAGGAAGACTTTATAACCGCGAAGGTAACACATGAGTCTCCAGAGTAATGGTGATAACAAAGGGTTTAACAATCGATAATCCTGGTAGGGTGTTTCAAAAATGGTTGTAAATTTGAACGCTCAGTCATCCAATTCCTTGTCAGAATAAAATCGAAGGGAACTATCCAAAGAAAGATGGATCACAAATCAAATCTTTATCATTCAAAAGTGAGGGGGAAAAGATTCTTATACTCGTGGTTACACACCACAAGACTTCTCATAGAAACAGAGATGGGTGAAACAAAATCAATTAGTGTCGGAAGATTCATGGATACTTATCAAAAGCAAGAGACAAAACAAAACATATCAAGTACGTCATTGCCAAGGAAGTTCTCAGAGTGCCCGAAGAGGCGTCAAAATGATTAACGAAAGGATCAGAGACCAGAGTCAAAATCTGAAGATAAGGATCAAATGGTGCCAGGCAATTATTATGAAACTTTCAATTTCTCCAAGATTTAATCAGGTTCAAATTTTTGGTGGTGCAAAGTATAAGCTTTCACTTTCCAAAAGTGATATCAATAGGATCTAACCAAAAGCAAGGCACGAATCAGAGTGATGCGGAAGCAATGATACCTAAACAAATGCCCTATAGTCTACCCATTCCTCACTGGTCAAAACTTACGTTCCTATAGGGAAATCTGAAAGAAAATTTTCAAAGGGTGTCTTACGAGTGCCTACAGGGAGAACTTAGTGGTCCTAACTTACACAGGTCAAGGGTAAATGTATTACGAGTCGCAGCCTGTCTCTCTGATACCATAAATTGTAACACCCCAACCCGACAAAGGTAAAGATGTCACACTAATGGCTTCATATCAGATCAAAACAAAGCATACATTTCTAGTAATACAAGAATTCTCAAAGGTTTCAATTGAAATACTGAAATTACAAGATTACAAATGCGAATAGAAATTCTAAAATATAATAACTTCTAATCAACTCTAATCCAGAATAACTATCAAGTCTTCTAAGTCCAAGGTACTCTCCACTCATTCCCAGCTTCCTACTAAAACCTGCCGCAGGAAAGAAATGCGGCTGAGCTTAAAAAGCCCAGTGAACAGATATATATAAACGAAAACGAAAGCAAAAGGAAACGAACATATATGGTATAGTGCAACGGAATAACATAAGGTATAGACAAAGGTACAAAGTAAGAAAGGGAAAAGGAAAGGTCAGCAATCCACCACGAGCCCGAACACGAACCAAATATAGTAACCATGTCTTCATAATCATATAGAGGGGAGACCTCTCAGATAATCAGATAATATGAGGGGTGTCCTCATTCTTCAAATGGAGTAGCTAACTCCCGAACTTGTGAAAGACGTGGATTGCACCCAGCATCAGTCACCGAACAATATATAATATCAAATCATGTTAAGTCCACGAATACGGACACGAACCTAGGATTGCAACCCATACGCCCCCCGAACAATAATATAGGCCATAATAAATATAATGTGCATGCAACGAACAATATGGGGACGGTGTGTAACATCACTCGAACACACTGGAGTCATGCCATTGGTGCATCAATGACACGGCCATGTTACCTTCATGGCTAGGAAACGAACTTGGCTCGGGTATCAAACTGAAGGGTCAAAGGTCAAAGGTCCAAATCATAGCAAAGGTTCAAATAGTCTAAGTCATCGAATCATAGTCAAAGTCCAAATATCAAAGGTTCATGGCAAAGGGTTCATATCCAATATCAAAGTCAAACGAATCCAAACGAACCGATCAAAGGTTCATAATCAAATGGTTCATTTAAAGAAATCTTTATCAAATGGTTTTCATCAAAAATGATCTTTATTAACTATTTTCACAAAAGTAGTCTTTAAAAGTAATTTTCATAAAAGTTTAGTAAGATTCCAAATAAAAGTGGTATCGCATATTTCATAAACATCATTTTAAAATAAGTTTTCCTCAAAGCATTTCCATGATATAATTAAAAAGGTTTTCACATCTAGTTACCAAAATCAAATAAACCTTCGAAGCATCAAGTGATACGAATACTAATATCCCAAGGTAACGAACGAATATCAAACGGATCATTATAGAGGCTCAAAGCAAAAAGGGTCATATCGAACATCAAAGTCAAAATGAATCAAACAAACGAACCAAAGTGTAGGGGAACATAGCAATGGCTTAGGGAATCTTAAAAACGAATCAAGATCAATGAGTCATGAGAAAGAAGACACCCTTACTGAAAAAGGGTAGAATATCTGTACCTTATACCGCAAATGGAAAACACAATGGAAAATATAAAGGTCGGAAGCAACTCCATCTTCAGCGGATCTACACGAATTCATGACTAACTTATTAAAAGCTTATTTAATTCAGATTACTTATTTTAGTCGGCTTTCCATTTTTAGTAACTTCCCTTTTTAGGTAACTTTTCAAAAATAGCAACTTTCCATATTTAGTAACTTTCTATTTTTAGTAGGTTTCCAGAATTAGCAAGTTTCCATTATTAACAGATTTCTATATTTAACAAGATAATAATATTACAGATTAGGTTAAGTCATCATTTAAGTCTTATTATGGAAATAAAGCATATTTTAGCAAGTTACAAAAGTCTAGGGTATTTTATGACAAGTTTTCATAACTTAGGGTTTTAATTGTAAATACATCAAATTTAAAGGTCTAACATGAAAATACTTCAAGTCACTGATTTTAATACACATGTTATTCAGAATGACACTTTAATCCCTTAAGTTCCACAATTTACCATTTATACCCCTCTAATTACATAAATTACAAAATAAACCCTATATTTACATAATTCATAATTTAATCCCTACAATATTCATATTTACATATTAAGCACTTTATTTTACAAAAATTACAGAACCTACCCTCAAACTAATGTTTGGTACGAATCATGTCCCTTCAAATTTCAATAATTACACAATTAGTCCCTTAACCTTTATAAAACTTATAATTCAATCACAAATTATTACTAATTACATATCAAGCCCATAAATACTCAAAATTACACATTACACCCTTATTAACATTATTTACACAGAATAACTTCAATTTTCTAGAATTTACACTTTTAGTCCCTCTATTTTAAATAAATACAATTCGACATACTCCCTCTGTCCCATTTTAGTTGTCCGTTGACCAAACTTTGACCATAAATATTTTTGTTTGTATTATATAATACTTGATGAAAGTTATATCATTGAAAAGTTCGTTAAACGAACTTTTCAATGATATAACTTTCATCAAGTATTATATAATACAAACAAAAATATTTACGGTCAAAGTTTGGTCAATGGACAACTAAAATGGGACGGAGGTAAATACAATTCGACGTATATATTTACAAATTAAATCCTTATCTTGCAAATTTTACACATAAGGACCTCATGTTATAATTTTTACACATTAGTACAGATCTAATTAGCATTATAAAAATAACCCTTAAGTTCCAGAAATGACAAAACACCCCCTTATCTTTTATTTTCCACTCGTTAAGCACAAATCAACCACAAACCCTAACCCTAATGTTTCCAATCATTAAGCCATCATCACCATATCATTAGTTAGTAATTTATTAACATAAATCCAGTTCCAAAACCCTAAACCATGATCGTAACCCTAGGGTTTCATTTTTTTTCCCATTCGAATTACATATACCCGATTACAAACAATTTTAACCACGACAATTCTAGGCCTCAACAAATCATTCCAACATTTTTCCCAGGTCATAAAATTCATATAAGGTCCAAATAAAATAACAACATCACCTAGAAAAATCGCATGATTTATTTTGGATTTTATACACGTTTTTACTCTCAAAAATTATTTTGATCTATATAGCATGCATGATTCTTGTTTATGTATTTTATTTAGAACATATAGGACCTAAATAACATAAGAAAAATGTAACTTGATGATTCAAACGTGTAGAATGGATATTTAGAATTATTACCTCTCGGTTGCAAATATCGACACACTAAAACTCTAGCGATCAAATGAACGAACCCCCCGACCTCAAACCAATTTTCCTAGATTCCTTAGATGTTGTAGAACCCCATAAAATATCCCACGAATTTTTCCAAGTCGTATGGAGGCAGTCGAATTTTGTTTAGGGTTTAATAGGGTTTCGGTAATTTGTTAAATAGGAAAAGAGTTATAGGCCGAATAAAAATAGGAGAGGCACAAGAATTTTGGTCCAAGTTTTGGCTAAAATACTGATTTTAAGGTATCCATAATTATTTTGTAGTTATCTTGCATTTTATATAATTTAATTTGAATTTATAATATTTATAATACATAAAATACTAAAACCGGCCATATTAACATTTTTGTGACATTTTATAATTTTTGTACTCTCCAAAATATTAAAATGTAGCTATAAAAATTATTTGGCTTCATACCTTGTTCATTCCCGAAGGTTTGGATTTATTTTGGTACTTTATAAGCTTTTTAATCAAATTTTAAAATGATAGGGGCAAATTGGTCATTTCACACATTTTAGATTTTTGGGTATTACATGTTGCCATGTTTTGCCTAAATCCCTTATAAGAGTGATTTGAGAACTTTAATCTATTACACTGGTAACGAATTTCCCATCATTCTGAAAGTAGGTTAAAATCGATCTCGTGTCGCTACCATTCAATCTGGAAACAATTTATACATGATGCAGTGGGTAGGCTATATAGATAATAAACTTATGATAAAACCAACTACCATGATAGTTTCGTAAAGTGAAGGGCGTCTTACGAAATGCAATACCACCCTCCCATGTTCTTGCCTTAGCTTACCCATTGGCGCCAACATGAAAAAGCATGTTATGGGAAACCTATCATTGACAAGTTCCAAGAAAGACCCACCGTTTGGAAAGCTAGGACATTATCATACGGTGATAGACTCACCGTTTCACTCATCGCTATGCAGTTTGGGAGAGATGGATCACAAGACCTTTCGATATTCTTGATCGTGATTAATTTATTATTATTATTATTATTTGGTGTTCTTGTCTTGCTTTGTTCCGGGCTGTTTTTTCGTGGGTTTTTGCACTCTAGGGTCATTGTATTTTTTTAAAATGTTCATTTAGGTCATTGTAGTATTTTTGCGTGTATTCAAGTCATTATACTATTATTTAAAATTAATAGAATAATTAAACTTTAAGAACTCATACAATAGAGTCACTCATACTCAATGTCAACTCCACCTCAACTTTCATGTCATAAAAAAAGTCCACATTATTAAGTATAACACCACATCATTATTTTAGTCACAATTTTTTATTATAAAATTATCTTTTTGAAATTTATTACTTATATTTATTTATTTTTACAAACTCTTGGTTATATTGTTTACTTATAATTTGTATTTATTCGTACATTAGTTACAATAACCAAGCTTGTTTATAATTTATAAATTTTAACAATCATAACTTAAAATTTTGCAATCTTTAATAGTTTATGCAATTATTATGCACAACGCCAAATGCGAGTATCGTATACGAGTATCGTGATACAATTGTACACCTAAACTTATAGTATAACTTGATGAAGACAATATTGTGATTAGTACTTTTGGTTTTACTCCGCCACAAACATATGTAAACATCGCATTAGATAAACAAATTTAAGCTTGTTTAAATATTCGGTTAGAATAGTTATAAAAAGATGATTAAATTTAACATATATAACTATTTTTATAAAGATAAGTATATATAGATTGTCAAAAAAAAAATTAAAAAAAATAACGTGAGTTATTTGATGTGACAACCGGTAAATTTCGGGAGCATTTTTAATTACCGCATTACGTTTTAGAATGAGCATTTTATCATTTGTAATCACTTTTGGAATGTTTTAGGAACTTATCTGATTTTTGGTAATAATATTGTGGACTTTCATGATGTGATGAGTAATTGCCTGTGTATCCAGTTAGGCACTCCGTGAGTCGGCACAGTTAGACCTAATAAATACGAGAAATCTTGATTATTTTGATGCGCTAAACGAACATAGACGTATTTATAATCGATTTGAGTGGAAGAATTATTTTAGATTCAGTGAAAAACATAAAAATTACTCGGGAAAATGTCTCGGTACTCAAATCTATCCCGGATACGATTTATAGAAAGTTTGGCCGAATGCCATTTCCCACCTCGCGCCTAAGTTACAATTTCAGTCCCTGAGGGACATTATGCATTCATACTTAGTCCTAAACCTATATAAGCAAATCCTATAGCCTCATTAGGGTTATGTCACCCCATTTCACCCACACAGCCGACATTTCCCTTCTCTCTCTCTCTCCCTCTCTTCTTATCCGGCCAAGTATTCCGGCCACCACCATACACCACCACCGCCCCTCCTCTTCTCACACCGCCACCACCAAACTTCATCTCTTAAACCCCTTATTCCATTTATCTACAGCACGCGCTCGAAAACCCTCCACCACCATCACTACGTGCCACCTAGAAATTTTCCGACCAAGATCTATATATATCCGAGAGTTTAAAAGGTAGGTAGCACCGTGTCACCCGTGGTTGTGACTCGGTGTGAAACAACTCGAGTATGTCGAGTTGATTTTTACAATTTTTGATTCGATTGGGTGGTGAAACGAATGGGTTTCATGTTTTTTTTTTATTAACTAAAAATAACTATGAACGTTTGGTATCACTTTCTTTTGTGTTGTTGAGTCAACTGTGGTCATGTCGAGGTTATGCCGTGAGCTTTAGCTCATGGTCGAGGTTTATTGTGTATATGTGTGGTCGAGTCGAGTCATTTTGGTCGCGTATGTCTTTGTTATTATTGTGTTGTGGCTGTTTATTTCGAACTTAGGGTTCGGTAAAACCCTCGGATGCACCGAGATATTGTTTGGGATTTGGATTGGATACTGGTTTTGGTTTATGTTGTTATAAATTGGTTATGTTGTGGCTGTTGAGAGTTGATGCCGAGAAAGACCTTAGGGTCGATGTGGTTGGAATTGGTGCCGAGAGTTGGAGCCGAGACCAATAGGGTCTCGGCCTGGAAATATTAATTGTGGTTGTTGTTGTTGCGTTGAATATGGGAGGAGTTGGTAGATAACGAGCCGTAGGTTGTTTTGGCCGTTAAAATTATTGTTGGCGATTGTTGGACTTGCGGCTTTGTTATTATAATTATATATTGAAACTATGTTGATTTGAGCCAAGTCGAGTGTCGCCGAGACTTCGTAGTCTCGTTGTGGCCTCGTCAAGCCAAAAGAGATATTTGAACTTTATGATTGATTATGAACTATTGAGGAATGACTATTGACCCGAGTATGAATTAAACTCAGAAAAGTGACTTGATGAAGCGAAAAGTGTACCGCTTTTAAGGGGTCATTTAAGCCCTAAATCGTATTTATTTGATCAAATATTGCCCTAAATCGTTCCTTTTGTCATTTTAGGTACTTTTGAGGAGAAATCTGGAAAAGGAGGCATTTTGGACGTTTTTGGAGCATTAAAGTGAAGAAAACGGCAAAGTCTCAAAAATCGGCTAAAAGTTACTCTTGACGGCGTCAGACTTTACTCTGGACGGCGTCATGCCTTGGCAAGAAAAGTTGGACGTGAAATTTACTCATGACGGGCCAGTGAAAATAGCATGTGAATTCTGACGGCGTCACGCTTTAACTTGATCGAGGGCGTCACGGCTTAAATCATAAGGGGACGGCGTCACGTTCATGGTTCGACGGCGTCAAGCCTTGATAAGCCAGAATGGATTTTTGAAGAGCTAAAGAGGGACGGCGTCAAGAAGGTCATCCGGGAACCCTAAAAGCGGCGAGGTGACGGCGTCACACTCCATAAGGTGACGCCGTCAGATCCAAAAATCTATATATAGTTTTCTAATTTTTTGTCATTAGAGAGAGCTTAGTGTGTGGAATTTTGGGAGAAAACCCTAAGACGATTTTAGCTACTTTTTCAGGGCTTTTTGCCTTGAGATCTTCCATGTTTCATTGAAAGATAAGTTATCAATTAATCATTCAATATGTCTATGTGTTGTTTGATTCTATCTTATTCTTGTCTTTTGTTTAACATGTTAGGCTAATTTTATCTTGTGTTTGCTTAGATCTAATGAAACCTAGCTATTGATTATTGGTTGTTAGTGTGTTATTAGTTGTATTGGATGATTGTTTATCTATGTTAGGCTTAAGAAAACTGGCTAACTTCCTATTCGGTAACTTGCTTGAACGTCTTAAGAAACATGAACCAAATGCGTACTAAAGGTTTTTGTGGTTGTATTTAATGCACAAGCGAATTCTAGTGATCCCATGTTAGGAGCTTCCTAGCCGGCTCGACATAGGAGTGAAGTAGGAGCTTGTAGAGTTGGGGAAGTAAGTACGCCACCCCACGAATGGTATTAAGGAATACACCCGTCATCCACGCAACTAATACACACTAATTAACCGGTAAAAGATAGTTAGGGAGTAAGGAAATCTAAGTAAACACATTTCTCTACACATAAGTTTCTCACCACATTTTATTTTCAGTTATTTAATTTTATTGCATTCGTAGTAATTTGGGTTAGTTGACTAGCAACTAATTCCGCCCACTCCTTCAAAACCGAGATTTTACTTGCTTTCATAAAAAAATATAAAAACATAAAAAAGAATCTTCCTCGACCCTTAGACCTAATTAGAGTAGCCTTTCATACCTAACGAACACTATTCCCTGTGGAGAACGATCAATCCCCCGTACTTACCACTACACTATACTACATCGGTCAGGTACACTGCCTGGTGGGGTTGTAAGCCTCTTGAGATCCCTCGAGAGGTAAAACCTGTTGTAAGGTTACAAAACCACGCATCAAGTTTTTGGCGCCGCTGCCGGGGAATAGTTATTGTTTAGGTTGAATTTTTATTTCTATTAGGTCTACTCACTAGATTCCTTTCTAGTGAGATTTTTATTTTATTTTTCTAGGATTTCTTTAGTCTATCTATTTTCTTCGTGTCTTTGTTCGTAACCATTACCGTCCGACATCATGGAAGATGGTAATATCCTTAACCCCCACAACCCCCACCACCACAACAACCACCACCACCTCCTAGAGCCCGTACTTTAGGAGAGTATTCCCGTCCTAGCCACCATGGCTATCGAAACACCATTGAGCTCACTCAAGGAGCCAATATCACACCCTTGCGATCCGACACCATCCGGTTGGTGCAAAGCGGATGCGCATTCCATGGACTTCGTTCTGAAGATCCTAATCAACATCTCAAGGACTTTCTTAAAATCGTTGATTCTATAGACCTTGATGTTGCCACTCGAGAGACGACCCGATTGCGTCTCTTCCAATTCTCTCTGCGGGACCAAGCTAGTCAGTGGCTAGAACGTCAACCCGCAGGATCCATCACCTCTTGGGATGATCTCACCACTCGTTTCCTTGCTCAGTTTTTCCCACCGGGAAGAACTACCAAGCTAAGGAATGATATCTTGATGTTCCAACAACGTCAAGGCGAAACTCTCTACGAGGCATGGACTCGATTCAAGGACTTACTCCAAAAAGTCCCTCACCATGGCATAGAACTTTGGCTCCAAGTCCAAATCTTCTATGACCATATCAATCTCTCCACGAGGCAAACCATTGACCAATCGGTCGGTGGCAAGCTACGTGATCTAAGTGCAGAACAATCATGGGCTCTCCTAGAGGATCTTGCTCTTTATGACAACGAAAGTTGGAGTGATCCCCGTGATTTGAATAAAACGGTCAAGGCAATATCTTTGCCTTCGAATAATTCAAGCACTTCCGACCGTAGGATCATAGAACTTGAAGACCAAGTCAAGTTTCTCATGAAATCCTACGAGGCTCCTAAACCTTCAAGCCAAGTGAACAAAATCACTTCTTCATGTGAATTATGTAGTGGTCCCCACGACACTCGTGATTGCATGGAACTCCCCGAACAAGCTTTTGTGGACTACGCATCCTCGCGTACCGACGGAGCGGGAGACAAGTGGTACACTTTCAAACCCGAGCCAAACCATTACGGTGATTCATACAACCCCTCATGGAAAAATCACCCGAACCTTAGGTGGAAACAAAACCAAAACACACAACAAACCAATTCTTCCAACCCACCTAATCGTTTCCAATCAAGCAGTTCCAACTCGAACCGTACTTTCAACAACAATCCTTCCGGCAATGGTAGTACCAATAACTTTGAAGGATTGATGTCTCAATTTATGGCATCTCAAGAAGCTCGTTTAGCCAAGTTTGAAGCCGAATTCAAACAACAACAAACGGAGATGACCAATAAAATTGACAACTTGTTGAAAGCTCTCCATAACCAAGTGTTATCACCTCCACATAAGGACGCTAGGAACACAAATAGCGGACCCCAAGTAAAAGACCCCTCTTCATCCAAACACGTCCACTTTGTCAACATTGTCACTATTAAACCAATTGATAGGAATGAGGATAATAGTAAACCTAAGGATGAGGATAAGAAAGTCGAGGTTGATAAGGAAGTTAGGACAAGTGAGATTGAAGAAGTAGATGATGATGAGGACTACTTCAATAGGCTACCCACTAAGGAAGAGCGCGCATATCATACAAACTTATTCGATGACCCCGAGGCACCATACTTCCTAGGTAGACCAATCATAGAAATAGGCGACCCTTCTAATCTCAACATACCATGCAACATCGGACATCTACATGTGTGGAAAGCTTACATCGACCTTAGATCGCCCATAAACATCATGACTAGAGCCCACTACAACTTGATAATGAAAAATCAACTTGGGTATAGGATGCTCCCTGACAAGGGTTGGATGAGTAACTTCACGGGAAGAGTTAAGGGATTACCGGTTTATGTAGGAAACTTCACCTATGTCACCGACTTTGTAATTGTAGAAGATATCCGCCCAATAGTCGATGCATCCCTGACTCAAGTGGTTTTTGGAAAACCATTTGTTGAGGTCTCTAGAATGACTTATGAACCTTCCTTAGGGATAGTTAGATTTAAGGATGAGACCGATGAAGTAAGCTACCAAATGCCATATAAGATAGAACAATTCCAACACTTGTCAAATGTTGAGAAGGAGCTCAAGCAAGCGGTCTACTATAGGAATGATGAGGATAGAAGTAAAGGAGTAGACTATGTTATGGAAAGGATATTCGGTTTCTACAAGGATTGTTTGAAATTAGGACCGGAATATAAAACCGGGAAGGAGGATGGCCTAGGAACCGTGACCGATGATGGAGTCACGTAATGTACGTGACTTTGAGTCTAGCTACAAGACTCGTTAATAAAGAAAAGCGCTTCTTGGGAGGCAACCCAAGCTTTATTTGTTTTATTTGCTTTGTGTGTTTATTTATTTGTTTGTTTGTTTTTATTTGTTTCCGTATGTGTGTTTAATTTTTATTACTATTGATTCATGTTCAAAAGTAATTTGTGAAAATGCTTTATGTTGTTTTTAACTTCGTCTTAACTACATATAAAGGTATTTTGCAAAAGATAAGTGTAAGGGAAATCTAAATCGGTTTATTAGAACACAAATGAACATGAATCATAATAATAATAAATTAACATACATATTAGTGTGTATTTGAGTCAAATGCTTGTATCGAGTCATAATGATGCTTTGCAGGATTTCCAGGAAGTAAGGTAAAGGTTTTTCCAGAAATTTTCCGGAAACTAAAAATAAAAATTTTTGTCAGGTCATTTCTGACGGCGTCAGGGTTTATAACCTGACGGCGTCAGATTTAATTTCCAGAAATTTTTGAAAGTTTTGTTTTTAGAAAAGTTTTTATTAAAATCTCCAACTTATAATCTCCAGGAATCTGAAAAATTATCATTCCACAAGCATTATATCCTTATATATAGATTTTTCCCGCCGATGTTACGCAGGTTTTCGTGTTTGTTTTCTCAGGTTTAACAGGTTATTTTGGACAAGGAAATGTTTTTGGATCAAGCTTGTGGCGATGCATTAGTCATGGAGCTTCAACATTCTCTTTGGAGGAAGATCTAACCGTGTAATTTCATTATCCACCGAGCGAATCAGGGGAGTATTTGATTTCATTCTTTTACTTTTATGCTTTTACATCTTGTTACTTGAACATTGGGGACAATGTTCATCTTAAGTGTAAGGGAGGGTAAAAGTACGATTTTAGAAAATACAATTGCGCTTGATTTTTGTTTGTTTGATGGTAGATGTGTAATAAAACTGAGAGAAATACTTGTTAAGGTAATTTTAGTGCCAAATTTAAAATTTTTTACAACATATAGGAGTGAAACTTTGATCTTAATGAGCGTCTCACGGATAGGAGTTATATAACTAGCACAAAAACCGTACCACTAAAAAATTTTCCACCCCCAAATATGTGAGGTTCACCCCTAGAATTGGTAGGAAAATCATTTATGCTATGATGTGTGTACCGGTAGCACTTAGATTCTAGAACTTGCGTTAGGACCATTCCAAGGCCACAAGTGAGACTACATTCGTGTAGTTAGATTTACTACATGATAAGAGGCATTAGGATTAACCCATTGTTTTACACCTGTGTTTTTGTTATAATTACTTTGGCTACATTGGTCAAGTAATTCTCCCACACCCTTTGCGTTGTACTCATTTTTAGTACACGATACCCCTAGTACACCCCTCAGAGCCTATCTTTTCGTTTCGACCTTTAAGCATTTTACTTAAAGGAAGAATTTGTTTACACCCCACTAAAATGTACACCCAAATCGCCTTAGCCTACCTTGTATGCACTCATTTTTAGTGCATTATTGTGACAACATTTGTTTAAACCCAAGTTAATTATCTAGTTGATTACATGGTTGCTAAGTCGAGTCATATCCTTGTACATATTGTTTTGGGACGATTGGGACTCATGGGTAAAGTACTAGTGTAACGGAGTAATGGGGAAGAACATCATTTATTACCCCCATATGTGCTAAATATTTTAAAAGTACTCCAAGTTTTTCAATTATCTTAATTCGAGTCATTAGATTAGTATTTGTAAAGTTATGTAAAAGTTCAAGTGTAAGGGGGGTGCAACGCCCCTATGATGTATTATTTTGGATGGTAGGGTAAAAGTGTATGAAAAAAAAAAAAAAAAAAAAAAAAAAAAAATCGAAAAATCAAGAAAATTACAAAAAAAATGAGAAAATGAAAAAAATAGAAAAAAACATACGGACTACCATCCCGTTTTATTTTATGTTTGTTTTATATTTTTGTTATTTTGTTATTTCGTTTCTAGCTTAAGATCGAGTCTAGTCTTGGCTTAGCAACATTGTATAGTACATGTAATTGATCAAGATCTTTAACTCGCCACCAGTAAAATATCCCGTATCCAACAAAACCGTGTTTTTCCTTTTCCCTACACCTGACGTTATAACCCATTTAAAAGCCCTCTTTGATAGTTTATCTTTGGTGCTTACGCCTAGTGGAGGAGGTTTTCGATCCTTTCCCAAGCCTATGGTAATCTATTTGCTATGACAGGTAGTGAGAGATATTATCCGTTTTCATTTATGAGATTTATTTTGATGACACTTGAGAGATGTGAGTATCTAAACACTACTTGTGAGGTGCTAGTTTGTAATCTCCGTGCTTATTATGATTAAAGTGGAACGAATATTTGTTGTAATTACTTTTATGTTTGCATTAAATGACCCCTAACTTGTATTTTGATTAGAATAAAAGCGCATTTGCTTGAGGACAAGCAAATCTCAAGTGTAAGGGTATTTGATGAAGCGAAAAGTGTACCGCTTTTAAGGGGTCATTTAAGCCCTAAATCGTATTTATTTGATCAAATATTGCCCTAAATCGTTCCTTTTGTCATTTTAGGTACTTTTGAGGAGAAATCTGGAAAAGGAGGCATTTTGGACGTTTTTGGAGCATTAAAGTGAAGAAAACGGCAAAGTCTCAAAAATCGGCTAAAAGTTACTCTTGACGGCGTCAGACTTTACTCTGGACGGCGTCATGCCTTGGCAAGAAAAGTTGGACGTGAAATTTACTCATGACGGGCCAGTGAAAATAGCATGTGAATTCTGACGGCGTCACGCTTTAACTTGATCGAGGGCGTCACGGCTTAAATCATAAGGGGACGGCGTCACGTTCATGGTTCGACGGCGTCAAGCCTTGATAAGCCAGAATGGATTTTTGAAGAGCTAAAGAGGGACGGCGTCAAGAAGGTCATCCGGGAACCCTAAAAGCGGCGAGGTGACGGCGTCACACTCCATAAGGTGACGCCGTCAGATCCAAAAATCTATATATAGTTTTCTAATTTTTTGTCATTAGAGAGAGCTTAGTGTGTGGAATTTTGGGAGAAAACCCTAAGACGATTTCAGCTACTTTTTCAGGGCTTTTTGCCTTGAGATCTTCCATGTTTCATTGAAAGATAAGTTATCAATTAATCATTCAATATGTCTATGTGTTGTTTGATTCTATCTTATTCTTGTCTTTTGTTTAACATGTTAGGCTAATTTTATCTTGTGTTTGCTTAGATCTAATGAAACCTAGCTATTGATTATTGGTTGTTAGTGTGTTATTAGTTGTATTGGATGATTGTTTATCTATGTTAGGCTTAAGAAAACTGGCTAACTTCCTATTCGGTAACTTGCTTGAACGTCTTAAGAAACATGAACCAAATGCGTACTAAAGGTTTTTGTGGTTGTATTTAATGCACAAGCGAATTCTAGTGATCCCATGTTAGGAGCTTCCTAGCCGGCTCGACATAGGAGTGAAGTAGGAGCTTGTAGAGTTGGGGAAGTAAGTACGCCACCCCACGAATGGTATTAAGGAATACACCCGTCATCCACGCAACTAATACACACTAATTAACCGGTAAAAGATAGTTAGGGAGTAAGGAAATCTAAGTAAACACATTTCTCTACACATAAGTTTCTCACCACATTTTATTTTCAGTTATTTAATTTTATTGCATTCGTAGTAATTTGGGTTAGTTGACTAGCAACTAATTCCGCCCACTCCTTCAAAACCGAGATTTTACTTGCTTTCATAAAAAAATATAAAAACATAAAAAAGAATCTTCCTCGACCCTTAGACCTAATTAGAGTAGCCTTTCATACCTAACGAACACTATTCCCTGTGGAGAACGATCAATCCCCCGTACTTACCACTACACTATACTACATCGGTCAGGTACACTGCCTGGTGGGGTTGTAAGCCTCTTGAGATCCCTCGAGAGGTAAAACCTGTTGTAAGGTTACAAAACCACGCATCATGACTCGAAATATGACATGACTCGTTGAAAACTTAAATGAAATCATTAAATGATAACTTAAAAATATTAACTAACGAGTACATTGTTACTTAATATTTTAAAGGTTAAAAAGAAAAGGTTAAATGACGCATAAAACGTTATTTAATATTTTTGGCAAATAAAAGGAAATAAGTGCGAGTTATTTAATATTTCGAGGGCACGCAAATCGAGAAGTGCTATTTATGGAAATATTTATGTTTTGTGGAGTTAGTATCGAGTCACGGATCAGTTGACGTTAATAAACCTGGCCCACATGGTTATCGGACTTATTGGGCTGACGAGTCCAATAAGGGCCCAATAAGCATGTCGGAGGAAATTTATTAACGAGCAATTCATCCTTATGACTTATCGAGTATGGTAATTGAGTTTTGGATTGATAAATTAAACGCCCTCGTCTTGTGAGTCGTTTAAGTTTTAGTCTTTGTGTGGCGTGAGTACACTTGAGTCATGTTGTGTCTCCACTGCACACCCGTTGATACCAAACGCTAGTAACTAATATAAGAAAGAAATTTTGGAATCGAAATGGAATATACTTGGGGATAATTAGCTTTTGGAAACTTTTACATTTGGAGATATATGTTGAGGCGAGTTTATATTATTAGGTTGTGCCGAGTCCGTGAGTGCCGATACTTGAGAGCTGCTGAGTACTTTGCTTCTGTAGATTTGTGTTTGTGCTTTGCTTGATTGAGGTGAGTTATTGTAGCCCCATTTTCATTTTGTTTTCCTTGAGGTAAAATGGAACACAATGCTTTACAAATATTTTCATGCTGTGAATTACTGTTTTACATGATTTTGGACATATACGTGTGATGATGCGATTATATGCTGTGACATGTTTATTTTGTGAGTACATGACTGCGCCACTATTAACTCTCTGTTGAGAGCCCACAAGTTATAGGTTCAGTTGATGCAACTGTTAACTCTCCTTGAGAGCCCACATGTTGATAGATCTATCGGGGTAGCTCCCTACGTGATATTGGTTATACGTATGAGGAACACTATAGGTTCAGTTGGCGTGACACTATTGCTATTTGACAATGTGCTTGTAATTGGTATTCATTTCACTATGTCCTACGTTATTATTCACAGCTTCATGGTTTAACTCCTAAACCTACGAGCTCAACAACTTTATGTTGAAATTTTCGAGTATCCATTTTCAGGTGCTAAGACTGAAGTTACACTAGAAGGTTGAGTACTGGCCTGGCTTAGCAAGACTTAAGACAAGGCCCTGCCGGGTTATATCTCGTGAAGTTGCATTTTGTTATTTCCTAGTGATATTGTTTAACTTTGAGACTTATGTTTATCTTGGATCTTGGTACTTATCCCGGTTGTGGGAGTTTGCGACTATTATCTGTCTTATGTTGTACATTCAGTATTTCTCTATTGTGACACCTTGTGTTCTTGACTATGAAGTCATACCCCGTGAATGCCATTCCGCTGCGCCATTTTTGGGGTGTTACAGATTGGTATCAGAGCCAGGTTATAGAGAATTAGGTGGTTTAACCTAGACTATAACCTAAGAATCCTCATATAGTTTGCATTATAGGAACTACGTGTGCGATTATGTGTATAGTATGACACGAAGTGATGATGATAAGTAAATGCAGCATGATGCTATCTTAAAAACGCCTGGCCAACGTTTTTACGATAACATGATGCGGCATGGACTTATCAAATTCATGGATTGTCAGATAGGAAGTTAAGTGTAGTAGCACGACACGTATACCGACCTATCCTACCTATCTCCTATCTAACGTTTACCAATATCCTACTTTGTAGAATCATGCCACCAAGAAGGTCGACTCGAGTTAACCGAGGTGTTCCACCACCAAGGGGTGGAAGGACTGGTGGACGAGGAGGTAGGGCAGGAGGTCATGGCACGAGAAGCGAAGATGCCAGCAATGAGACTCCTGATGTTGCTACCATTATCGCCTAACAACTACGGGAACTGTTACCCACCATTGTCACCCAAGTTGGCGACCATATCAGCAACCAAGGGAACAACGTGAGTGGGAATGATCAAGCGGACAACGACGGTGGAAGTGATCACGTCAATGATGGGAACCATAACAATGGTAACAAGGGATGTACTTACAAGGAATTTACCGCGTGCAAACCGATAGACTTTGATGGCAATGGAGGTGCGATAGCTTATACTCGATGGGTCGAGAAGATGGAGTCAGTGATTGACATAAGTGAGTGTGCGAGTCATCAGAAGGTGAAGTATGCTACCTGTTCATTGATTGGAAAAGCATTGACTTGGTGGAATACGCAAATTCAGGCTAAGGGCAGAGAAGCTGCCATAGGGATGAGTTGGGATGAATTTAAGGCATTGTTAAGAGAGGAGTATTGTCCAGATAATGAGATGCAGAAACTGGAACATGAGTTCTACCATCACACCATGGTAGGAACTAGTCATACGGCTTATACAGATTGGTTCCATGAGCTCGCTAGACTAGTACCTCATATGGTCACTCCTGAATCTAAGAGAATTGAAAGGTACATCTATGGGTTGGCCCCTGAAATTCGTGGAATGGTGAAAGCGACTGAGCCTACTACTATCCAGAGCGCAATACTGAAATCTGCAACCCTGACGGATGAGATGATCAGGAATGGGACATTGTCTAAGAGTGGTGAGAAGCGGAAGGCCGTGAGTGAGCCAAGTAAGCAAGAAGGTGCAAATGGTGACAATAAGAAAGCTAAGTGAGGAAAAGGATTTGTGGCAACTGGTGCCGTCAAGAAGGAGTATCAGGGTCCTTACCCTATGTGTGCCAAATGCAACTACCATCATCCAGAAACTAGGCCATGCCAGGTGGTATGCTTTAACTGTAAGCGACCTGGGCATATGGCAAAAGATTGTAGACAAGCGACACCAGTGAATGCTGTTAACCCGAAGACTTGTTATGAATGTGGTAGCCCGAATCACCTTCGTAGTATGTGCCCTAGGTTGGGTAGGACACAGGCGCCAGTGCATAACAACCAAAATCAGGCTGTAGCAATTGGTGAAAACAATGCTAACCGTGTAAACAATGCAAACCATGGGAACAATGGCAACCCAGCTCGTGGTCGGGTATTTGTGATGATAGCTGAAGAAGGACGCCAGGACCCGAACATCGTGACGGGTACGTTCTCTTTAAACGACCACTATGCTACGATGTTATTTGATTCTGGTTCCGATTATAGTTTTGTCTCCACTAAATTCATGCATCTGTTGAATATGGAACCCAGTAGACTAGGCTTTAGCTACGAAATTGAAATAGAAAGTGGTCAAAAGGTGGAAACAAATGAGATCATTTGCGGGTGTACACTAGAATTAGAAGGTCATACCTTTAGCATCGACTTAATACCATTTGGACACGGAAGTTTTGACGTGATTGTAGGAATGGACTGGTTGTCTAAGAACAAGGCCGAAATAGTGTGTCATGAGAAGATGGTCCGAATACCACTACCTAACGATGAGTTACTCAAAGTCTATGGGGAGAGACTTGAAGAAAACGTGAAACATCTCATGAGCATGAAGGTAGACGAATAGAAACTAGAAGATATCCCAGTCGTTCGAGACTTCCCAGAAGTGTTTCCCGACGACCTATCCGAATTACCCCCTACGCGAGAGGTTGAATTTCGGATAGACCTAATTCCTTGAGCAATGCCGGTTGCAAAGTCTCCCTACCGCTTGGCACCTACTGAAATGGAGGAGTTGTCTAATCAACTGAAGGAACTCCAAGACAAAGGTTTCATCAGACCTAGTTCTTCGCCATGAGGAGCACCGGTATTGTTCGTCAAGAAGAAGGATGGTTCATTCAGGATGTGCATCGACTATCGAGAACTGAACAAACTAACCATTAAGAACCGTTACCCTCTTCCGAGAATTGATGACTTATTTGACCAACTGCAAGGTTCACGGTACTTCCCCAAGATAGATCTCCATTCCGGCTACCATCAGTTACAAGTACACGAAGATGACATTTCAAATACCGCATTCAGAACTCGATATGGTCATTTCGAGTTCACGGTTATGCCTTTCGGACTAACAAATGCCCCTGCGGTCTTCATGGACTTGATGAATCGAGTATGCAGGCCATACCTAGATAAATTTGTCATCGTATTTATTGATGACATCTTGATCTATTCCAAGACCAAAAAGGAACATGAAACGCATCTGAAGATAATCCTAGAGCTACTCAAGGAGGAAAAGTTGTACGCCAAACTCTCGAAGTGCGAGTTCTGGCTACAAGAAGTCCAATTTCTTGGACACGTGGTTAACAAAGATGGTATTCGTGTGGACCCTAGCAAGATTGAGGAAGTGAAAAATTGGGAAGCCCCTAAGTCCCCGACAGAAGTCCGATCATTTTTAGGACTGGCAGGTTACTACCGATGCTTCATCGCGAACTTCTTCAAGATTGCCAAACCACTTACCTCACTAACTTAAAAGAACAAGAAATACGATTGGGGCGAAGCTCAGGAGAGTACCTTTTAGACATTGAAAGATAATCTGTGTAATGCACCAATACTAGCCCTCCCCGATGGACCCGAAGATTTCATAGTATACTGTGACGCGTCATGTCAAGGCCTTGGGTGCGTGTTAATGCAAAGAGGTAAGGTGATTGCCTATGCCTCTCAAAAACTGAAGGTTCATGAGAAGAAATAAACCACCCATGATCTGGAGCTGGGCGCTGTAGTATTCGCCCTCAAGATATGGAGACATTACTTGTATGGGACGAAGAGTATTATCTATACTGATCACAAGAGTCTCCAACATATCTTCGATAAAAAAGAGTTGAATATGCGCCAGAGGAGATGGATTGAGCTCTTTAGCGATTATGACTGTGAGATTCGCTACCACCCAGGTAAGGCGAACGTAGTAGCTGAAGTTTTGAGTAGGAAGGAAAGACTCAAGCCTAGGAAAGTAAAAGCCATGAGTATAACCATACAGTCGAGTATTAAGGATAAGATACTAGCGGCTCAGAGAGAGGCATCTATGAAATATGGATGCACCCACAGAGAAGATGCGAGGTTTAGATAAGCAATTGGAGAAAAAGGACGACGGTGGACTGTACTTTGTAGACCGAATTTGGGTACCATTAACTGGTGACGTGAGAACCCTAGTCATGGACGAAGCACATACGACGAGGTACTCTGTTCATCCAGGAGCAGATAAGATGTACTACGACCTTAGAGACTTGTACTGGTGGCCTAGGATGAAGAAGGACATAGCTGTCTACGTTAGCAAGTGTCTGACTTGCTCTAAAGTAAAGGCTGAACATCAGAGACCATCTGGTTTGTTACAACAACTGGAGATTCCCGAGTGGAAGTGGGAAAGGATAACCATGGACTTCATTACAAAGTTGCCTAGGACTAGTAGTGGACATGATACGATCTAGGTTATCGTTGATAGGTTGACTAAGTCTACACATTTTTTACCAATCCGATAAGATTATACGATGGACAAATTGGCTAGACTTTATATCAAGGAGATAGTGGCGAGACATGGTGTGCCTATATCAATCATATCTGATCGTGACAGCCGCTTCACGTCAAACTTTTGGCAATTATTACAAAGTTCCCTGGGAACACACTTAGATATGAGTACGGCTTATCACCCACAGACCGATGGTCAAAGCGAGCATACCATACAGACCTTAGAGGACATGCTCAGGGCGTGTGCCATAGACTTCGGTGGTAATTGGGATACCCATCTTCCATTAGCCGAGTTCTCCTATAACAACAGTTATCATACCAACATAGATATGACCCCATTCAAGGCACTTTATGGAAGAAAGTGTCATTCGCCTATTGGTTGGGCGGAAGCTGGAGAGAGTCAAATGATAGGACCTGAGATAGTGTTAGAAACCACTGAGAAGATCATTTAAATCAAGGATAGGGTCAAGGCTGCTCGAGACCGTCAGAAGAGCTATGCCGACAACCGACGGAGACCCCTAGAATTCAGTGTTGGTGATCATGTGTTACTCAAGGTGTCACCATGGAAAGGTGTTGTATGATTTGGAAAGAAGGGCAAGTTAGCACCTAGATATGTAGGACCTTTTGAGATCACTGAGAGAATCGGTCCAGTAACTTACCGACTGAAACTACCATAAGAGCTGAGTGGCGTTCATAATGCGCTTCATGTGTCGAACCTTAAGAAGTGTCTTGCTGATCAGACCTTACACATACCCTTGGAAGAGATTCAGGTAGATCCTAAGTTACATTTCGTAGAGAAACCGGTTGAAATTTTGGAACGTGAGATCAAGAAGTTGAAGCGTAGCAAGATACAAATAGTTAAAGTCTGTTGGGACTCAAAGCGTGGACTCGAGTTTACATGGGAACGTGAGGATGAGATAAAGCGAAAGTACCCTCATCTCTTTTCAAACGTATCGAGTAACACGAACTGAAACCCGAGACGGGTTTCTTATAAGGTTGGGAGGCTGTGACAACCGGTAAATTTCGGGAGCATTTTTAATTACCGAATTACGTTTTAGAATGAGCATTTTATCATTTGTAATCACTTTTGGAATGTTTTAGGAGCTTATCCGAATTTTTGGTAATAATATTGTGGACTTTTATAATGTGATGAGTAATTACCTGTGTACCCAGTTAGGCACTTCGTGAGTCGGCACAGTTAGACCTAATAAATACGAGAAATATTGATTATTTTGATGCGCTAAACGAACATAGACGTATTTATAATCAATTTGATTGGAAGAATTATTTTAGATTCAGTGGAAAACGTTAAAATTACTCGGGAAAATGTCTCGGTACTCAAATCTATCCCGGATACGTTTTATAGAAAGTTTGGCCGAATGCCATTTCCCACCCCGCGCCTAAGTTACAATTTCAGTCCCTGAGGGACATTATGCATTCATACTTAGTCCTAAGCCTATATAAGCAAATCATATAGCCTCATTAGGGTTATATCACCCCATTTCACCCACACAGCCGACATTTCCCTTCTCTCTCTCCTTCTCTTCTTCTCCGGCCAAGTATTCCGGTCACCACCTGTTAGGAATATGAATATTCAGCTGAAGACTCGGTCACCCCGAGTACTTATTAGCACATCATAGCTCGTAGGATTATTAGTATTATTATTAGTAGTTTAGTTATTATTAGTATTGTGGAGTGGGTCGGGTCTTTACCCACTGTCAGCTCGCTCCACAGCCCGCTAGGGGCACAATATGTATGTAGTATAAATACCCCTTCCCACACTTGGGAAGGGTTGGACCTTTCAAGCTAATAGATCACAAGTTACTTTCTCTCACTAAAGGCTCCCACTTTCTCTCTCTAACTTCTTATCTATTCGATCCATATACTAGCTCCAATCTTGTGTTTATGTGTTAGTGAATATCCTACAATTGGTATCAAGAGCCATGGTTAGGTCCATGTGTGTTGATATTCACAGATTCATGTAGATTGGGGTGGTTTTTGGTTCGAAAAGTTTTGTTCTTAAAATTCCATTTTACGCTTTGTTTTGTGGTTAAAAGTTGTTAAATCTTGTACTTTATAGCTTAGGGATTACATAGGAGTAGTGTTTAGTGTTTGGAATCACAGATCTAGGCTTGGTGTGGTGATTTTTGGAAGATTCGAAGGTTAAAAGGTTAGTGTTCTTAGTGGCGATTTGTCCCTCGTTAAGACATTCTTGGTGGCGATTTGTGTCTGGCTGGAAAGAAAAAGTAGCCATTTGTGTTTTCTCGAGATAGCGATTTGTCCCTTTACCAGATTTGGCAAAAAATGACAAACGGCTACGATAGTGACTTGTTTGGCATTGTGTGGCTGGCGATTTGTCTCTGATAGTGACTGTTCTGTCCTGTAGCGACTTAGCGATTTGTGTCAAAGATAGCAATTTGTCTGTGGCGATTTGTCTCTGGCGATTTGTCTGTGGTGATTTATCTGTGGCGATTTGTCTGTGGCTATTTGTCTGTGGTAATTTGACTGTGGCGATTTGTCTGTGGCGATTTGTCTATTGTGATTTCTATTGTGATTCCATTAATTGGCGATTTATGTCTGGCGATTTGTGTCGGGCATTTTGTCTTTTGCGATTTGTCCTATATCCAAAAGAATTGGGTAAAATGCTGCAAATGAATCAAATCCCAACAATGACCACTAATTCAGACTCCTTCATATCTGAGGTACTTAAATTGTACGAAGTTGATGAGAATCATGGGAATCCTAATCACACACCTCAAACAGAAACAAGTAATTCTGATTCGGCAGGAACAAATGAATCATACTCTCATTCATTCATGAAAGAATGTCTTCAGGCTGTGCTGTTAGCAAATGAAAAGGAAAGTCAAGTTGCATGCTTCCGTTCACTTCAATCACATATCAAGGCTCTGTTTAGTAAATCTGAAGACGTGATGGGGTACACACGCGCTTTCGCGTCACTCTTTGGTCAGGAAATTCATGATTTCACAGTCAAAATGACACTATATCTGGATCAACTAGAACAAGAGCTGGACAAGGAAGAATTTTCTGAAGTAAAATCCAGAGCCGCTCTAAATGTGATCAACAATCAACTCCAAGTGTTCATTGACTCTCAATACACTCTGGATTATGATTATGATAGTCAAATGACTAAAGAATGTTTTGCTAAATACACTGGATCAGAGATTGAAATGTACAAAACAACACTGCTACTACTGATAAGGGATGTTAATGGGTTCATTGATGAAAAGGCTGAAAAAGTTGGGAATGGAACGAGATCAGACAAGATTGATGATGGTGACAGCACAGGAGATGATTGCACAAAATGTGAGAAAGCATCCTACGAACTTGTAAATCACCAAGCACAGCCTACTATGGTACATCTGTCTCATCTAGATAACGCTTTTTCTAATGAACTACAACATACTGATCAACTTAAACCTTCTTATGAATCATATCTGTTGGAAAAGACTGATAGCAATATTACCTCTGATTCAACAAATATAAGTCATAAGGGGGAAGAAATTGATCAGGATGCTGAACATGAACATGATAACTCGTCGAGTTCTTTGCCTACAGCTGAGTTTTTTAAATCACATGAAATGATTGAAAAAAGGGTTTACGATGAACTTTTAAAAGGATTTTCACAACTGGAAAAACATTGTGTTGATCTCGAAATTTCAATACAACAAATGAAAGAAAAGTCTCAAATTAACCTTTCAACAAAAAATCCGGAATTACCTGACATTCGGGAATTTTTTATGATAAACGAGTTGAAAGATCAGCTAGTGGCCAAAAACTTGACCATTAACAAATTAAAAACCAGACTGAGTGAACTGCAAGATAAGTTCAATGATGATAAAACCACACAGGACATTAAAGCAGTTGAGTTACAGGCTGAAAATGAAACATTGAAATTGCAATATAAACAACTGTATGATTTCGTCAAGGCCACCAAATCCAAGGGGATAGACCCAACAAAACTCTTGATAACGGAAAATGTTCATCTCCATGCACATAATCTAAGGAAAAGTTTCACTATAGCTACCCATAGGAATGACTTGAAGAAGTCAACCAAGTACAGTGTGAATACTAAGTTTGTCAAACCATCAGTCTTGGGAACACCTGCCCCTTATCCTAGGTGTGCTCCCCAAGTTGATGAGACTCAGAGTTTGCCAAAACCAGTCACTTCACAACAAAGTCATGAGGGTAAACTGGCTGAGAGTCACTTTAAGGATAAGCGCCACAAAACACAATTAAAGGAAGTTACTAATCATGTCACTGTGTTCTCCACTACGACCAAGAACCACAATAGGCCTGTAGAACGGATGAAGCATCCTAAGAAACCAAATAGATTCAGTGCTGAAAGACAAGAAAATCTCTCTTGTAAGAACACTAAGGTGCTTAAGAAACATAGTCCATCTAGAATGTGCCTAATATGGCTGCCAACTGGTAGAATCTTTAAGAAAATTGGTTTTAAGTGGATACCTACTGACACAGCAAATGCTTCTAAAAATGTCTGTAAGAAACCACAGAGGCAGGACCCCATTGTCACTAACCAATACATATGCGAACAGAATCTATATGATAGTGTAGGGAAACGGTTTCTGCCTACAGCTACTCTTACAGAACGCTTCAAGAAGAAACTCAAGGTGTGGCTACCAAAGGGGATGTCAACTTCCAAAGTGGAGGTTCAGAAAATCCACATGTGATGTACTGTGATGATGATTTTTGAAAAAGTCAGTTCGAAACTCGTACTGATATTATGAAGAGAATCTCAAGTATCCTTTTGTATATAGTTTTTCTTATTCTATAGGTATATGTTTCATTCGTATGTAGTAATTTGTGTTTTGGATAGGGTGAGGCATGTCTTCTGGATATCGATAACATTTACGACCTTAGAAATGTCATTCAATAATGACACGGGGTTTTAAATGAAGCTCGAACAGAAGTTGATCCTAATAAGTAAATCATGTCTCTAAGGCTTGCTATTACTTTAGATAGCAACCCGCGTTCCCAGTTAAGAACAGCTTGTCACAACAATGACAACAATCCTTTGTGGTGAAGTTCACCTGAGCATGGATTACTTCATATTCATGCTTATTCATACTGGTGCTCCTATGTTGTCTTAAACTCTCACAGTTGGTCTCACCAAGTGATAAATTGCTTCTTCAATCAACGTCTATACTTCCTAACAGAAATTAAGTCATTGATTGAGGGGGAGAGCAATAGCAATTTATGGCATCTGTCATCAGGACTTTCATTATGACTTTAGGGATTCTTTGTGCCTTAGCTGAAAACATGTTAGAACTTCTCTTGCTAGGAAAGTCAGGGACTCAAAGTGATATATCTTGAAAGAAGTTACATAGCTAATAAAGACAGGGACCGAAAGTGTCATTCATTGAAAGTAGTATAAGTATAAAACCTTGAAACAAATCGCCATAACTACATTCTCTCTCCTTAAAACAAATCACCACCACCAACATCTTTCTCTCTAATACCTAACTGTGATCGATCTGTCCTATTGAGCCCCATCCTAGGTAATTAACAAGCATCTCTATGATTAGAAAGGTACTCTTAATTCACAACTAGACTCTAACCTATGTCATTTCACTTTCTAGGTTGATTCGTACGTTCCTTCAATCGGTCTTAGGTAAGTGTGATGTTCTTGATCCAGTTTTATTGGTGGGTTTTGTATCTGTATGTGTTATGATGCTTGTTGTATGCGTTAATTGCTCCAATTTTCTGTCTATAAGTGTGATTGATGAGTTTATCGAATGAAGTTTGACTTTAAAAGTCAAAGTCCTTAACAAGTCTAGGTATTGTTCATTAGGTAATAAACTAGAGAGTTGCTGGTGGTGTGCGATTGACTTTCAATAGATCTTTTGGGAACTATAACTATTAGGTTGCTAGTAATTGAAATTAGTGTAGTGCCTGTCCCTCGATAATGTGTCTACAGAGTTTAGTTAGTGAATAGATGTCGAGGATTGGCCTGCTGGAAGAGTTTGTGTTAGTCATTGAGTAGTTACTTCATGTGAGGAGTGTTTAAGTGTCTATTAGAGTGCACATTCATTGTGGCGAATTGTCTGTTCTTTATAGCCATTTGTCTATCTGCTCTACGTGGCCATTTGTCTGACTGATGATGAAGGTAGCGATTTGTCTATCTGATAATTATAGCCATTTGTCTATCTGCTCTACGTGGCCATTTGTCTGACTGATGATGATAGTAGCGATTTGTCTATCTGAAAATTATAGCCATTTGTCTATATGCTCTACATGGCCATTTGTCTGACTGATGATGATGGTAGCGATTTGTCTATCTGTTAATTATAGCCATTTGTCTATCTGCTCTACGTGGTCATTTGTCTGACTGATGATGATAGTAGCGATTTGTCTATCTGATAATTATAGCCATTTGTCTATCTACTCTACATGGCGATTTGTCTGACTGATGATGATGGTAGAGATTTGTCTATCTGAAATTTATGGCGATTTGTCCATCTACCCTACGTGGCAATTTGTCTGTCTGATGATATCTGCAGCGACTTGTCTATCTGTTTAAGTGTGGCTATTTGTCTCTCTGATGGTTGTAGCGACTTGTGTATCTGATGGTGTAACGATTTGTCTAACTGATGGTTGTAGCTATTTGCCTAGCTGATCATTGTTGTGCTTGTCTGCCTGTTCATTGTTGCAATATGTAAACATTTACGTCTTGTGTTAGTGGATGCTTGCATATTGAATCTAATGCTAAAGAAGATGTGTTATGTATGCTGCAAAGTGCGATATGGGCAATTAATTGCAACTTGATTGATTGAGATCATCTTAAAACTCGTATCCATGCTCATATCGTATGTATGCCATTATATGCTTCATATTTATGAAAATCGAGCCCATTCTCAATCAGTAGCCATCTATGTTATCACATGATGTGTACTAACCTCCGGCATTGGCTCATATCTAACTAAGCATATGTATGTGGGTTCTCTTGTGTATATGGGTGTACAGATTCAAATGGCAGACACGATGATCAATGTTTCCTCTGAACAAGCTCAGGAAGTCCCAACTCCAGTTCGTACCGACGAACAAATTCTCCCATTTGACGACTGGGTACCTATTGGAAAGAGCAACTGCTATATAGATATGGGAAAGTCTCAACCTAGTCCCATTTACAAGATAGCAATTGATATACTGAAGGAGACCACTTTCTTCAGAGCATTCACAGCCTGTGCATCCATACCGTCAATATACATTCAACAGTTCTGGAATACAATTAATCTCAACAATGACACTAAAAACTACCGTTGTCAATTAGACGAACAATGGTTTGAGCTGACCAAAGACACCCTAAGAGAGGCACTTCAAATCACACCTGTCATCAAGGATAAACCCTTTACACAACCACCTTCATCCGAGGCCCTTATCAACTTTGTGAATGACCTAGGCTATCCCACACATGTTGACAAGCTGTCATCAGTAGTCACCCAAGATATGTATCAACCATGGAGAGCAATTATCACTATCATCAACCTATGTCTTACCGGGAAGACCTCATGGTTTGATAAAGTCAGGGCTCCTGTGTTTCAAATTCTGTGGGGGGTTGTAAAACGTGCGAACATTGATTTCGCTGAGAGAATTTGGGAAGAGTTTACCCAATCCATTCACAATTTCCTGGAAGACAAAGTAAAGCTGGAAGCAGCTCTGATCAGCAAGAAACCAGTCAGAAAGTCATTAATTCCAAGCATCCGATTCACTAAAATGATTATTCATCATCTGTACTCTCGTCACAAGTTTCATCCAAGAACTGGCTCTCCTCTCCATCTCCCTGCCAATGAACATGTTCTGGGTAATCTCAAGTGGACTGCTAAAGGAACCAAACAAGAAGTCTTTGGAATGCTTATTCCTGAGTCTCTTCTATCTGATGATATTCGACAAGCTTCCTATTATGAGGATTATCTGAGTAAAGTTGAAAATTATCAAAAGGCTCTTTCAGACAAGTTAAGGGGTGAAGCCGAAGCCCCTAAACCAGAAACCCAGAAATCCATCAAGCAAAGCCAATCTAAATCTAAAACAAAGAAAAGAAAGGTTGCACCCACTGAAGTTGAGGCCCTAAGAAAGCTAAGAAAATCAAAAGGAAGGCATCAATCAAGAAGAGGGGATCAAAGAGTACCAAGAGAATAAGTCAAGTTGGTGATGAAAATGTGGTGATACCTGAACTAGTTCTAAGAGATGAAGAAGATCCTGATCTACAACAAGCCTTGGAGTTCAGTGCTAAAGAACATGCTGAGTCAACAAGGCATGCCTCAAAAGGTGTTATCCTTAGAGAACCTGATGCAGGAAGTGGCGAACCATTGCCTGCAGTTGAGGGCAAGGGAAAAGGAGTTGCTACAGCAGAACAAGCTGCACAAACTCTTCTTACCATCTCATCTCCTGCACCCAAGACAACAACTAAGTACATTCTAAGAAAACGTGGTTCGGAATCATCCAAAGCTCTTGACCTCTCTGAGGGAGCACAGGAGGAATCACCGAGTTTAGAAGTTGAACTGGATTCCAGTGATACGGAAAGCGATGAGAATTTGACCAGGGAGAAGGATGCTGATATGGAGGTCACACATACTGAAACTGAAAATCCACAAGACCAAAAGGATATCCCACAAGATCAAGATCATAGAGAAGCTGAGCCTGAAAACACTGTTGATGAAACTCAAGTCCAGGAAACAAAGACCACCACAGAACCCCCACAGGAACTGCAACATGAAGAATTTGTGGCTTCAGCGTACCCTGGTGTTCATGAGAATCTGAAAATGAAAAATGATGAGCAGTCTCACCTTAATGAACCAGCGGAGTCTACGGGCACCCTGTCCTCGTTGAAAAATCTTGAAACAGACTTCAACTATGGTGATCAATTTCTCATGGATAAAGCCAACGATCTCGTTACAGAGACTGGAAAAACACAGGATGATAAAGAAGTTGAGTAAATGGTGTCGGTGCACATTGAACAAGACTCGTCAGGCATTCGACTCATGACAGCTCCAGTCCCTACACCAGCACCTGTCATAGAAATTCCCTCACCCGAAGCAACTGCAACCACAACTGCACTTCCAGAACCACCATCAGACGTAGCATCACAGCTAACTACAGCCTCAAAGCTCCTTGACGACATGACACAAAAGATGAAAAGTTATGAGCAGAGATTGCTGAAGTTGGAAAAGCTTGATATTGAACAAAAGGTCATAGTTGCTATTGATGCTCATGTAGAAGAGGCGGTCAAATGTGCAATGGAAGCTCCTATGAAAACACGATTCAGAGATCTTCCTACAACTGATATGAAATCAATTCTCTACGACAGAATGTTTGAATGTGGTCAGTTTCAAGGCCATGAAGATCATCAAAGGCTATACGAAGCCTTGGAAAAATCGATGGATCGTGATAATCAGGATTACCTCATGGCTGAACTGAAAGAACAACTGAAGAGGAAGAAAAGGAGACAAGATAAACCCCGTACACCTCCTGGCTCTCCACCTCATCCTCCTCCACCTCCTCCACCAGATGGTAACTCTGGAGCAGCAGGGTTTTTTAGGAGCTTCAGGGTCCACCCAAGCTCAATCTCATCATCACCCCACTGCATCTTCTGGTGGAAAAGACCAAGCCACTACCTCGTCTGGCCCAAGCACATCTAAGAGAGTTTCAAAGGCTGGATCTCTTGCGTGGACAACTGTTGATACCCAATTTAAGCCCTCATTCTCACCAGTTCCTGAGGACTTAGTCATGAATGAGGAATCAGTTGTAGAAGATCTGACCTCTCAAACTGATGAAGAAGAAGACACAGCTAACACCAATATCCCAAAAGTTGACCCTAATCAAAAATGGTGGTTGGAATTCTTACGCACAGATACACCTGATAACTCTGACTCCACTAGAAAGCGCCCCACCAGGGAAGACATGGAAACTTGGTTGAAACCCGTACCTGAGGAAGATCGAGAACCAATTCCTGAACCAGATTGGTCTATCCCATCATCAGACACAAGTGTTCCTGAAAACAATTGGGCAGCTGCTATTGCATCACAACACAACCCACCTCCTGAGAACTCATTGCTGGCTAAAACTAATGACATGGGGGCATTTATTACTTGGTTCTGTAAGAAGAAAGGCATCACAAATCTCACTCCTCACGATCTGGAAGGTCCTGCGTATGAAATAGTCAAAGTGTTTCATCCTGATGTGCATCATCTTCAATACCAAATGGAAGAATGTCACAGACTCTTTACTGATCAAGTTGATGACCGAATCCTTTCCTACCACGTCAACTGACCTCTTCCCTTTGATGGTCCAACAGGTCAGGTTAACATTCAAGCTGATCTCTTCTTCAACAACGATCTGGATTATCTCCGTTTCGGGGATAAAGGTGGCAGACAGGCATTATCCATTACCAAGATGAAGGCGGCTCACTACCCTGATATTGGACTAGAACAAATGGTGCCTGATCAGTTATGGTCAAATGAAGAACACAAGTTTGAATTAACCGCATCTTATGGGATCACACACTGGTGGTTCCACAAGAAACATTTCTACATTGAACGGCACGCGGGCGAGGGTAGTCGTCAGGGTATACGCTCACATCTAAGAATCTTGAGTGTTATCAAAGTTGAAATTCACCCGATGTATGGGTATGAGTATCTAAAAAGGATAGTGCTTCGTCGTGCTGATCAAAAGGAGTATGTTATTGCTGAAGGCGACTTCAAACATCTACTTCCAAGTGATTTCGAGGATCTCTTCCTTCTGAATCTACAAGGGCACCTGGATCATCTTCCTCCTCGTGACAAGAAGGCCCTTTCTGCTGCTGTCAACTTATGGATCAGGGGTCTGGTCATCAGGCAAAGGGTTAGTGACTTTCAACTGGGGATTGAGAGCTACCAGTCAAAACTTAATCTCACCAAGCCTAATTGGGAACGTAAGGGTCTCGAGTTCATTCACGACTTCAAGGTGATCGAATCTCCAAGAGCCGTCAAGTTCACTGACCAGCATGGAACTCCAATGATGATGCAACTCAGCGAGATTCATAAGTTTAGCGATGGGACTCTGAGAATGATCGATGAAGCACTGGATTTCAGAGTTAAAGATTTCAAGATCAATCCTAACAACCCACAATTGAACACTCAATTCTGGACTGATGTGGATGTACGGAGAAGTAAGGAGTTCATAAGAGCCATAGAGCGAAGGATGAAAATAAGAAGGATCTTTCGCAACCTGGAAAGCTTCGTTGGTGGCAGAGTTCATGAAGGAGATTACAGACTGCTGGAAAGAACGGCATAAGCTTAATCACTTTGCAATGTTTTGTTCTATCATCTTTTGATCACATTTAATCTTATACTGTGATAAACTTTGCAATGATCGTGTAATACTCTATATGTGATCTGTGTATATTAACAAGTGAATCTCCCTCTTAGCTTAAGGGGGAGCACAGTATGTATCATTATCAGAAAACATTTAATCGGACACATTTTCTCCCAGAATTTTTCTAAATAATTTAAATCATTTGGGATCACAAATCTCAAATGGTTTGAAATTTTTGATCGAGGGAGAGTATGTGATTTAAATATGAAATCTGATAAAATTTGATGTTTTGAACGTTAATATAAGCTCTCCCATATGTGCTAAACTCTTTTGTATATCAATGCACATATTGAGGGGGAGCAAATGGGTTTGTTGAAACAAAAAGGACTTGGCATCTCATTTGAGCGTGACTCAGACTTAACCAATGAATTGACAAAACTTGAATTGTCATCAATCGAAAGGATACGTCTTGGCCGGGTAATAATTTCAAGCTGGTCTAACCAGTGATGTAAGCGTGTCTCGAAAAAGACGTATCTGAGTAGAGTGTACCATTTCGAGAAACTTTCTGTGGACTTGATCAGGCTGGGTAATAATTTCAAGCTAGTCTAACTAGTGATGTAAACGTGTCTCGAATCGGTCATGTTCACTGAAAGTGGATCAATTCAAAAGTGCGAGCTTCACCTGACATGTGCAAATTTATAAAACAATTATTCGAGCACATGTTGAGGGGGAGCATTTGAAAAATATAAAACTCTCAAGTGTTTGCAAAAATGTGTTTCAGAATCAGGAACACTTTGAGAGATTTTTCAAAGATTTGGTTTATGGCAATCGTGGAAGTACACCAAAGACCGACCATTTTAATGAATGCATGGAGTTATAAGGATGGTTAGGTTAGGCTCAAGTTCCCACGATCCCGCCAGAGCCGGAGGGATCTACCCAGGGACAATCCACTAGTTAGTGTAGAAGTCCTTAGGTATGATTAAAAAGGAGAAAAGTGGATAAGGGAAAAGTGCCGACTGAGATGGAGCAAGTACTGGAACAAACCCAACAAGGTGCTAGTTATGAAGTCTCGGTAAGCACTGAAGGGGTTGAAGAATGAAAAAGAATTGTAAAGATAAAGGGTGAAAAGAAAGAAGCCCTCCTTACAACTTAGGCAGAAATCGGGTCAATACATATGCTGTCAGAATCACTTAGTTGATTACTGGCATTGAAGACAAAGTATCATGGACCCAGTGATACGCTGCACAACCCTCCCTAGCCACTCAAGGTCCCTCAAAGGATTCTTGTTTCAATTGTCACAGAGTTCAATATATTTCTATCGTCTCTCTCACTTCGAGTTAGATGATATTGAAAAGGTGGCAGTTCTCTTCAGCCTCCGCTCACTAAATCAAAACGCACTATCGAGTCTAGAGCCACGAGATGCATAATAAGATCTCATAGGAACACATGCTACTTCTACACTGGTTGTTCAACATTAAGGACACCAGTTGTAAACTTAAGAGTCCTACGCAGATCTTAGCAGTCTGCCAGAACATTTATGAGAGAATTTAATAATGTAATTCTCAATGATTGAATGGAAATTCCTGCCAGGGTCAACATCAAACAGCCCTGAAAGCAGGTCACTTCGGTAATTCTTTATGGATTACGCTTGGTGGTCACGGTGGTTTCAAACGGTCTACAGTCGTGGAGTGATCTCCAGCGACTCACCTAATCGTTGATGTGCTACGGTTCGATCTTAAAAAGCCCTCTGTGGGTTTTCGATTAGGAACGGTCTTGGTCAGGATTAGAGAGAGTTTTCACACTATGCTGTTAACAATCTCGAAGTTCGAACCTGTAAGTACCGGTCGATTTGTTGCTAACTGTCGTATGCAGGAACTTCTGGCGATTGTAGCTGTGGAATGCTGTAGCTGGTTGCTGTTGTAGCTGGTTGCAGAAAAGATGCCAATCCTCTTCCACATGTTCACACTACATCATCATCTTAATCAAAGAAGTCATGATCAACCTAAAGACCTTTAACACATCTTCCGCATACTCTGATGCTGAATATCATGACACTTAATAGTGTGAGCATGTCGGTTCAAAGAATATCACATCACATGGAGATAACACTGCAAATGAATGATTGGAAGACATATGTTGGATGGTAATTTCAGAGAATGTTCAGAGATCATCCAAGACAAAAGATCATTCATCAAAAGTTCGCTGCTGAATGCACAAGGATTGATAATATTGAAGAATCAAATTCAATGAGCTATGATGTCAAGAGCCAAGGATGAAGTGCAAGAATTCAGAACATTACTTCCGGGGTGACCTCCCTTAGGGGGAGATTGTTAGGAATATAAACATTCAGTTGAAGACTCGGTCACCCCGACTACTTATTAGTACATCATAGCTCGTAGGATTATTAGTAATATTATTATTAGATTAGTTATTATTAGTATTGTAGAGTGGGTCAGGTCTTTACCCACTGTCAGCTCTCTCCACAGCTCGCTAGGGGCACAATATGTATGTAGTATAAATACCCCTTCCCACACTTGGGAAGGGTTGGACCTTTCAAGCTAATATATCACAAGTTACTTTCTCTCACTAAAGGCTCCCACTTTCTCTCTCTAACTTCTTATCTATTCGATCCATATACTAGCTCCAATCTTGTGTTTATGTGTTAGTGAATATCCTACACCACCATACACCACCACCGCTAAAGCTGGCATAACAGGTCCGACACGACACGAAACGACACGAACACGATAAGATACGAACCTGTTAAGGCCAAACACGAACACGACACGTTAACTAATCGTGTCAATTTTTTAAAACACGAACACGACACGAAATTTAACAGGTTACACGATAAGAAACCTGGTAAGAGACCTGTTAACAAAAATCATAAATTTAAACCAGTGAACCTGTTAAGGAACCTACTAAGAAACCTGCCAAGGAACATGTTAAAGACACGAAACCTGTTAAGACACGAAAAGAAACCTGGGAAAAGACCTGTTAACAGGTCTTAACAGGTCTTATCGTGTCTTAACAGGTTCCATAACAGGTTTCTTAGCAGGTTTCATTTTGTACATATGTATATTCGTGTCTTATCGTGTCTTAACAGGTCCGAACCTGTTAAGACACGAAACTTGTTAAGGCCAAACACGAAACCTGTTAAGACCAGGTCGTGTCGTGTCGTGTTAACAGGTCCGTGTCAAAAATTACCAGCTCTAACCACCGCCCCTCCTCTTCTCACACCGCCACCACCAAACTTCATCTCTTAAACCCCTTATTCCATTTCTCCACAGTACGCGCTCGAAAACCCTCCACCACCATCACTACGCGCTACCTAGAAATTTTCCGACCAAGATCTATATATATCCGAGAGTTTAAAAGGTAGGTAGCACCGTGTCACCCGTGGTTGTGACTCGATGTGAAACAACTCGAGTATGACGAGTTGATTTTTACAATTTTTAATTCGATTAGGTGGTGAAACGAATGGGTTTCATGTTTTTTTATTAACTAAAAATAACTATGAACGTTTGGTATCACTTTCTTTTGTGTTGTTGAGTCGATTGTGGTCATGTCAAGCTTTTGTCGTGAGCTTTAGCTCACGGCCGAGGTTTATTGTGTATATGTGTGGTCGAGTCGAGTCATTTTGGTCGCGTATGTCTTTGTTATTATTGTGTTGTGGCTGTTTATTTTGAACTTAGGGTTTGGTAAAATCCTCGGATGCACCGAGATATTGTTTGGGATTTGGATTGGATACTGGTTTTGGTTTATGTTGTTATAAATTGGTTATGTTGTGGCTGTTGAGAGTTGTTGCCAAGAAAGACCTTAGGGTCGATGTGGTTGGAATTGGTGCCGAGAGTTGGAGCCGAGACCAATAGGGTCTCGGCCTAGAAATATTAATTGTGGTTGTTGTTGTTGTGTTGAATATGGGAGGAGTTGGTAGATAACGAGCCGTAGGTTGTTTTGGCCGTTAAAATTATTGTTGGCGATTGTTGGACTTGCGGCTTTGTTATTATAATTATATATTGAAACTATGTTGATTTGAGCCAAGTCGAGTGTCGCCGAGACTTCGTAGTCTCGTTGTGGCCTCGACAAGCCAAAAGAGATATTAGAACTTTATGATTGATTATGGACTATTGAGGAATGACTATTGACCCGAGTATGAATTAAACTCGGAAAAGTGACTCGAAATATGACATGACTCGTTGAAAACTTAAATGAAATCATTAAATGATAACTTAAAAATATTAACTAACGAGTACATTGTTACTTAATATTTTAAAGGTAAAAAAGAAAAGGTTAAATGACGCATAAAACGTTATTTAATATTTTTGGCAAATAAAAGGAAATAAGTGCGAGTTATTTAATATTTCGAGGGCACGCAAATCGAGAAGTGCTATTTATGGAAATATTTATGTTTTGTGGAGTTAGTGTCGAGTCACGGATCAATTGACGTTAATAAACCCGGCCCACATGGTTATCGGACTTATTGGGCTGACGAGTCCAATAAGGGCCCAATAAGCATGTCGGAGGAAATTTATTAACGAGCAATTCATCCTTATGACTTATCGAGTATGGTAATTGAGTTTTGGATTGATAAATTAAACGCCCTCGTCTTGTGAGTCGTTTAAGTTTTAGTCTTTGTGTGGCGTGAGTACACTTGAGTCATGTTGTGTCTCCACTGCACACCCGTTGATACCAAACGCTAGTAACTAATATAAGAAAGAAATTTTGGAATCGAAATGGAATATACTTGGGGATAATTAGCTTTTGGAAACTTTTACATTTGGAGATATATGTTGAGGCGAGTTTATATTATTAGGTTGTGCCGAGTCCGTGAGTGCCGATACTTGAGAGCTGCTGAGTACTTTGCTTCTGTAGATTTGTGTTTGTGCTTTGCTTGATTGAGGTGAGTTATCGTAGCCCCATTTTCATTATGTTTTCCTTGGGGGAAAATAGAACTCAATGCTTTACAAATGTTTTCATGCTGTGAATTACTGTTTTACATGATTTTGGACATATACGTGTGATGATGCGATTATATGCTGTGACATGTTTGTTTTGTGAGTACATGACTGCGCCACTGTTAACTCTCTGTTGAGAGCCCACAAGTTATAGGTTCAGTTGATGCAACTGTTAACTCTCCTTGAGAGCCGACATGTTGATAGATCTATCGGGGTAGCTCCCCACATTATATTGATTATGCGTATGAGGAACACTATAGGTTTAGTTGGTGTGACACTATTTCTATTTGACAATATGCTTGTAATTGGTATTCATTTCACTATGTCCTACGTTATTATTCACAGCTTCATGGTTTATCCTACGTTATTATTCACAGCTTCATGGTTTAACTCCTAAACCTACGAGCTCACCAACTTTATGTTGACATTTTCGAGTATCCATTTTCAGGTGCTAAGACTGAAGTTACACTAGAAGGTTGAGTACTGACCTGGCTTAGCAAGACTTAAGACAAGACCCTGCCGGGTTATATCTCGTGAAGTTGCATTTTGTTATTTCCTAGTGATGTTGTTTAACTTTGAGACTTATGTTTATCTTGGATCTTGGTACTTATCCTGGTTGTGGGAGTTTGCGACTATTATCTGTCTTATGTTGTACATTTAGTATTTCTCTATTGTGACATCTTGTGTTCTTGACTATGAGGTCATACCCCGTGAATGTCATTCCGCTGCGCCATTTTTGGGGTGTGAGTGTGACATTTGATGACATGGAGGATGAAGTGGAGCAAAAAAAGAGTATAGATGACTGAACTTTGTAAGTTCTAAAAGTTTAGTTAGTATTTTAAACATAAATAATAGTACGGTAACTTGAATGAGCAAAAAAATAGTACAATGACCAAATTAAACTTTTGTAAAAAGTACAATAACTCTTGGATGCAAAAACCCTTTTTTCTTTCCCCCTTTTCCGCTCTGTAATGTTTTATTGATGCTCCTCTCTTTCTTGCTATAAAGATCCTTGCCTTTCAAAAAAAATAATAGGGTGATAGACTCACCCTCCTTAAATCGGTGTTTGGTGCTCTTGGTACATACTTCTTCTCTCTTTTTGTGGCTCCTAAATGTGTTATCTTGTACCTTGAAAACCTTAGGCACAACTTCTTTTGGGGTAGCTCACTTGATCACAACAAGTTGTCATTGCATGGAATCATATTTGTTCCTCATCAAGTTGTGGGGGTCATGGAATTGGTAGTCTACAAGCATTCAATCTAGCTATGTTGGTTAAAGGTGGAGATTTAATTTGGAACCTAACTCACTTTGAAAGAACCTACTCGTCTCTATTCATGGCCCTCAAGGTGGTTGTTTTATTAACTCCTATTCATCCACAACAAGTACCCCCCTTAAGTCCTTAGAAAAACATCATGGACTTAAACAGACATCTTGCATTTACAAATACTAATCTTCAATCGATTATGTGTAGAAAGGTGAGTGACGGGTTAGTATTTTCCTTCTGGGATGATATTTTGTATAGGCAATAGTAGCCTCAAAACAACTTTCCCTGGTCTATATGCTCTTGAAGTTAATAAGGGATTAAGCCATTAAGGGGTGTTTAATTTTGGATCGTTGTAATTTATCAAATGGGCTAAAAATCTGATGTTGGGCCTTAAGAGATGGGCCTTACAACAACACAACTTAATAGGCTTACTCTGCTTCTTAATGATTTCGACCAAGGTTTTTAAGATCGGGATCCTATGATCGTCTTCGTCTTTGCAATATCGTGATCATAAAATCGGCTCGAGATCTTAAGATCCTGCTATAGTGTCATTTTCTTAATAGCGTTGTAAAACTTATGCAAATCCACATATTATTATATATCATATATCATGAAAATGTAGGTCAAAATTAATCTTATGAAATGTTTAATACAACTAGCTCCTTATTTTTCATATTCTACAAAACTTAATACATAAACTTGTAGTTTTTTAACTTGTGGTTCGAGAAAATTAAGATCTGATCGAACGAGATCTTAAGATTATGGTCAGGATCGGGATCCTATTAAGATCCTATCTCGCAAAGACCCTACGTAGGAACGAGATCATTTTTGCTTTGTAGTATCGTAAAATCGTAAGATCCTAGGATTAGGATCGGGATTTTAACAACTATGATATCGACCATATTGACAAACAGGATGCGTGGGTTTGTTCTTTAGACTCCACAAGGTTCTACATTGTTTCATCTATGAGAAAGCCGATTAATGGTTCGATTATGCCAACCCAAAACAATAAGGATGGAAAAGCTACTCCCAAACAAGGCAGAGATTCATTCTTGGCGGTTATGTCTAAATCGATTGCCCACTAGATGTAATTTAGACAATTAGACACTAGCAGGGTACCCGCGCGTTGCAGTGGCGGGTACATTGTAATTAAAATTTATGGAAATCGAGTTAAGAATTATGATTGTTTTTTTTTTTTTTTTTTTTTTTTTTTGGGGAATAATGTTTCTTTTGAGCAATGTTTTTTAATTTCTAAATGAATAAACAGTTGCATCTTTATCTCTACTATATATAAAGAGAGCAACAATTATAAAATTACTAATTTACTCTCACTCTCTGTTCTTTCTAATATTATACTTTACATCTATCTATCTTTCCATATTTGATTTTAATCGACCAAACTTCCATAAATGATAACGAAAAGTCTTCTGAACGGAGAAAAACATGAAGGAAACTAAATCAGTCCGGATCGGTTCACCGGTTTTACCTGGTTTCACCGGTCCTCTGTGGTTCAATTTTGAATGTTTTTTAGTAGCTAATCGGACCGGTGGCTACTCCAGTTCTCAGTTGAACCGGCCGGTCCGTCCAGTATTCCAAACAATGGTGCACCATCAACTTGTTTGCATATAAATAGTAGTATAAACTTTTATGTGTTTTATTTGTTTGTACAATAGGTATAATAACATGTATTTTTTCATTGAAGGGTGTTTTAAATTATATTAATTAAATAAGTGTTTTAAAAAGGACATTAATGGAAAAGTAAATAGATGAATGTGTTGGTAGATTCTGCTCAATTGATTTGTGATTGCACAATAAATTGCACGACCAGGCCTTCGATGATGATCAAAGGATATATGGGGTGTTAAGGTTGCGCCAAGCTTGTTCTTAACCTGAAATAAGAAATACTAAAACACTACGTTAAGTGATTGCACAGGGGTTGGACCCTGCGAACCACCTCCGACGTGTGAATAAGTATGTGATATGATAAGTTGGTATTGAAATGAGAGAGTCTAGTTTGCATACCATTGTTCTTGCCTTTCTAAGCTATTTATAGGGGAGGAAATAGGACTTAGAGAGCTCTTTCATATAATTCAGAGATCATGGGGGCGTCCCATGATTTGTGGTAACCGCTAGGGCTTTATGACCCATGATCTCATCCTTGGCAGGAAAGCCTAAGGAAAGAGGGGACGTGGGTATGGCCAAGTCAATGTGGTTCTCCCTTCTAGCATCCTCGCAGAAGGTACCCCGAAAGGCTTAAGGCTTCGATTGGCAGATTCCTAATTGGTAACCACTTCATAGATGAATGGTTTTACGCCAATGAAACGTTTTAGGAGATTGACCTGGGCCTTCGAAAAGAAGGCTTCGTACAGGCTCGAAGGGGTGTCCTTCAACCCGTTTGGAGAGCACGTCATTAATCCCCCTAGTCGAAAGTGATATATACGTACGAGTCTATATTGCTTACGACTCAAAAATCAGCCTATACTTTATCCCCTTTGTCACAAAGTCGTACGAAAAAAGGATAAGTGTTTACAACTAACCTGCGCAATTAATGCATCTAATGATGATACATCCACTTGTTACCTAGGCCATAACGGCTAAGTTTTCGGTATTCTCAAACATCTATTCAAAATTTTGAAATCCCTTTGAAGTCCGCATATGTGTCAAAGTTTGATGGACACGTGTGCGGCTAAGATTAAAAATACAATAGGTATATAAACCCTTTGGTACGGTAAACCCTAGCTCATTTTTACCTTCCGCCCAAAATACACATACACATTACTGTGCTTATGTGCTTCCGTTGATTCGAAAGGTAATATTCCGTCATCCATCTTTGATTTCTTACTCTTATTATTTCAATATGAGTATGGCAGCTAAAAGAATCATTAGACAACAAAAATGCACTTTAACGAAAGAAGCTTTGTCCGATTTTCTTGATCAATATCCCATACCCAAAGAGTTCAAGGTTATGCTTTCGAGCAAAAGCCAGAACATCTTTGATGCACCCGCAGGGTACATGGGTCTATATGTTCATGCATTCACCCAATCCAACCTTAGGATACCCATCCATCCGTTAATTTTGGAATTTTTACAATACTACCAAGTGCACATCTCTAGGTTGAAACCTTTTGGCCTAGCCAAATTGACTACCTACATTGTGATGTGCAAGGCTTATGATTACGAGCCTACACTAACTGTGCTTAGGGGCTTTGTTAACCTGTATCCTGGTGGAGATTGGATAACCTTAGCAAAGAGAGGTGAGCATGATGTCCCTTATGTGGTAACAAAACCATTTTCAAATATAAGAAATTGGAAAGGTCAGTTTTTCTTTGTACAAAACACAATCATACCTCTGGAATACCCTGATTTGTTGGATGAAGCATTTATGTTTGATGAAAAACGCTTTAATGACCCCTTGCCATACGAAATAAGAAGCAGTCCCATGTATCAGCGTCTTGCACGCCATCCAGTTGATGTTCAAATGTTCCCTGAGCCAATTTTGTTCATGTTGACCGTTGGGAAGGGTCTCCGTCAAAGCCTGAGATAGTTTGTGAAGGAAAAAGTATGTACATTCCCATTTAAATAAAGTAAATAACTTATCTGCTGATATTTATCTCTTTTCTTTTGTTGTTGCGGGAATGGCATTCCGGAACTTTGTTGTGTCAGGAGGTGCTAAGGAGGCCAGCTTCATTCCCAAGGACCCAAAAGATGTGAGCTATGGAGTGGGGTCTCCGTATGTATCTGTTAATAACAATGATGTGGATGCCGAAACGGTTCAGCCTATTGCAGTGATTCCTCCTTCCAAACCTGTAAGCACTGAGGAAGCCCCCCAGTTTGTGGAAAACATTGTTGATTCTGATGATCGTCCCTCCGAGGGTGACCAAATGACAATCGTAGGGTCCTCCGGCATCGCAGACAGAGTGCGAAGCAGGAAAGGAACAAGTGCAAGGCCTTCGAAGGCCACCCCAAAGAGGAAGTTAAACATCCCTACTCCTACATCAAGGACCACAAAGCAAACGACTTCTCATGGGAAGGCAATCATGTACTCAACTGAAAAAGCCGCTGAGGATGATGAAATCCACGGTAAGTAAAAATTTCTTTAATTCCCTCTTCCTTAATGTACTCCGTATCTAATAGATGTGTTTTATGCAGGATTTCCGAACACCAAAGAGCTACCAAACGCACTCACCTGCCATCTACTGGTTGACAATGTTACTCTCACTAAATGGAGGAGAACCCTGAGTAACATGTCCATTGAGAGGCTATGTGACTTGCACGACAAGAGTTATACAAGACAAGCCATGCTGGATAATCATCTCAACACCCGTACAAGGGAGTTGATTCGTACGGTGAAGGATGCCAAGGAGGAGATAGCTGTGATTGTTGCTAGAGAGGAGAACAGAGAAAAGCAGTATGCGGAACTAGAGGCCAAATGTGATGCGGCTATGTTGGATTTCGAAAAGAATCCTTAGTATGAAGCCCTTCGGGCTAAAATTGACAGCCTTGAAGAACAATTGAAAAAGGCTCAAGCGGAGTGTGGTAGACTGAGGATGGAGGAGGCTAAGGTTTCTGGTTACAAGGCACAAGTTACTACACTTGAGTCTAAATGTGCAGGTCTTGAAGCCGAAAGGGCTAGGTTGGTGGAACAGGAGACCAAGCTACATGAGGAGTTAGATGGACTAAAACTCCAATGTAAGAGCTTGAAGAAGGACAGAGCTGAGGTGGTGTCGAAGGTTGTTCCTTATGTTGCAATGGAATTGTATCACAGTGATGAGGTGGGGGAGATAGTTGGGAAGCTGGTGAACGCGGCCATTTTCTATGGTAAATGCATGACGTTGGAAGAAATCGCAGAGACCAAGAAACCGGTGGTCTTGTCGGAGGTTCCTTACTACCGCCCAACGTCCGAGCAGGAGTATAACGATGCCGGCAACGTGTACACTTCAGCAGAGTACCCTTTTCTCACCGAAGCAACCAAGGACCCCTCAGCCTCAATAGAAGATCTCCTGTCAAAGAAACCGAGGAAAATTCAGCCCCCATCTCCAACCAAGAAGACTGCATCTGTGAAGCCTCCGTCTCCATCACATCAAGAGGATCCAAAGTCCTCAAAAAATGCATGAAGGCTGCTGTGTTGGCAGTAATTTGGCCTCAAGGGTGGCATGTACCCTTTGAACAATGTCCCATGATGCTTGATAACGCCTAAATCTAACATGTTTTTGATAGCGTTATTGGTAGTTTTATATATGTTTTGTGGTTATATTTATATGCTTTTGTTACTAAATCGTACCAAAGTGTGTTTGCAAAGCATTTGTAGCCAAAGACAGGAAAATGGATGGAAAAGATGCAAAAATGAGGAAAAAGGAAGTATTTGAGATTGCATGTGAATCTTGTGTCAAGTTCCGCTCCGTAAGGTACTTCAATACTACTTGGGGAGCAAGAGAAGCATTTATGCACTTAGACCCTTGGTTAGAGCAATTTATGGAACCATTTGTTGAGTATTTATAATACCAATCAATCTAGAGAGAAGAGGAGTGCTAGGAAAGTGTTTGCTTGTTAGAGAGAGAACCATTCACAGAAAATACTCAAGAAATTCGTCCATAAGTCCAGGAGAAGGGAGAAAGTCGAATATACCATTTTCATTGCTTGTGGAATCATTGTCTTTCACTTGTAATCTTATTTCCAAATCATTGTAAGACTTTCAATCATGGTTTCTAATGTTCAAAGTATTGAGTTTACATTTATGTTTGCTATGAGTGGCTAGTGCCTTTGTGCACTTGCTTAGATGATGTGTATTATTCATTGATTGGCATATGATTGTGATAACATGTTTTAATTCAATTTCAAGTCGATTCTAAGAACCAATTGTGATAAAGTTTCATAGTGACATTTGGGTAATCAAGTTTAACTAGTGCTAGTAATCTTAAGGGTTGAAAGAACTATTGTTATTCCACTAGTTATAATCATTTGTCTATGAATGATTGTTGTCTTCCACTATTCTTGATTAAACAAAGAAACTTAATTGTGATTGTAATGAAAATGCTTTTGTCTATCAAAACGGATTGATGGTAAACCACTTTAAAGGTCGAGAGATTAATAGTTTGCTTTCAATTGTGACCTTTTGTCTATAATCGGTTACCTTTCGTATTGACCATTTCCTAAGCTTGTTTGATTAGACAAAAGATTGTTTTTGTGTTTGAGGAACACCAACTCATGAACCTTGAATTGATCTTGAATTGATTGGTTACACGTAATGCTTGTTTTTATAAACCAAAATCTTGACGAAGGTTTAATTTGTAGAAATAATAGATTAGTGTCAAAACTAATTATCACAACCAACATGTTATCCAAAGTTATCACAATCATATTAGTCAATTGTAGTACACTAGTCTAAGCAAGTGTAGTTTTTAATCATTTGAATTTTCATTATATCATTACTACTTGTTTGAGATTGTTGCTTTTAACTTACAATTCGATTCACTACACAAATCCCTGCGAACGATCCCGACTTACCATCAAAATCTTGCTACAACGGACGAGTATACTTGCTCGTATGTGTTGTTATTAGATTCGGTAATTCACCCCCTTATAAATTTAAAACTTGCACCGAACTGGGCACATCAAGTTTTTGGCGCCGTTGCCGGGGATTTTGATCGTGTTTCTGGAAGTTTTAGTCCAATTCTCATTTAGTTAGTTTTCGTAAAAAAAATAAAAAAAAAAAAAAAAAAAAAAAAGTTTTACCGAGCTGCCCATCCGATCGGTTGTTCATCCATCCGATCGGTTTTCCAAAATTTTCATTTACCGAGAGAACCATCCGATCGGCGGACACTTCCATCCGATCGGATCCTTCAAATCAAATTTACCGAGAGATCTATCCGATCGGTAGACTGTTCTATCCGATCGGTTGGACGATTCTGATCTTTTCAAATTGTTTTCATTCTTTGCTCGTTTGTTTAGACATTGCCTCGATTCGTTGGGGAATTGTATGAACACTCGATCAACTGGAGTAGAACCAATTCCACAACTTTTCGATCCCTAAAGCTTGATTCGAACAAGATCTAGAAGAAGAAGAAGAACACCCTTTGTTCCACTAGCCAATCGTGTACCAAGAGTACCAAACCCAACTTTTGATAACCTTTTTGAAGCCAAAGTCGTTTATAACCCATTCACTAATCAACCTTTTCCTATGGCTGACGATAGACCCATGTGGGAAGCAAACCGAGCCGTAGCACCCACTCCTGGAGCTGCTATTGTTGCTGTCAACTTAGGTGACAATTTCACCGTAAAAGGTCACCATCTTTCTATGATCAAAGACCGTCAATTCGATGGCCGTTCGAGGGCCGATCCTCACAAACACGTTGCCGAATTCATTGAAATTTGTGGCATGTTCCGATACGGTGATAAAAATGTGGATGCCATTAAACTCAAACTTTTTCCGTCATCACTTGCTGGAGATGCAAAAGTGTGGTATAACGAATTAACACCAGGAATCATCACTACTTGGGAGGAGATGAGGCAAGCTTTTGTAAGCCGATTCTTTCCACCTGCAATGTTTGATCGACTCATGGGAGAAATTCGTGCTTTCACACAAAACCCTAACGAATCACTCATCGAAGCCTGGCTTCGTATGAAGGATTTACTTCGAAGTTGTCATGGACATGGTTTAGGACGAGGAACCATTATCCAAATCTTTTACCATGGACTTGATGAAACATCTCAAGGAATTCTTGATGCTGGAGGAATATTTCTTTATAAGACTCCTAACCAGGCATACCAATTGCTTGAAGACCGAGTTCTTCTCAAACTCGACTGGTCAAAAGATGCCAAGACAAAACCCTTAAGAAAAACCGTTGCCTTTACCGAAAGTTCTGATTCATCTAAACTCATGGAGAAAATGGAAACCTTGGTTTCCAAAATCGATTCGCAATACAAAGATCTTAGAGGAGAGATGAAAGAAATGCGAGATGGTTGTAACAACTGTGGAGGTAACCACCCATCATCAGAATGCGATGATCAACCTATGGACCAACCAAAAGAAGGAGAAGCTAATTACATCCAAGGAGGATACCGAGGAGGAGGATATCGTGGAAATTATTACGGACGAAACTCTGCTAGTTGGCAAGATCGCCGACAAAGGGAGAACAACCATGAGTCCCAACCAAAGGTAGAGAACCAAACTTCACAAAATTCCGACAAGAAACATGAAGAAACAGATTTTGAAAAAAATGATGAGAGAATTCGTCACTGCTCAAAAATCAACTAACGAGTTCGTCAAGAATCAATTTTTCAATCTCAAGACCAAAGTTGAGCAAGGTCAGAAAAATCATCAAGCGTCTATCCAAGATCTTGAAAACAAATTTGGGAGACTCTCTGATCAAATTTCTTCCCGACCATCAGGTTCGTTGCCTAGTAACACCCAAACCAACCCAAAACAACTATCATCGAATGATAAGACTTATCGTCCACCACAAACCAGAAATGAGCATATCAATGATGTATTCACAAGAAGTGGCCTGTCTTATGATCCACCACCCAACCCAAACAACACCACAACTATCAATTTTGATAGTGAGGATGAAGATGAAGAATCCAAGAAGGAAAATACACCAAAAACACCACCCAAACCCAAACCCAAACCACCAGTTAAGGCTTACACTCCAAAAATTCCATATCCTCAGAGCCTTAAGAAAGAAAGAATGAAGGAGCGTTATAAGAAGTTTGTTGAAATAATCAAAGAAGTTAGACTCAATGTACCTCTCATTGATGTTTTAGCCGGAATGCCCAATTACGGGAAATTTCTGAAAGAACTTCTTAACAACAAGAACAAGTTGGAGCAAATATCCGCTACCTTTCTCAATGAAGAATGTTCAGCTATTGTTCAAAACAAAATTCCACAAAAACTCGGAGATCCCGGAAGTTTTCTGATTCCATGCATATTAGGAAACAACATCACATGCGATGCTTTAGCCGACTTAGGTACGAGTATCAATTTGATGCCCTATTCGCTGTATACGAAACTTTCAATCAATACCTTGAAACCCACAAGGATGAGTATCCGATTAGCTAATCATACTTACCAATATCCTGTTGGTATTGCTGAGAATATGCTTGTCCAAGTAGGTAAATTCATTTTTCCCGTGGATTTTGTGATTTTAGAAATGGAGGAAGATAGTAGAGTACCCCTTATTTTAGGAAGACCTTTTCTAAACACCGCTGATGCGATCATCAAAGTAAAAGGAAAAGAACTCAATCTTGGAGTTGGAGAGGATAGAATCACCTTTTTAATCGATAAAGCAATGAAATATCCACATTCCAGTGATGACACTTGCTTTAACATTGATGTAATCGATGAAGTCACTGAGGAAGAATTGGATGCATTACTTGAAGATTCTGATCCATTCATGACTATTTCAGAGAAGATTAGTGAAACAACTTTTGATAAAGAATTCGCTGATTTTATGGAAGTAAAGATTGATGAAGAAGAAGAAGAAGGAGAGATAATAGAAGAAGATTTTGAGGAAATCAGTTTTAATGATCAAATGAGGATCAAAACATCACTTCAAGTACCACCGATTGATCTTGAGTTGAAACCACTTCCAGAAAATCTTGAGTATGCTTACTTGGAAGACAATTCGCTACTTCCAGTAGTCATATCTTCGTTGCTCAATGATTATGAGAAAGAATGTCTGATTTCAGTTCTTAAGAAGCATAAAGAAGCTTTTGCGTGGAAAACTTCTGACATCCCAGGAATCAGTCCTGATTTTTGCAAACACAAAATCAATTTCGAAGAAGATGCCAAACCAGTTGTAGAAAGACAACGTCGACTCAACCCCAACATGAAAGAAGTTGTTAAAAAAGAAATCATCAAACTTCTTGATGCAGGTATCATTTACCCCATCGAGGATAGTCCTTGGGTGAGTCTTGTTCACTGTGTTCCGAAAAAAGAAGGAATGACTGTTGTGACCAACGAACGAAACGAATTAGTTCCTACTAGAACTGTCACCGGATGGCGAGTATGTATTGATTACAAAAAATTAAATAAAGCCACCAGAAAAGATCATTTTCCTTTGCCTTTCATGGATCAAATGCTTAAGAGATTAGCAGGAAACAAATACTTTTGTTTTCTCAATGGTTTTTCAGGATATTTTCAAATTCCTATTGATCCAGCTGATCAAGAAAAGACCACATTCACATGTCCCTTTGGAACTTACGCTTATCGGCGTATGCCTTTCAGATTATGTAATGCTCCCGCGACTTTTCAAAGATGTATGATGGCCATATTCCAAGATATGCTTGAAACGTCTATGGAAGTTTTCATGGATGACTTTTCAGTTTTCGGAAGCTCATTCGAAGCTTGCCTTTCTAACCTCGATAAAATGCTTGAAAGATGTAAAGCTGCACATCTTGTTCTCAATTGGGAGAAGTGTCATTTCATGGTAACTGAAGGAATTGTGTTAGGACACAAAATTTCCAGCGCAGGAATGGAGGTTGACAAAGCAAAGTTCGATGTTATTACCAAATTACCACCCCCAACTAACGTTAAAGCCGTTAGATGTTTCCTAGGACATGTAGGTTTTTACCGTCATTTCATTAAGGATTTTTCCAAAATATCTCGTCCAATGACGAAACTTCTTGAAAAAGATGCTGTTTTCGATTTTAATGTAGACTGTATGGAAGCATTTGAAGCATTGAAAACACAACTGACTAGTGCACCCATTATGGTTTCCCCTGATTGGTCACTACCATTCGAGCTTATGTGCGATGCAAGCGATTTTGCTGTTGGAGCTGTATTAGGACAACGAGAAGAGAAACATTTTCGTCCTATATATTTTTCCAGCAAAACACTCAACAATGCTCAACAGAATTACACAGTTACAGAGAAAGAATTGTTAGCCGTTGTTTTCGCTTTTGATAAATTCAGATCATACCTTGTACTTTCGAAAACAATCGTGTTCACTGATCATTCAGCGTTAAAATATCTGTTTAAGAAGCAAGATGCCAAACCGCGTCTCATCCGATAGATTTTACTACTCCAAGAATTCGATATCGAAATCAAAGATAAGAAAGGAGCAGAAAATCTAGCCGCTGATCATCTATCTCGTTTAGAAAATCCAAATCTGGAAGAGTTAAAAGAAGATGAGATTGACGATTATTTTCCGGATGAAACACTCATGACTGTTGATACAGATGATGAGAACGAAATTCCATGGTTTGCTAATTATGCAAATTATCTCGTTGGAGGAATTCTAAAGAAAGGATTAACTCATGCCCAACGAAGTAAATTCTTTTCGGATCTTAAACATTATTATTGGGAAGAACCTTATCTTTTCAAAATGTGTCCCAATGGGATGATTAGAAGATGTGTTTATGGTTCTGAAACAAGAAGAATTCTCGATGAATGTCATCATGGCCCAACTGGGGGACATTATGGTCCTTCCACCACCGCTAAAAAAGTCTTTGATGCTGGATTCTATTGGCCGACTATTTTTAAAGAAGCCCATACTCTTGTTAAGAATTGTGATGCTTGCCAAAAATCCGGTAGTCTTTCTCGAAGAGATGAAATGCCTCAGAAGAGCATTCAAGTCTGTGAATTATTCGATATTTGGGGAATTGATTTCATGGGACCGTTTCCTAAATCACACAAATACGAATACATTCTCGTTGCTATTGATTACTTTTCCAAATGGGCTGAAGCGGAAGCTCTACCCACAAATGATGCACGAGTAGTTGTTAATATTCTCAAAAAGCTTTTCGCTCGTTATGGAATTCCTAAAGCTTTGATAAGTGATCGTGGAACCCATTTCTGTAACAAACAAATGGAGAAAATTATGAAGCGATACGGAGTTCATCATCGTTTCGCTACAGCTTATCACCCACAGACCAGTGGTCAAGTCGAAAATACCAACAGAGCCTTAAAAAGGATACTCAAAAAAATGGTTAAAGACAATCCCGCCGTTTGGTCGAGAAAACTAGATGATGCTCTGTGGGCATTTCGCACAGCTTACAAAACACCAATTGGTACAACACCATACAGATTGTTGTATGGAAAAACTTGTCATTTGCCGTTTGAAATCGAACATCGCGCTTACTGGGCACTGAGAAACTGTAACCCAGACCTCAAAGTAGCTGGAGAAAAGAGATTTTTGCAATTGCATGAACTCGATGAGCTTAGACTACAAGCTTATGAGAACTCCAAACTTTACAAAGCAAGAACAAAAGCTTATCATGACAGAAAGCTACGAATCAGAAAAGAATTCAAAGCTGGAGACAAAGTTCTGCTTTTTAACATGAAGTATAAGTTCAAAGCTCCCAAGCTGAAACCGAAATGGTTCGGACCGTATACAGTGAAACATGGATTTCCATCCGGATATGTTGAATTGCATGACAAACATGGTGGAAGCTTCATTGTTAATGGGCACCGAATTAAGTTATACTATGACAAGGAGCAGATGAATGAAGTTTCTATTCAAGAGATTCCGCCTGAATCGGAATATGAAGCTATAACCTTTATGTCACCCTTCCCGGCCGATTTCAAGAAAAACACTCCATGGGCCGATGATTCTGGTTATATCTATGATGTTCTACCAAGACCGTGGGAGAAAGTTAAGTTGGAATACATAGATGAAACTGGAGAAGGAATAGTGATTGGAAATGTGTTGTACGTTCCAAAATTTCCAAAGAAGAAGTCAGCACCAACATGAAGAGAGAGAAGTTCGAGTCCGGCTGATGACTCGTTAATAAAACAAGCGCTTCTCGGGAGGCAACCCGTGTGTTTGCTATGTTTATTTTTCATTTTTATTTTCTAGTGATTAAACCCCATAGTTTTTCTAAATTGCTTAGTTGAACTTAAGTGTGGGGGTGTATCACTGTCTTTTGAATAAAGCGAAGATATATTTCGTATGTGTGTCTCTTTTGTTTTTAGATTACTGCAGATAATGATTTCGAAGCTTGGACGCTAGGATCAAGACTCCTCTTGAGAAGAAAATATGGTTTATTCTCTTATTTCCCTATTTCATTCTTTGTCGTTTATCACATTGAGGACAATGCTTAACTTAAGTGTGGGGGGGGGGGTGAATAGGAAAATAAGAATAGATTGTAGTTTTGAGTTGAATTTTAAAATTTTGTTTGCCCTTGTAATCTAGTCTTTTGTCATTTTAAAGATCATATTCTAGAATAACTGGATTTATCCACTGGTGAAATCTGTAATTTTGAAAATTCGAGATGTGTCCCGATTAATATTGCAATCCATTCTGGAATTGATAACATTAGCTAGCACATATTATAGCCCTTTCCACTAAAGTGTGAGGATTTGAGACTGTTCTATATATATCATACATCTTTTATGCTTAGATCTTTTGCTATGAGTGTGCCGGTGATTTTATTTATTCTAGAACTTGTACTTGTAAATCATTACGAGACCGTTGTGAGATCACATTTCGTTTGTGATATAAATGTATATGCGTGATAAGAGGCAATCTTAGGTTTTATCCCAAATGGCCTTCCATTTTCATATAATGCTATATTAGCTAGCTACATTGGCTAGTTAACCACTCATATGGACCCATTTGTTAGCATTTGTCTTTAATGCTAGATACCCCTAGTTACACCCGCCGAGCCTATCTTTTCTTTTGATACAATCCAGAAAAATTCAAAAAGATTTTACACCTTTTTAGCCTAGCCTTATCCATAGTCAAGTCTTGGTTGGTTGCTAGCTATTTGGCAAGATGGATGTTATGTGGAAATCATGAAAGTTCAAAGAAAGCGTAAACTCCGAAAGTTGTTATCCAAGAAAAGTCATCGCAACTATAAGATGACAAGTCAAAAAAAAAAAAAAAAAAAAAAAAAAAAAAAAAAAAAAAAAAAAGGAGAAAAAGAAGAAAAGTCATTGCAACTATAAGGTGACAAGAATAAGCCAATGGGCTAAGTGAATCAAGTATGAATAAAGGAAGTATGGAGTTTTTCCCAAAATGGCATGATATTGGTTTGAAATAGCTAGTAACATTTGGTTCGTAGACTTTGACTAATTTTGTTCTTATTTTCAACCAATTTCATAAATATATCCCATGCCTTATCCTACCCTTTTTGACTTTGTGAAATTATTAAGTGTATGGACATGTAGTGACCATCCGATTTCTTGAGGAATTGACTAACGTTGTTAGCGATCTAGGGCGTATTTTGGCGACCATCCGTTATGCAAGTAACGTCGTTAGCGAACCAAGGTACAATCTAGTGACCATCCGTTATTTGGTAATGCAAGAATTCGTTGTTAGGGAGCTATTATGTTTTGCATGAGATAGTGGCGCGTTAGTCTTTTATACCCCTTTAAGCCTTAAACCCGAATAAAAGCCCTCTTTGATATGTATTCTCGGCGCTCACACCATTTCGGTGTAGTTTTGTTTCTTGTACAAGCCTATGGTAATATTTAGAACATGACTGAGCAAATGAGTGTCATTCCTCTTATATACTCCACCAATCATACAAATGAGTGTTTGAGTGAATTATATTTCATTTTCCTTTCGTGAGGTGTTTAGTAATGTGTATCATGCAAGAAGATCATTTGGGTATTGTCAAACATCTCGATGATTCAACTATAAAAGCTTAAAACGATGAATCTAGCTTGTACTAGTGCTTGATAGATTTGCATCACATTTTCCTAATCATTTGTGTATACCATGTGGATAATTGTTTTTATTTCTAGATTTGCTTGAGGGCAAGCAAAGTTCAAGTGTGGGGGATTTGATAACGCCTAAATCTAACATGTTTTTTATAGCATTATTGGTAGCTTTATATATGTTTTGTGGTTATATTTATATGCTTTTGTTACTAAATCATACCAAAGTGTATTTGCAAAGCATTTGTAGCCAAAGACAGGAAAATGGATGGAAAAGATGCAAAAATGAGGAAAAAGGAAGTATTTGAGATTGCATGTGAATCTTGTGTCAAGTTCTGCTCCGTAAGGTACTTCAATGAGTTAAAGTCCAAGTAGTCGAGTTCATAAGCTTAAGGATGAAGAGAAAGATCAAAGAATCAAGAGCTACGACCGAGAAACAAGTCATACGGAAAAGTCCGAGAAATAGGTCCATCAGTCATAGTCATCCGATCGGTTGCCGCCCGCAACCGATTCGGATGGAGTGAATTTGGATTTACCGAGAAGACCAACCGATCAGTAGACCATTCTATCTGATCGGTTGAAAGTCGCTGTTTGACCCAAGACTTCTTTATTAAGGATTGTGACTTTATAAATCCGGTTCTAGGTCCTTCTTTTCAGTATTCTAACCATTCAATACTACTTGGAGAGCAAGAGAAGCATTTATGCACTTAGACCCTTGGTTAGAGCAATTTATGGAACCATTTGTTGAGTATTTATAATACCAATCAATCTAGAGAGAAGAGGAGTGCTAGGAAAGTGTTTGCTTGTTAGAGAGAGAACCATTCACAGAAAATACTCAAGAAATTCGTCCATAAGTCCAGGAGAAGGGAGAAAGTCGAATATACCATTTTCATTGCTTGTGGAATCATTGTCTTTCACTTGTAATCTTATTTCCAAATCATTGTAAGACTTTCAATCATGGTTTCTAATTTTCAAAGTATTGAGTTTACATTTATGTTTGCTATGAGTGGCTAGTGCCTTTGTGCACTTGCTTAGATGATGTGTATTATTCATTGATTGGCATATGATTGTGATAACATGTTTTAATTCAATTTCAAGTCGATTCTAAGAACCAATTGTGATAAAGTTTCATAGTGACATTTGGGTAATCAAGTTTAACTAGTGCTAGTAATCTTAAGGGTTGAAAGAACTATTGTTATTCCACTAGTTATAATCATTTGTCTATGAATGATTGTTGTCTTCCACTATTCTTGATTAAACAAAGAAACTTAATTGTGATTGTAACGAAAATGCTTTTGTCTATCAAAACGGATTGATGGTAAACCACTTTAAAGGTCGAGAGATTAATAGTTTGCTTTCAATTGTGACCTTTTGTCTATAATCGGTTACCTTTCGTATTGACCATTTCCTAAGCTTGTTTGATTAGACAAAAGATTGTTTTTGTGTTTGAGGAACACCAACTCATGAACCTTGAATTGATCTTGAATTGATTGGTTACACGTAATGCTTGTTTTTATAAACCAAAATCTTGACGAAGGTTTAATTTGTAGAAATAATAGATTAGTGTCAAAACTAATTATCACAACCAACATGTTATCCAAAGTTATCACAATCATATTAGTCAATTGTAGTACACTAGTCTAAGCAAGTGTAGTTTTTTAATCATTTGAATTTTCATTATATCATTACTACTTGTTTGAGATTGTTGCTTTTAACTTACAATTCGATTCACTACACAAATCCCTGCGAACGATCCCGACTTACCATCAAAATCTTGCTACAACGGACGAGTATACTTGCTCGTATGTGTTGTTATTAGATTCGGTAATTCACCCCCTTATAAATTTAAAACTTGCACCGAACCGGGCACATCAATGCTTTAATAGGCCTGTGCCTATGTGTTGAACAATTTATCTTTTCTGCTTTCTGGGCTTCGACCCATGCTTTAGACAATTGCTTTGATATGTACTGTTGGCTATGAATATATTTAGCCTTATGAATGCCAGTCAGGGGACGATGTCCCGCTTTTGATATCATGCTTATCTTCTCTTACGCTTATGCATAAACGTAAAGATACAACCTAAGGTTATAACCTTATTGTGTGTATTTTGAACCAAGATTTTTAGCAATCGTATTATTTGACTGCGACAGAGGGTTGCGACCCACTCCGTCTTTATCCTTAAGATACAAAGGGCTTAGAATACCCTAAGACTTGTAGGAAAGTTAATGTGAATTGTGATGGATGTTATGTGTATACAAGACATGTGTCTTGATTCATCCTTCGACATTGAAACTTGTAAAGTACTTGGCTGAACAAATCTTTGTTGTATAGAACGAAACAAGAGATTTGAGGGAAATATGTTATATCATTAATTGGGTAGGGAGAATTACATCATTTTAAGAAATGAACACTAGGACACCTACCATTAATGCTTCTTTCCCAAGTGAGAAGAATGCAATACATGAATTGAAAAACAAGCTAAGTGTTTCTAAAATTGGTAAGTTTCATATGTAAAACTTACGAAAGTTAGCACCATCCCAAGTCCTATCCATGACTTATATGCTCCGTTGCTGTAGGCTTTCGAATGACGTAGGGTCCTTCCCATATAAGTCCTAGCCTCCCTTCGTAGTCAGCTGTGCTTGCAATATTTAGCCGAAGGAAATATTCCTATATGCCCACAGAACTAGGGGTAGTTCGTCTACCCATCCATGATTGTGTCGTCTTAACCTTTTCTCGATTCCATCGACAATGTCCCTGTCAGTGACTTCAACTTGTCCATACACGGAAGTGAACAACTGTTTGATTTTTAGGCCCTCACAGAATAATGGAAACATCCCTTCAGCGAATTGCTTCCCGTTGTTGGAGATGATGGTGTGAGGGACTCCAAATTGGCAGATTATGTGTTCCCACGTGATAACGCTCAAATTGTGCATGTTTTTAGTAGCGTTATTCGTGCTTTTATATATGTTATTTGGTTATATTTATATGCTTTTGTTACTAAATCGTACCAAAGTGTGTTTGCAAAGTGCATGTAGCCAAAAACAGGAAAAAGGAAGAAAAAGATGAGAAAAATTAGGAAGAATGAAATATTTATGATGGTACGAAGATTCTCTTGTCAAGATCCAATCAAATAGGCATTTCAAAGAATGAAAGTCCAAGTATTCAAGTTGTCAAGCTTCAAGATAAAGAAAAGACCAAGTTTGGATGAAGAACCAAGAACCAAAAGGAAGAAACAAGCCAAACGACAAAAGTTCAAGAATGAGTAAACAGCATCACTCCATCCGATCGGATGCAGCCCGCAACTGAATCGGATGGAGGCCATATTCGAAGACCAACCGATCGGTTGGAGATAATACTGATCGGTTGGATGTCGGCTGATTTCCCAAACTTCATCATTAAGGATACTATCTTCATACCACCGATTCTAGGGCCTTCTAATGATGATTCTAGGCCATTCTAATTTGCATGGAGGCCAAGTTGGAGCATTTATCACCCTAGGCTTTGAGAGTAGTATAAATAGGACCATTTGTGAAGGAGCCAAGTGTGATATCAACCCCAATTATCATTCTAATCATCAACCACTCTCTCAAAAGTCCTAAATTCGTCCTTATAAGTCCAGGAAGCTTTGGAGGTTCAAGAAGTCAACATTTGGAGGTCAAAACATCAAGAAGTCAACACCAATACTTTGGGTATCATTACCTTATCATTTGTAATCTACTTCCAATCATTGTAAGACTTTCAATTATGGTTTCTAATGTTGAAAGTTCTGAGTTTATGTTCATGTTTGCTATGAGTGGCTAGTGTCTTTGTGCACTTGCTTAGATGATGTGTATTGCTTATTGATTTGCGTATGATTGTGATAACATGTTTTAATTCAATTTCAAGTTGATTCTATGATCCAATTGTGGTTAAGTTTCTTAGTGACATTTGTTAATCAAGTTTAACTAGTTGTTAATAGTTTTAAGGGTCGAAAGATTTATTGTTATTCAACTAGTTATAATCATTTGTCTATGAATGATTGCTTTTCACCCATTGTTCTTGATTAAACAAAGGAAATTAATTGTGATTGTAATGAGAATGCTTTTTGTCTATCAAATTAGATTGATTGTAAACTATTTCAAGGGTCAAAAGATTAGTAGTTTACTATCAATTGTGACCTTTTGTCTATGATTGGTTACCTTTTGCATTGACCATTTCCTAAGCGAATTTGATAAAACAAAAGATTATTTTTGTGTTTAAGTTTACACCAAACTTATGAACCTTGAATTGATCTTGAATTGATTGGTTAAATGTAATGCTTGTTTTTATGAACTAAAATCTTGACGAAGGTTTAATTTGTAGAAACAATAGATTAGTTCACCAAACTAATTATCATTACCAACATGTTGTCAAAAGTTATCACAATCATGCTTATTAAAAGTAGTATATTAGTCTAAGCAAGTGTAGTTTTAATCATTTGAATTATTATATTTTCATCATTGCTTGTTTAAGAAATTTACTTTTAGTAGCTTACACATAGATTCACTACACAAATCCCTGCGAACGATCCCGACTTACCATCATAATCTTGCTATAACGGACGAGTTCACTTGCTCGTATGTGTTATTTCTAGATTCGGTAATTCGTGTTTATAAATTTAAAACTTGCACCCACAGTTGACACATCAAGTTTTTGGCGCCGTTGCCGAGATTTTGATTGTGTTTCCGTAAGTTTTAGAAGTCCATTTCTCACCAAGTTCGTTTTCTAAAAATAAAAATAAAAATAAAAAATCCGAGCTGCACATCCATCCGATCGGTTGCCTAATTTTTAATTTTACCGAGAGCACCATCCGATCGGATCCCTTCAAAACAAATTTTACCGAGAGCACCATCCGATCGGTATTACATCCATCCGATCGGATCCCAATTTCTGATTTTTCAAACTGTTTTCCTTCTTTGCCCGTGTGTTTAGACATTGCCTCGATTCTCTTGGAAATTGTATGAACACTCGTTCAACTGGAGTAGAACCAATTTCACCTCTTTCCAATCCCGAAAGTTTAATTCGAACAAGACCAAGAAGAAGAAGAATACCCTTTGTCCCATTAGCCAACCGTGTACCAAGAGTACCAAACCCACCGTTTGATAACTTTTTTGAAGCCAAAGTCATTTATAACCCATTCACTGACCAACCTTTTCCCATGGCTGACGATCAACCCATGTGGGCCGCCAACCGAGCCGTAGCACCCACTCTTGGATCTGCTATTGTTCCTGTTAACCTTGGTAACAATTTCACTGTGAAAGGACACCATCTTTCTATGATCAAAGACCGTCAATTTGATGGTCGTTCGAGGGCCGATCCTCACAAACACATTGCCAAATTCATCGAAATTTGTGGCATGTTCCGATATGGCGAAACAGATGTCGACGCCATTAAACTCAAACTTTTTCCGTCATCACTTGCTGGAGATGCAAAAGTGTGGTATAACGAATTAACCCCAGGAATTATCAATACTTGGGAGGAGATGAGGCAAGCTTTTGTAAGCCGATTCTTTCCACCTGCCATGTTTAACCGACTCATGGGAGAAATTCGTGCTTTCACACAAAATCCTAACGAATCACTCGTCGAAGCCTGGCTTCGTATGAAAGATTTGCTTTGTAGTTGTCATGGACATGGTTTAGGACGAGGAACCATTATCCAAATCTTCTACCATGGACTTGATGAAGCATCTCAAGGAATTCTTGATGCTGGAGGAATTTTTCTCTATAAGACTCCTAATCAGGCATATCAATTGCTTGAAGACCGAGTTCTTCTCAAACTCGATTGGTCAAAAGATGCCAAAACCAAACCCTTAAGAAAGACAGTTGCTTTTGCTGAAAGTTCTGATACCTCTAAACTCATGGAGAAAATGGAAGCCTTGACTTCCAAAATCGACTCGCAATACAAAGACCTTAAAGGAGAAATGAAAGAAATGCGAGACGGTTGCAACAACTGTGGAGGTAATCACCCATCATCAGAATGTGACGATCAACCAATGGGCGGACCTAAAGAAGGTTCAAGGAGGATACCGTGGAGGCGGTTATCGTGGTAATTATTATGGAAGAAATTCTGTAAATTAGCAAGATCGCCAACAAAGAGATAACAACCGTGATTCTCAACCACGAGTAGACAATCAAACTCCACAGACCTTTGATAAAAAACCAGAAGAATCCGATTTTGAAAAAATGATGAGAGAATTCGTAACTGCTCAAAAATCCACCAATGAGTTCGTCAAGAACCAATTTTTCAATCTCAAAACCAAAGTTGAGCAAGGTCAGAAAAATCATCAATCATCTATTCAAGATCTCGAAAACAAATTCGGTAGACTTTCTGATCAATTTGCGTCCCGACCATCTGGTTCATTACCAAGTAATACCCAATCCAACCCTAAACCAACATCATCTGGATCAAACGATAAAACTTATCGTCCACCACAGACTAGAAATGAGCATATCAATGCTGTATTCACAAGAAGTGGTCTTTCTTATGATCCACCACCCAATCCAAATGATACCACGATCATCAATGATGAAAGTGAGGATGAAGCTGATGAAGCCCAGAAGGAAAATACTACAAAAACACCACCTAAACCCATCCCACCAGTTAAAGCGTACACACCAAAAATTCCATATCCTCAGAGCCTTAAGAAAGAAAAGATGGAAGAACGTTATAAGAAGTTTGTTGAAATGATCAAAGAGGTTAGACTCAATGTACCCCTCGTTGATGTTCTAGCTGGAATGCCCAATTATGGGAAATTTTTGAAAGAACTTCTTAATAACAAAAACAAGTTGGAGCAAATATCCGCTACTTTTCTCAATGAAGAATGTTCAGCCATTGTTCAAAACAAAATTCCACCAAAACTCAGAGATCCCGGAAGTTTTCTTATTCCATGCACGTTAGGAAACAACATCACATGCGATGCTTTAGCCGATCTTGGTGCAAGTATCAATTTGATGCCCTATTCGTTGTATTCTAAACTTTCCATCAATACTTTGAAGCCTACAAAGATGAGTATTCGCTTAGCAAATCATTCTTACCAATATCCTGTTGGAATTGCTGAGAATATGCTTGTCCAAGTTGGTAAATTTGTTTTTCTCGTGGATTTTGTGATCTTAGAAATGGAGGAAGATAGTAGAGTACCTCTTATTTTAGGAAGACCTTTCCTAAACACTGCTGATGCGATCATAAAAGTAAAAGGAAAAGAACTCAATCTTGGAGTTGGAGAAGATAGAATTACCTTTTTAATCGATAAAGCCATGCAATACCCATATTCTAGTGATGACACTTGTTTTAACATTGATGTAATCGATGAAGTCACTGATGAAGAATTGGATGCATTACTTGACGATTCTGATCCATTCATGACTACTTCGGAGAAAATTAGTGAAACAGATCATGATAAAGAATTCGCTAATTTTATGGAAGTAAAGTTTGAAGAAGATGAAGAAGAAGTTGAAGAAGGAGAAATAATAGAAGAGAATTTTGATGAAATCACTTTTAATGATCAATTGAGGATCAAAACATCTCTTCAAGAACCACCAACTGATCTTGAGCTGAAACCACTTCCCGATCATCTTGAATATGCTTACTTGGAGGATAATTCACTTCTTCCAGTAGTCATATCATCGTTGCTTAGTGACTTTGAAAAAGAATGTCTCATCTCTGTTCTCAAGAGGCATAAAGAAGCTTTTGCGTGGAAAACATCTGATATTCCAGGAATTAGTCCTGATTTTTGTAAACAAAAAATCAATTTCGAAGAAGGTGTCAAACCCGTTGTAGAAAGACAACGTCGAATCAATCCCAACATGAAAGAAGTTGTTAAGAAAGAAATCATCAAACTTCTTGATGCCGGTATCATTTACCCCATCGAGGATAGTCCTTGGGTGAGTCCAGTTCACTGTGTTCTGAAAAAAGGAGGAATGATTGTTGTGACTAACAAATGAAATGAATTGGTTCCTACTAGAACTGTCACTGGATGGCGAGTATGTATTGACTACAGAAAATTGAATAAAGCCACCAGAAAAGATCATTTTCCTTTACCCTTCATGGATCAAATGCTTGAGAGATTAGCAGGGAACGAATACTTTCGTTTCCTTGATGGCTTTTCAGGATATTTCCAAATTCCTATTGATCATGTCGATCAAGAAAAGACTACATTCACATGTCCCTTTGGAACTTACGCTTACCTGCGTATGCCATTTGGTCTTTGTAATGCACCTGCGACTTTTCAAATGTGTATGATTGCAATATTCCAAGACATGCTTGAAACATCTATGGAAGTTTTCATGGATGACTTTTTAGTTTTTGGAATCTCATTTGAAGCTTGTCTTTCTAATCTCGATAAAATGCTCGAAATATGTGAAGTTGCACATCTTGTTCTCAACTGGGAAAAATGTCATTTCATGGTGACTGAAGGAATTTTGCTAGGACACAAAATTTCCAGTGCAGGAATGGAGGTTGACAAAGCGAAAATCGATGTTATTACAAAATTACCACCTCCAACAAACGTTAAAGCCATTAGAAGTTTTCTAGGACATGCCGGTTTCTACCGTCGTTTTATTAAGGATTTTTCAAAAATATCTCGTCTAATGATGAAACTTCTTGAAAAAGATTATGTTTTTGACTTCAATGCAGATTGCATGAAGGCATTTGAAACCTTGAAAACCCAACTGACTAGTGCACCCATTATGGTTTCACCTAATTGGTCACTACCATTCGAGCTCATGTGCGATGCAAGCGATTTTGCTGTTGGAGCTGTATTAGGACAACGTGAAGGAAAACATTTCTGTCCTATATACTTCGCAAGCAAAACACTCAACAATGCTCAACAAAATTACACGGTTACGGAAAAGGAATTGTTAGCCGTTGTTTTTGCTTTCGACAAATTCAGATCTTATCTTGTGCTTTCAAAAACGATTGTGCTCACTGATCACTCAGCGCTCAAATATCTGTTTTCCAAACAAGAGGAAAAACCGCATCTTATCCGATGGATTTTGCTACTCCAAGAATTTGACATAGAAATCAAAGATAAGAAAGGAGCAGAAAATCTAGCTGCTGATCATTTGTCTCATCTCGAGAATCCAAATTTGGAAGAGTTAAAGGAAGACGAGATTGACGATTATTTCCCTGATGAAACTCTCATGACTGTTGATACAGTTGATGAAAACGAAATTCCGTGGTTTGCAGATTATACAAATTATCTCGTTGGAGGAATTCTCAAAAAAGGATTAACTCATGCCCAACGAGGTAAATTCTTTTCAGAACTAAAAACTATTATTGGGAAGAGCCTTATCTTTTCAAGATGTGTCCCGATGGGATGATCAGAAGATGTGTTTCTGGTTCTGAAACAAGAAGAATTCTTGATGAATGTCATCATGGCCCAACTGGGGGACACTATGGTCCTTCCACCACAGCTAAAAAAGTTTTTGATGCTGGATTCTATTGGCCAACGATTTTCAAAGAAGCCCATACTCTTGTTCAAAACTGCGATGCTTGCCAAAAATCCGGTAGTCTTTCTCGTAGAGATGAAATGCCTCAAAAGAGCATTCAAGTCTGCGAAATATTTGATATCTGGGGAATCGATTTTATGGGACCATTTCCTAAATCGCACAAATACGAATACATTCTCGTTGCTATTGATTATGTTTCCAAATGGGCTGAAGCCGAAGCTCTACCCACAAATGATGCACGAGTTGTTGTTAATTTTCTCAAAAAGCTTTTCGCTCGTTATGAAATTCCTAAAGCTTTAATAAGTGATCGAGGAACCCATTTCTGTAACAGGCAAATGGAGAAAATCATGAAACGATATGGAGTTCATCATCGTTTTGCTACAGCTTATCACCCACAAACCAGTGGTCAAGTCAAAAATACCAACAGAGCCTTAAAAAGGATACTCGAAAAAATGGTCAAAGACAATCCCGCCGTTTGGTCGAGAAAACTAGATGATGCTCTGTGGGCATTTCATACGGCTTATAAAACGCCAATTGGTACAACACCATACATACTCTTGTATGGAAAAACCTGTCATTTGCCATTCGAAATCGAACATCGCGCTTACTGGGCACTCAGAAGCTGTAACCCTGATCTCAAAATAGCTGGAGAGAAGAGATTTTTGCAATTGCATGAACTCGATGAACTAAGACTCCAAGCTTATGTGAACTCCAAGCTTTACAAAGCCAGAACCAAAGCTTATCATGACAGAAAGCTTAGAATTAGGAAAGAATTCAAAGCTGGAGACAAAGTTCTGCTTTTCAATATGAAATACAAGTTCAAAGCCCCTAAGCTAAAACCAAAATGGTTCGGTCCGTATATAGTGAAACATGGATTTCCATCTGGATATGTTGAATTATATGACAAACAAGGTGGAAGTTTCATTGTTAATGGTCACCGAATTAAATTGTACTATGATAAGGAGCAAATGAATGAGATTTCTATCAAAGAGATTCCGCCTGAATCAGAATATGAAGCTATAACATTCATGGCACCCTTTCCGGCTGATTATAAGAAAAACACTCCTTGGGCCGAAGAATCTGGTTATATCTATGATGTTCTTCCTAGACCTTGGGAAAGAGTAAAATTGGAAGACATAGATGAAACTGGAGAAGGAATAGTGATAGGAAATGTGGTGTATGTTCCAAAATTCTCAAAGAAAAAACCAAAAATTGCACCAACATAGACTGAAGGAAGTTTGAGTCAGGCTGATGACTCGTTAATAAAACAAGCGCTTCTCGGGAGGCAACCCGTGTGTTTGCTAATTTTACTTCTTAATTTATTTTTCAAAGTGATTTAACCCCAAAGTTTCTCTAATCCCTTAGTTGAATTTAAGTGTGGGGGTGTATCCCTGACTTTTGAATAAAACGTAGAAATATTTCGTGTGTTTCTTTTGTTTTTAAGATTACTGCAGGTAATGATTACAAAGCTTGGATGCTTGGATCAAAGAATCATCTGGAGCAAGAAAATATGGTTTACTCTCTTATTTCCCTATTTTCATTCCTTGAAGTTCGTTTATCACATTGAGGACAATGCTTAACTTAAGTGTGGGGTGGGGGGGTGAATAGGAAAATAAGAATATATTGTAAATTTCGAGCTAAATTTTAAATTTTATTTGCCCTTGTGATCTAGTTATTTGTCATTTTTAAGGATAATATATTAGAATAACTGGATCTATCCACTGGTGAAACATGTAATTTTTGAAAAATTGAGATGTATCCCGATTAATATTGCAATCCATTCTGGGATCGATAACATTAGCTAGCACATATTATAGCCCTTCCACCTAAAAAGTGAGGATTTAAGCCTGTTTCGTATTTAGCATACATCTTTTATGCTTTGATTCTTTTGCTATGAGTGTACCGGTGATTTTATTTATTCTAGAACTTATGCTTGTAAATCATTATGAGACCGTTGTGAGATCACATTTCATGTGTGATATAAGTGTATATGCATGATAAGAGGCAACCTTAGGATTTAACCCAAATAGCCTTCCGTATTGATATTTAGCTAGTTACACTGACTAGTTAACCACCAATATAAACCCTTCTGTTAGCGTTTATCTTTAACGCTAGATACCCCTAGTTACACCCTCTGGGCCTATCTTTTTCTTTTGATAAAATCCAGAAAAATACAAAAAGATTTTACACTTTTTAGCCTAGCCTTACCCTTAGTCAAGTCTTGGTTGGTTGCTAGCTATTTGGTAAGATGGATGTTATGTGGGAAATCATGAAAGTTCGAAGAAAGTTGCAAACTCCAAGAGTAGTTATCGAAGTAAAGTCAAAGAAAAGTCATCGCAACTATATGATGACAAGTGAAAGTTTATGTTTAAAAAAAATGAAAATGAGTCATCGCAATCATAAGGTGAAAAGAATAGCCAATGAGCTATGGAATAATTCATTGATCGAGTATGGAGTTTTCCTCAAGATTGCATGATAGTGGTTTGATATAGCTAGCAACAACTGGTTAGTAGACTTTGACTAGTTTGTATATTCGTTATTATCATCCCTTTCTAAAACATATCCCATGTCTTATCCTACCCTTTTGACTTTGTGGAATTATCAAGTGTATTGACATGTAGTGACCATCCGATTTCTTGAGGAATTAGGTAGTGTTGTTAGCGATCTAAGGTTATCCTTAGTGACCATCCGTTATTTGGTGATGCAAGAATTCGTTGTTAGCGAGCTATTACGTTTTGCATAAGATAGTTGCACATAAGTCTGATATAACCCTTGAAGCCTTTAACCCGAATAAAAGACCTCTTTGATATGTATACTTGGTGCTCACGCCATTTCGGTGTAGTTTTATTTCTTGTACAAGCCTATGGTAATATTTAAATCATGACTGAGCAAATGAGTGTGATTTCTCTTATATACTCCACCAACCATACAAATGAGTGTTTTGAGTGAATTATATTTCATTTTCTTTTGTGAGGTGATTAGTAATGTTTATCAAGCAAGAAAATCATTTGGGTATTGTCAAACATCTCGATGCTTCAACCATAAAAGCTTAAAACGATGAATCTAACTTGTACTTGTACCTGATAGATTTGCATCACATTTTTCTTAAACACACTCGAGTACCATGTGGATTATCGTTTTTACTTCTAGATTTGCTTGAGGGCAAGCAAAGTTTAAGTGTGGGGGAATATGATAACGCTCAAATTGTGCATGTTTTTAGTAGCGTTATTCGTGCTTTTATATATGTTATTTGGTTATATTTATATGCTTTTGTTACTAAATCGTACCAAAGTGTGTTTGCAAAGTGTATGTAGCCAAAAACAGGAAAAAAGAAGAAAAACATGAGAAAAATGAGGAAGAAGGAAATATTTATGATGGTACGAAGATTCTCTTGTCAAGATCCAATCAAATAGGCATTTCAAAGAATGAAAGTCCAAGTATTCAAGTTGTCAAGCTTCAAGATAAAGAAAAGACCAAGTTTGGATGAAGAACCAAGAACCAAAAGGAAGAAACAAGCCAAATGAAAAAAGTTCAAGAATGAGTAAACAGCATCACTCCATCCGATCGGATGCAGCCCACAACCGAATCGGATGGAGGCCATATTCGAAGACCAACCGATCGGTTAGAGATAATACCGATCGGTTGGATGTCGGCTGATTTCCCAAACTTCATCATTAAGGATACTATCTTCATACCACCGATTCTAGGGCCTTCTAATGATGATTCTAGGCCATTCTAATTTGCATGGAGGCCAAGTTGGAGCATTTATCACCCTAGGCTTTGAGAGTAGTATAAATAGGACCATTTGTGAAGGAGCCAAGTGTGCTATCAACCCCAATTATCATTCTAATCATCAACCACTCTCTCAAAAGTCCTAAATTCGTCCTTATAAGTCCAGGAAGCTTTGGAGGTTCAAGAAGTCAACATTTGGAGGTCAAAACATCAAGAAGTCAACACCAATACTTTAGGTATCATTACCTTATCATTTGTAATCTACTTCCAATCATTGTAAGACTTTCAATTATGGTTTCTAATGTTCAAAGTTCTGAGTTTATGTTCATGTTTGCTATGAGTGGCTAGTGTCTTTGTGCACTTGCTTAAATGATGTGTATTGCTTATTGATTTGCGTATGATTGTGATAACATGTTTTAATTCAATTTCAAGTTGATTCTATGATCCAATTGTGGTTAAGTTTCTTAGTGACATTTGTTAATCAAGTTTAACTAGTTGTTAATAGTTTTAAGGGTCGAAAGATTTATTGTTATTCAACTAGTTATAATCATTTGTCTATGAATGATTGCTTTTCACCCATTGTTCTTGATTAAACAAAGGAACTTAATTGTGAATGTAATGAGAATGCTTTTTGTCTATCAAATTAGATTGATTGTAAACTATTTCAAGGGTCAAAAGATTAGTAGTTTACTATCAATTGTGACCTTTTGTCTATGATCGGTTACCTTTTGCATTGACCATTTCCTAAGCGAATTTGATAAAACAAAAGATTATTTTTGTGTTTAAGTTTACACCAAACTTATGAACCTTGAATTGATCTTGAATTGATTGGTTAAACGTAATGCTTGTTTTTATGAACTAAAATCTTGACGAAGGTTTAATTTGTAGAAACAATAGATTAGTTCACCAAACTAATTATCATTACCAACATGTTGTCAAAAGTTATCACAATCATGCTTATTAAAAGTAGTATATTTGTCTAATCAAGTGTAGTTTTAATCATTAGAATTATTATATTTTCATCATTGCTTGTTTAAGAAATTTACTTTTAGTAGCTTACACATAGATTCACTACACAAATCCCTGCGAACGATCCCGACTTACCATCATAATCTTGCTATAACGGACGAGTTCACTAGCTCGTATGTGTTATTTCTAAATTCGGTAATTCGTGTTTATAAATTTAAAACTTGCACCCATAGTTGACACATCACCACGCAAATTTTTCCATATGTCATCCTGTTGCTGATGTTAAAGGCTTGGCTTCAACCCATTTGGTGAAGTAATCAATGGCTACAACCAAGAATTTTACCCCTCCTGGAGCTATCGGTAGAGGTCTGACATTGTCGATTCCTCATTGGCAGAAAGGCCGTGCTGATGCGACAGAGGTCATGTCTTGCTCAGGCAGTCTTAGAACTTTTGAGTGTGTCTGACATGCTTCACATTTTTGTATTATTTCAGCTGCATCTTCCTGTATGTACGACCAATAATATCCCAACTTTTTTATTTTTGAGACAAAGGAGCGAGGGCCAGCGTGCTGACCATAGGACCCTTCATGAACTTCACAGATGATGTTCGAAGCTTGCTTTGATCCCACACAACGAAGCCATGGAGATAAGAAGGACCTCCTATAGAGATTATCCCCAATAAGTCTATATTGGGGAGCCTTGACCCTTACCTTTCGTGCAAGCTTAGGATCTTCTGGCAGAATACCACTGATCAATTACTCCCTTATTGGAGTCATCCAATTGGTACCTTCTTCAGCTATGATGTCAGATACCTCACTTCGTTTGATTGACCTTTCGGCCAATACTTCCACTAAAACCTCCTTTGTTAGGTGAGCAAATGCCATCGAAGCCAGCTTGCTTAAGACATCTGCTTTCTTGTTTTGGTTTTTGCGAACATGTGCTATATCATAGGACTCAAACCCGTGAAGGAGTTCTTTGGCTTTATCCAAATACTGTTTGATGGTGGGCTGCCTTGCTTCGTAAGAGCCCTTGATTTGGTTAGCGACTAGCTGCGAGTCCACAAAAATGGAGAGGTCACGAACCTCCATGTCCTTTGCAAGTCGGAGGCCAGCTAGCAAAGCTTCATACTCAGCTTCATTGTTTGTAGCCTCGAATTCAAAACGTAATGCATAAGTGTACTCTTTTCCCTCCGGACTGACCAGCATTAGACCTGCTCCCGAACCATCGGAGCTTGAGGCTCCGTCTGTGTATAATTTCCACCCCTCCTTCGTCTTTGGGGGCTTTTCCTTTGGGATTTCCTTGTCTTGACTAGGCCCGGAAGGAGTTTCAGCGAGAAAGTCTGCAAGTATCTGACCTTTGACGAAGTTTCGACCCTTGTACTCTATCTCATATTCTCCCAGTTCGATAGCCCATTTGGCTACTCTACCTGATTTCTCAGGCTTCAACAGTATCTGCTTAATCGGCTTGTCAGTCAATACCGTAATGGGATGAGCTTGAAAGTACCTTCGAAGGCGTCTTGCAGCATAAACCAAGGCTAGGATTAGCTTTTCCAACTCCGGATAGTTTAATTCAGCCCCTTGCAGGACCCTGCTAACGAAGTAGATCAGGACTTGCTTCTTATCCCTTTCCGCCAAGAGAACAGCACTGATGCTTTCGAAGGATGCCGCAATGTACATGAATAACACTTCGCCTTTGATTGGGGCTGTAAGTGTTGGTAAAATTTCCATGAACTCTTTCAGCTTCTAAAAAGTGGCTTCTGCCTCACAACTCCATTGAAAAGTCTTCTTATCTGTACACCCCTTGAGTGTTTTGAAAAATGGAAAAGATCGATCCGTTGATAAGTTGCCCCTGCATTCTTCAGACCGAAGGGCATTTTCTTGTAGCAATAGACACCCTTTCCTGTGTAGAAGGCTGTCTTCTCCTCATCTTCCTCCGCCATTTGTATTTGGTGATACCCTTTGTAGGCATCCAAAAAGCATTTTAAACGGAACCCCAAGAGGGATTCGATCTTCCAATCAATTTCTGGCAGAGGGTAGCAGTCCTTCGGGCAAGCTTTGTTGATGTCGGTGAAGTCGACACACATTCGCCACCCTCCATCACTCTTTTTTACCATAACTGGATTAGCTACCCAGGTTTGGTATTTTACTTCTCTAAGTATTCCTGCTCGTACAAGTTCATCCACCTCTTTGCAAGCGGCTGCGTTCCTTTCAGGTGCCATGCTTCGTCGCTTTTGCTTAATTGGTTCAATGTGCTTGAACTCATTAAGCTTATGCTCTGTGCCGAAGGGCTTGCCATCGATCATAAGAGTCCTGGGGAGTGGGGACCCCTGTCATGTCTGAGTACGTCCATGCGAAGACATCCATGTTGGCTTTGAGTAACTTCTCCAGATCTGCCTTGAAGTTGGCAAGGAGTTGCTTTCCGATTACCACCGTTTGCTCTGGATAGATCTCATTTATCACAATGCGTTCTTCTGAATCTCGACAACTTAGAATGGCCTTCGGAGGCTCGTCAGGATTTTCTTTGATCTTTTTTCCCACGTCTCCTGCCTTTCCATGGTTATAACTAGAAAATACGGTTCCTATCCCATAAGGTGTATGGAATTTTACCGCTGCGTGTATGGTGGAGACTACAATACCCATCTTTTGCATGGCGGTCCTTCCTATCAACAAATTGTAGGGAGAGTTGGACCTTACGATAGCGAATGTGAGGGTTTCTATCCTTGCAAGCTTGCCTTTTCCAATTGTTATATCCAATGGCACTTCTCCCAGAGGCCACGAATGCTCACCGGAGAATCCTACCAAAGGTATATTCGAATCAACCCGCTGCAACCTAATTGAAGGCTTGAGCTTAAGGAAACAATGCTTGTATATGATCTCACAGGAGCTTCCGCAGTCCATGTAGGCTCTGTTTACTTCTCGGTTGGAAATTAAGACTTTGATGACCACTGGGTCGTTCGAAAGGACTTGGCCTGTAATAGGGGGAAATGTTACCTCCCCTACTTCGTTTATCTCCTGCTCCGTCACCTTTCTTTTTAAGCTGGCTTCGCCCCAACGAATCATGAGTATTGGGGCTTCGGGAGGAGTAGTATCTTTAGCCAATTGAGTGTCGGACATTTTTTCCTTGCCTTTCTTTATACCCTTCACCAAATGTGCCAACTGCCCGGACTTTACAGCTTCTTCTATCTGCTTCTTTAGCTCCCTGCAACTGTTCATATCATGGCCATAATCTTCATGGAAATGACAATACTTGCTCGTATCCCTATTTTTACCCTTGCTTGTCATGCGAGGGGGCGCTTCGAAAGCTTTAGCAGCCCTCTCCGTTGCAAGAATTTCCTTCGGAGACTTAGTTAGGCTTCCTAGCAAACCGTGGTTGGGACCTTTGTTGTACGGAGAAAACCTGTCTCTGTGTTTGTTCTTGTTCATTGATCCTTCCCACGTAGCATGCTTCGAAAACTTTTCTCTGTCGATCGGAACACCATTAGTAGACATTTCCTTTGCTTCAATCCAAGTATATGTCTTTTCCATTAACCACTTGTAAGTTGTCGGAAGGTCAGTGGACAAGAATTCCACCAAGCTTCGATTTCGCAGGCCATGTACGAAGCCAGAGATGCGCTGATCTTCATGTAGACCCAGGATCTGTAGAGTTTCATCGGTGTACCTAGTGACGAAAGCCCTTGTGCTTTCGTTCTCCTTTTGTTTAATGTTGTGCACCATCAGATGAGTCCTCGTAAATTTCTTTTGCTGACTGAAGTGTGATCGGAACTTAGCCTTGAGATCATCGAGGTTGACAATGTTGCCAGGCTTTTGCCCATTCCACCAAATACGGGCAGAATCCCGTATGGTGTATGTAAACATGTGACAGGCATGACCCACTTTTGCATCTTAATGGCCCCTTCGAACAAATGGAGGAAATTATCCGGATCCCCCTTCCCATCATAAGTCCCAATGTGCGAAGGCATTTTCAACCCATCAGGCAATGGGTAATCTTCTATCCATCTAACGAAAGGTGTAGCCGAACCCATGGGGTCCGAATATAGGCAGTTGTAAGGTGGTGCATTGATGAGTGTGTAAATACTCATCATTTTATACCCATAAAAGACACTGAAATGACCAAAAACACCTGAATTATACTGCAGATATCCTTGGTTTGTGTTTTATGTGTTTCAGGTACTGAAGGATTGAAAACGGAACGAAAACGAGCATTTTTGGATCGACTCGACAACAATTGATCAAGTAAAGACAAAAGTCAAAGACAAAGTCAAGTCAACCCCTAAAAATACCAAAATAACACAAATAATCCTTGGAAATAAATTTCATTTTTGGCAGCCTTGGTCCCTGGATTTTCAGAATTGGCAACTTTAGTCCCTAAAGTTAAATCTTACCCAAAGTTAATCCTAAAATAAATCCAGTCCAATTCTAATCCTAAACACTAAGCCCAGCCCAACCAAAACATAAACCCAAGCCCAATCCCAACAAATAACCCGACCTTTCCCTGAGTTAACCAAAAGGTTTGACTTCGGTCAAACCTTCTTCTTCTATACCATTTACCTCTAAACCAAAACCTCCTCAACCCACCGCCCTTATCCCTGACACACCCACCCCCTCCTCCTATCCCACTCCACCTAACAAGCCAAGAAGCATTAATTGCTTCTTCCCCATCACACTTCATCAGAATCAAGTGGTATTTTCCACTCATACCATTTTGGCGCCAAAAATGGATTGAACGACTGAGATGATTTCAAGAGGATCCAAAGGTCAAGATATGTTCAGAGATGCACAAGAGACACATCCCACCTTAGTTGTAGTATAAATAGGTCCTCAATGTAGCCTAATGAGGCAAGTAGTTAGTTTTATTTAATCGTATTGTAATTTAAATTATTCAAGTTTATCAAATTTAGTTTCCAGTAATCAATTTAAGTCCTTTTTAAGTTATTTGTTCTAATTTAATCCAGTATTGTACTCAGTTTTAAGTTTAATATAAGTTCAAGTGTTTTTGTTAATTCGTATTAAGTTCAAATCTTGTTAAGAATCACTCACAAGCCTCGGTACCCTTGCTATAAGCTTATATAAGCTTATCATAGCTTTTTATAAGCTTATATTAGTCTCCAGCGGTTCTAATTTGAAAAGATAGAACCAGTCTACGAAAGTCAAAGAAGCTCAAAATAAGCAGTTGTGTGAAATAAGTTGTTCAGGAAGGGCCACCATGGTTTCTAGCTTGTTCTTTGATGAGCTCAACCTGTTCATTGCTCTATACCTCCTATTTTAAGCTAAATGCAATTGTGAGCAAATTTCCATTTTTTTACTATTCACTGTTTAACTGCTTATTATAGCTTATTAGGAGTCATTCTCTGCTTATTATTAGTTCATCATTGTTTTTACTTGTTTTATGTAATTTGAATTCTAGTAGTTTAATTTTTCCAAGAAAAATCCTTTAAAAGCCAAAAATTAGCTTAATCATGGTCTAGCTTATTTCATTGCTTGTTTGCTGTTGAACTTGTTCATTAAGGATTAATTAAGTTAGTTAATTAGTGTTAACTCTGAATCATAGCTTATTTTTGTCACTCATAGTGTAAATCTCAAATTCAGTCACATAAAGGACTGTCTGGCTGAAAACCCAAAATGGGTCAAAATGGTTAAACACTGTTCATCTGCACTTATGATTAGTTCAATCTTGCTTAGAATAGCCATGATCAGCTGTTTTTAAGAACTTTTAAGCTGTTTTGAAAGAATTTCTTGGTTTGAGTCAGTGTGGTTATCATTAAGGGTCATAACTGCTTCTAACTGCTTATCTTAGAGATAAGCAGTTTTGGTTCTTGTTTTTGGCATTTCTAAGTCTAACTTAGTTAATCAAGTAAGATTTTAAAAGTTGGAATCATTTAACCTAGGATTGAGCTGCTTTGTGTTCAAAAACCCAAGTCTGCACATCAAACCCATATATGCAGTCTGCATGATTTTTCTAGACCCATTAAGTGCTTATTGGAGTTAATCTAAGCTTAGATTTTTGGTTTCTCAGTAGTTTGGTAGTTGATCTTTGCTTATTTCCAATATCAGCCCCTTAGCATAGCTTATTCAAGCTTTAAATCAAGCTCAAAATTTGCCTGATCAAACAAAATTAACACTGAGTCATCAGTGTTGGATTTTGTTGATTGAGCCAATTTTCCAGCTTATTTTTAAGAAACAAATCAGCTCCTCTTTGTCTGATTTTTGGTTTTATGTGATCCTCAGTAGGTGTATTTTAAGTGGAATCAGTTTTTGTGGTGTTTAGTTATCAATTAAGTGCTTAAAATTAAGCTTGAAATTGCCTAGAATCCAAAAACTTGCCCTGCACCATAGTGTAACAGCAGACTTTGTGCTTATTTGGAGCTTGTTCAGTGCTTATTTCTCTCTTTTTGTGGCTCATTCAGTGTTCCTATTAGATAATTGTTGGTTGTTTAGCTTATTGCAACTTTGCCTTAGCTTATTTCATAGCTTTTCAACCTTTTATCAAAAAGCCTTGGGCTTTGTTTTTTTTAGCCACTGATCAGCAATCATAAGCTTATTTCTGGGCTTAATTAAGGTTTTCAAAAATAGTTGCTTTTGTCAAAATTGCTTATTTGTTGGTGCTTAATCAGTTTCAATCAAGAAAAATCCAAAAATAAAATAAAAATAAAAATAGCAAAACCAGGGTTCGAACCCTGGTCTCCCAGCACACAACACACACTCTCTACCGTTTGCCCTTGGGTCTTTTTCAGTAATAGCTATCCACTTTATTTCTTTTAAACCTTCTTTTCCTTCTTTGCTTAATCAAACTGTTTTGCTTATTTCCTGCTTATTCCCAAAAGCAATTTCACTCTTCTTATTTTTCCTAGGACAAGATTAAGTTAAAGTAATTTCACAAAAAGTTTCAGAATTTTTTAAATAGTTTTAGTATTTTTAATTAATTTTTCTTTTACGTTTAGTTTTTAATTCATAATAAAAAATATAAAAATCAGAAAAATATAAATCTTTTTTCTAAAAATTTCTTTTGTCATTTATAACTTAGAAAAAATAAAATTACACTTGTAGGATTTATTTTTATAGATTTCACTTTTTAAACCCGTTTTTGTAATTCCCGTAGCGCGTTTTTAATATAATCTGCTTTAATCTTAATTTTATTTTGAGAATTTGTTTCTCATTATTTAATTAGAATTAAAAGAAAATACAAAATTCCATATCCCAATCATCAGTCACTCTAATTCCAAACCTTACACGATTGTCCATTCCATCCTCGCTGGGACACGACCCGGGTAATCACTTACCTGGTATCACACATATCACAAACGTGAGTTTTTGCAAGTTAGCCTTTTTCCTAAAGGGTTGATTTGTCTTTATTCACGTGTATCCGTCTGATATTATTTATATATACACTTTAGCACGGATCATGCATACATAGGGACAACATTATATGGATTATGGTTTGGGGGTACTCCCATAGGAGTTTGGCTAGGTTAGGTCTGATAAGATGTGTTCATGCCAAACAGATAACCATTTCCCATGGCATACGGAGGGTATACCGTAGGATGCCCAAAGGGTATGCTCCCATAAGGTTGAGGGAGACCTGGCTTATTAGGCTGCTCATTTACTGGAGGATATAAACCTTGAGGGTAAGACTGAGTTTGAAACGAGGGGTACATACCATTGTGTTGTTCCCTTAACACGCTTAGAGTTAACTAGAAAGTTAATCTATTCGTGTTTATGACTAATACAATGTTATGATTAATTCTAACAGATTAATGAAACGTAAAAGTCAAAACACCTAAGTATTTTTCAACGTTTAAATTCTTATTAGAAATGAATCAAAGAATCTATTACCCAAGTGTTTTGCGGAACAAACACTTGGGATTGAATAGACAAGGTATGGTGGTGTCTCCTATCTAAACTCAAGCTTTTCTTTGAGTGGTAACAATATGCTTCACTGAGCTATCTCAGGGACTGGTTACTCTTTGTAGGAGAGAAGTTGCTTTGTAAAAGTCTAACCTTTCAATGTACAAAACACACTCAACTTCTCTCCTTTTGAACCTATTTATACACAAGTATCAAAGAGTAAAAGTGATTAAAAAACTACAACTTGTTGAAGCAAGCGTGTCTGACAATTACAACAGTAATTTTCATTTCCAAGAACCAATGGGAATGGACTATAAAGTATTTAGGAGTGGTTGGTCTGACACTCCATGACTTTTAGCCGTCTTAGGGAAAGTTTCTTCTTGACAAGATAAGATTTGATCTTATCTTAAAATCTTCCCAGATCTTCCCGCCTTTCTTTCAGGCGTTGAGTTCTTCAGTCTTCAATCACTTAATGTTGTTGAGGAGACTGGGGTTCAGTGAGTTCTTGTCCAACACTTACTGAACCATCATCTTCTTCTTTGGCTTAAGTCCTACTCAGGGAGTACCGCCTTCCTGAGTAGTGAATCCTTCTTCTTGAATTCGCCTTAAGCATCCTGAAGATGACTCACTGAGTGACTGTTCACTCAGTGACTTGAATTTTTCTCGGTTTAAGTTAACACTTAGTTAATTTGTGTCCAAATCTTGTTTTAAGTATTCTTGGGTACTGATGGACCCAACACATTGGGAGGAAGATTTTCTCCCATATTAATTGTAGGCGGATTGCCTTCTACGCCTGATGCGTGAGAAGGCTGCAACGGAACCCCTGTTTTAGTTCTCCCAAGATGAGCTGCTAACAAAGGAGGTAGATTCACCCCCGTCTCTTCCCTTTGTTGGATCCTCCCATTGGAACCTTCGGCAACCGCTCCTTCTCTCCTAGTCGGAGCCCTCTCCGGGACTCCTTCGAACCCAACGGACCTTCTACTTGGCCTTCGACCAACTAGTGACTCTATCCTTAGGGCCGAGAGTGTTGCTCCTTGCATCGGAGGCCTAGGCTCCATTTCCATCTCTTCCTCATAGTCATCACTTGAGTATTCCAACTCCCTTCGCATCTCAGCATTCCGAACTTGCCTTTTGCGAGCCCTTAAGAGGGATTCCAACGCTTCGTGGTTGGCTTCGACAAAGGCTGGGCTGATAACAGGCTCCGGATTGGTTGATGTTGAAGCATGATGGTTGGGTGTTATTTCTGGGTGAGAACGTGTTGTGAACGTGGAAGCGGTTATTGGGGGAAGTTGTTAGAGTCGCTAATTGGTATTGGCGACAAGGTCGAGAAACCCGGAGGGGAGTATCTTCTCTCCCTTGATCCATGCCGGATATATAGTGAAAGTAGTTGGTTGGTTATAAGCTTGGAAATAACGAGACCAATTGTAGCGGTCCCACGGATGGCGCCACTGATTGCACAATAAATTGCACGACCAGGCCTTCGATGATGATCAAAAGATATATGGGGTGGTGAGGTTGCGTCAAGCTTGTTCTTAACCTGAAATAAGAAATACTAAAACACTACGTTAAGTGATTGCGCAGGGGTTGGACCCTGCGAACCACCTCCGGCGTGTGAATAAGTATGTGATATGATAAGTTGGTAGTGAAATGAGAGAGTCTAGTTTGCATACCATTGTTTTTGCCCGTCTAAGCTATTTATAGGGGAGGAAATAGGACTTAGAGAGCTCTTGCACATAATTCGGAGATCATGGGGGTGTCCCATGATTTGTGGTAACCGCTAGGGCTTTGTGACCCACGATCTCATCCTTGGCGGGAAAGCCTAAGGAAAGTGGGGACGTGGGTATGGCCAAGTTAATGTGGTTCTCCCTTCTAGCATCCTCGTAGGAGGTACCTCGAAGGGCTTAAGGCTTCGATTGGCGGCTTCCCAATTGGTAACCACTTCATAGATGAATGGTTTTACGCCAATGAAACGTTTTAGGAGATTGACCTGGGCCTTCGAAGAGAAGGCTTCGTACAGGCTCGATGGGGTGTCCTTCGACCCGTTCGGAGGGCACGTCATCAGTTTGTAACTTGTGTTTTATTTGTTGTAATGCTTAATTTTTTAAGTATTTAATGTCTTAGTCAATAAATGCAAAAAAATGGTTCCACCATTATTGATAGTATGATATGGGGTATTGAACTTGATTCTACATTTCTACTAGATGTCCATTGTGTGATGATGACCTCAAAACTACCCAACACATATTTGTTGATTATTCGTTTGCTATTAATGTTAGGAATTGAGGCATGGTTTGGTGGTGTGTGGCTAACCGTCCCAATGACCTTATAGACCTGATGTGTTGGAGTGATTCAACAACCCTCAACAAGCATTCGAAATTTTGTTTTGATGTGGTCATTCAAACAACCCTATGGATTCTTTGGGGATTTAGGAGCCGTGATTGTTTCGATTTGGAACTGTCTAAAAAGGATGCTATTGTAGAGGATATTATGATTTACTGTCATTGTTGGATTAGTCATAGAGGTAAAAAATGAGTCCTCAATTGGATTGATTCGATTGTGACCCGATAAACTCTTGTATGCATATTTTGTAACTTCTTTTCACTGTCTCCTTGCTAGTTTTTCTTTAATGAATAAGGCCTTCTAAAAAGACATTCTGCACTTGTGATAGTGGGTTTTTGGTCATCTTACTCGGATCAATCTGCATTGCATATCCAAGCTGCACCATTCGTCACATACGCATCACTATTTAGAAAAATTTAAACCTTGAGGTCTGGTTACTCTGTAGTAATTAAAAGCAAGGTTGCAAAAATCCTTAGGCGGTAGTTGGGCAGCCGGGTACCGCCTAGCAACTAATCAATTAGGCGAGAATTAATTGGGGATTAATTTGATTGGATTTTTATATATAAAATTATAAAATTTTGAAACTATATGCCCAAATTGGCTGATCTAGCCGATTTTTTTTCGATTTGACCTATTTATGCCTGATTTTGCCAATTTCTATCCGTAACCGAGTTGGCCGATTTATCCGATTTTTGTCTGATTTGGCAAATTTTTATCCGATTAATCGATATGTTGACTGATTTTTTATCAAACCGATTAATAAGTCCGGTTAGTTAAAATCGGGACGCGGTTAATCCTCGCCTAGCGATTAATCAGCCGCCTAAACCGATTTTTGCAACACTGGTTAAAAGATGTGACTCAATGTCTAAGAGCTTGTTTATTTTTCACTTAATGAGGAAAATATGGGTCCAAACACTTAATGTCTCTTAACTAAGATACCCACCAAAGTTAAAGTCTCCTAATTAAGAGGCTAATTAAGCGATTTACTTCAAACCACTTAATTTGGTAAACACACCCTTTATGAGTAGATGGGTGCTATCATATTCATAACCATGTTTAGATATATTGATAGAGGTTTTGATGACACAACAGAAAGTCTCGCTATATATTGATTTATAGTGATGATTTAAAAAGGGGTAATTTTAAATTTACCCAATCAATATATCAAAATTTCATATTTCTTCAAAACACAAGTTTTTAATGTACAAGTATAATACCTTTAAAGCATGTGTTGGGGAAATATGAAATTTTGATGTTTTGTTTGGGTAAAATATGGAATTAACCCCACCCCCCCCCCCCCCCCCCCCCCTTTTTTTTTTTTTTTTTTTTTTAGAAAATTCCATATATATCTAAAAAAAGCGTTATAATCCCTGCATTACCCAAATGACAAGCTTTCAGGCATAAGTATAATGACTTTAAAAGATGTACTAAGGAAATATGAAATTTTGATTTTTTTTTTTACATATATATGAATTGTCTCTAAAAAAATATGCGTAAAATGTTATGATTTAAGGTATTATTTGACACTTTTTGTGATAAAAATGTGTTACCGTTGTGTCGTCAACTCGTCATAAACAGGTCTTCATTGACGGCACTTTTATGTGTAACACATGCGTTGACATTTTATGACCATGTTTAATTTACTTAGCACATTTTTCATTTCTAGTGACACTTTTTCTATGATCGCTAGATGACAACTTTCTTGTGGTAAACTGAATATTTCCTATTAAAATAAAATGTCAAGCTGGTTTTTTGAAAAAAAAAAAAGATACTCCGTATATATATAGCAGATTTATAAAGCTCAATAGATAGAGGGGTTCTGTTTGTTAAAAGTAGCTGAGCAGTAGCCACAACTCATCGTTCACTGCTCATCGTTTCTTAAAAAAACATTGGAAACATGAGCATTCCTAAAAAATAACAAGGCTTACTGCTCATTTGCCAAACAACTACTAAAAATCGAAATGTTTATTTCTCACCACTCATCGCTCAAAAAAGCTCCACACCGCTCCATGTGAAACATACCCGCAAACTACTTCCTGTTGCAACATGTTATATAGCCGCTAAAAGGTGCAAAACACTAAATTGGTGATGGAGGTCATTTTCTGGGCACGTCTGTGATTGTCAACCTGGGACCATTAGCAAATACCCTAATGCATTTTTCACGGCCTTGATTGGATCTCCATCTACACTAGCTTTACAACTACTTAACTTTGTTCTTTTCTTTTTTCTTTTTTAATGGCATTTTATTAGTAACTCTAACAATGAACTAAAAAGAAAAGAGGATTACAATGGAGTAATATTATCATTCTTAGAATCATTGATCCAATCATTTCATGTTAGATGGATTTTCCTACTCCTATACGAGATCCATGAATGTGATAACTGTTGGAAAATTTAGTGCACTTGAGGGATCAATTCATACCTGATAATGGGCTTGGAGGTACGGAGTGTACACCCATCAGGTCCATGATTACCCTGACTCAAATAGTGGTTTGTGTTTCTACTGCTAGTATTAATATTACTACTGCTGAAGCAGAGTTTCTACTGCTAGTACTATATTAGTACTGTCAGGCAGAGTTTCTACTGCTGGTAATGCAGGAAAGAGTTTGTAACTACTTTGACCTATTTATGGGAAGTTTCAAACTCGTAATTAAGACCATAATTATCTGGTCTTGTAACCACTATGGCTAGAATAGAGAAAAATTATGAGGAGATTAATTGGCCAATTAATTCTCATAATTCCTTTTGACTAGGTTTGAGTGATCTCTAATTTAAATAGAGATCATCACATCTGCATGAAGATAACACACAGAACATAAACACTTGAAAGCAAAATTGGTTCTTGATTTGTGCCTAAAACAAGAACATCACTTGGTCTTATCCCATAGAGATATTCGTGTAACCCAGGCATAGGGTCGAATAGTTTCTATTGGAAAGTGATAACACGATTTCAAGTGAATATCCGGTACCATTGATTATCTTTACCCTGTTCTGGGAATACACACAGAAGACCTATAAAACCCAACAATCAATAGAAACTATTTAGTGATAATCAATGGCTGCTGCTATGAGGCATATGGCTGCTAACTTTTCCAAACTGGAAAAGTTTGAAGGTATTGATTTCAGAAGATGGCAAAAGAAGATGCACTTCTTGTTGTCAAGCATGAATGTGGTGTATGTTCTGAGCACTTCCATTCCTGAGGATCATGGGGATGATGCTACTGTGGAACAAATAAGGAATAGAAGCAAATGGGAGAATGATGATTATGTCTGCAGAGGATTAATCCTCAATGGTATGTCTGATTCTCTCTTTGATATTTATCAGAATGTTGAATCTTCCCAAGAACTATGGGATTCCTTGGAAGCCAAATATATGGCTGAGGATGCATCAAGTAAGAAGTTCCTTGTAAGTAATTTTAACAATTACAAAATGGTCATTTCTAGACCTGTCATGGAACAATACAATGAACTTCTTAGTATACTTGGTCGATTCACACAACACAAGAAGAACATGGATGAGGCTATTTCAGTCTCTTGTATCATTGATAAATTACCTCCTTCTTGGAAAGATTTCAAGCATATGCTGAAACATAAGAAGGAGGAATTAACTCTTATTGAGTTGGGCAGTCATTTGCTGTAACACCCCGAAAATCGAAATGAAGCAGCGGAAGACATAAACGGGGTATTACCAATTAGATCACAGTCGTAAGCATAGATAATTGTTAAAAGTAGAATTTATATCATTAAATGAAAGCTCAATATTCGAAATTACACAATGTTTTCCAAAAGAGATAGCTTTCACAAAAGTGATGATGAGTTTGAAAAGAATGATATAATTATTTGAAAAAAAATAGGTTTCCAATGCCCTTGCCAACTCCGTGCCTTGAGATTCCTTAGTTACCTGAGATAAAACATGCTTAAAAGAGTCAATACAAAGGTTGAGTGAATCCATAGTGTTTAGTAGTAAAATGATTGATCACAAGATTTCAAGTTTAAGAGGTTATGGGTTCCGTTGTTATACCCATAAATCGTAAGTAGTTATTATTGCACTAAGCTAATGAAACCAAAGTGTTAACAGTGTACCAACAGTAATTGGTAGTATTGACATAAATCGATATAACAGTAGCATCAACAGTAATTGATAGTATCGACAGTAATTGATAGTATCGACAGTAATCGATATAATAATTGTGTCAACAGTAGTTGATAGTATCGACAGTAATCGATATAATAATAGTTGTACTTAGGCAATAACACGTTTAGATAGACATATAGTTTTCAAGCAATTGTGATCATAAAAAGTAGTAGCATGTATCTCCCCACGGGTTTAAAAACATAGTAAAAAGTGGGACTATGAACTCACCTTGGTAGTAGTAGAAATCTGTGATGCAATAGAATCAAATGGTGTGTTGTATCTCCAACGCGTGACCTAGATTAGTATGGCATAATTTAGTTTGTATTTTTGATTAAGATTTGATGAACGTAAAATAGTTTATATATTTTCAAAACATGTTATTGTTGCATATGTTAACTATATATTTTACGGCGTAATTATTATTGACGTATAACAGTTTTTAATCGTTTTTGTCATAGTCTTAATAATTAACATACGATATGTAGAGTTGTGTACACAGTACCATCAAAATTGTCTATTCGGGTTTCGTTGACATGTTTAAAAGAATGAAACATTTCTCTTTTTAATTTATAACTCAAACGCACCCTACATTTTATTGTTAAATCAAAGTGGGCTGCGGCCCTAAAACAAATTTAATCCAAATTCTTTGTGGGCTTCGGCCCGGTGTTAACTTTAAACCCAAATTTCACTTTTAGCAACATGCAGGTTTTATGTTTTCTTTTTGAGATTGTGGTTCGCCTGGTATTCTTATTTGGAACCAAAAAGCAGCCATTCGCATGTTTTAAAAGAATCGACTGTCTCAAACGAGACTTTGGCGAAAGGGTGGATAGTGCTACTACGTCGAACCTAGGCCTAGTTATGAACTACGCAACTACTCGATGACGATCTCACGATATTAAAAGAGCAATTCGACTACAAACTCTACGGGTTCAATATTACTTATAAGTCTCGCTAGTTGTTGTTTTAAGCTCTTAATGCCATTCGACAAGCCGTACGTTTCGACTACTCTTAACTGCTATCCTTTTAACGAATCCGCAATGTAACACCCCAACCCGACAAGGGTAAAGATATCACAATAATGGATTCATATCAGATCAAAACAGAGCATACATCTACAGTAATACAAAAATCTCAAAGGATTACAATTTAAATACTGAATTCTACAAGGTTACAATGAAACTTTCAAAACTAATTCTAAGCCGAATGTCTTCTATCCAACTCTAATCCAGAATAGCTACCAAGCCTTCTAAGTCCAAAGGTATGCTCTCACTCATTCCCAGCTTCCTACTAAAACCTGCCGCACACGAAAAGAAACGTGCGGCTGAGCTTAAAAAGCCCAGTGAACAGATATATAGATGACAGAAACGATAACGGGTAGCAATACAGAAACAAATCAGAAATACAGATATTGAATTAAAGTGAAAGAATAGGAAAGGAATAAGGGTAAAAGAAAAGAAATGAGAAAGAGATAACGTACAAACCAGGTTAGGGAAATACAGAAATCCATCACGAGCCCAGAGATAACAGATAATATCATAACAGAATAATCATATAATAATCCAGAGGGGATGCCTCTCAAGTAACAGATAATATGAGGGGTGACCTCATGTATCAAATCGGAGTGATCAGCTCCCAGATATATATGTGAAAGACGTGCATCGCACACACCATCAGTCACCAGATATAATAACAAACATATAACATAAACAGATAACAGATAACAGATAACAGAGTCAGAACTAGGATGCATCCATGCGCCCCCCTGTGGCCAGAAACTCCTTAACACACCAGATAAAATAAATCAGGGACGGGACAGGTCATCACTCTCCTGCCCTAGAGTCATGCCATCGGTGCATCAATGACATGGACATGAAACCCTCATGCCTAGTGATTGGCTCGGATATCAGACTGTGGTCAAGGTCAGATGTCATATAATAAACAGAGTCATATCTAAGGGTTCATGGCAGAAGGTCATGTCAACAATTCAGATTAAGATAATAAGGTTTAAATCAGAGTTTATTAGATTAAGTTTAATATCAAAGCTTAAGTTCAGATTAAAAGGTTTATTTCCAAAAGTCCAAAAGAGTAATCAAAGATTAATAATTACAAGTTTATAGCAATAGTCCATTTCAGAAGTTCCTATTTAAATCAATCCTTTAATAATGGTTTTCATTGAAATGATCTTACAAAATAGTTTTCATAAAAATGGTCTTCCAAAACGTTTAGTAACTTCCATTTCCAAGTGGTATCGCTTCTTTTTAAAATAGCTTTTCTTAAACAGTTTCATATGTAGTTTAATAGAGGTTCAAAATCACATAGGTTCAGATAAGGATTTAACAGGTTAAGGTTTACCAAAATCAAATCAGAATTTACAACAGATATATCAGGTTAAGGTTCAGAACAAGGTTCACAGATCAGATTCAATTAAGACTCACAAATTCAGGGTTCAGAACAAGAGATCAATCAGAGTTCAGGAAAAAGGTTCAGAATAAAAGAAACATAGCAGAGGTTCAAACAAAAGGTTCAAGACAAACAGATCACCACAAAGATTCACAACAGAAGGGAACATAGCAGTGGTATAGGGAATCCTATTAAGGAAAATGAAATACTGAGAGAAAAGGGAAAGAAACACCCTTACTGAAATAGGGCAGAATATCTGTACCTTATTAGCACAGCAGAAAATCAAACAAACACAGAACAAATGATCAGGACTTCTCCTTCTTCACACCTAAGGAAGAGGAAGACAGAATTACTACAGATTCTATTTCAGATTATTCCTTTTTGTTTATCTCATCATTTTATGTACTTTCTATATTTAGTAACTTTCCAGATTTAGTAAGTTCCCATAATTAGCAGGCTTTCAGAATTAACATATCTTATCATTTCAGATTAGGTTGAACCTTTATTCAGAGCTTATTATGGAATAACAGTACATTTTATCAAGTTACAGAAGTTTAGGGTTTTAAATGACAATTATACAAAGTTTAGGGTTTTAAATGTAACTTCATTTATTTCCAAGGTCATTTGTGAAAATTACTTTAAGTTACAGAATTATAGGCTCATTTTATTCAGAATTACATTCATTCCCTTAAGTTCCACAATTTACAGATTACACCCCTTTAGTTACATAATTTACAAAACCAACCTTATAATTACATATTTTACCATTTAAACCCTACAATATCCATAAATTACCAACCAAACACATTATATTTCATATTTACAGAATATACCATCAGAAGTTAGTACTTTACATATTAGACCCCTCAGAATTCAGAATTTACATATTTAGCCCTTTAAGTTTACAAAACATATATATTAAATCATAATTACATAACAATTACATAATTAGCCCAAAAATCCTCAAAATTACACAACAACCTTTTTATATCAGTATTAACACAAAACAACTTCAGAATTTCAGATTTACACTTTTGGTCCCTCACTTTTAATTAATTTCCAAACGTAACCCTAATTTCCCATTAATTCATTATTATGCAATATTTACACTTAGGACCCCAAAGTTATATTTTTCCCACATTCTTACAGATGTATATGATCTTACAAAAATATCCTAGAAGTTTCAAAGTTGGCAAAACAGGTCCTTATACTTTTAAAACACCAATCGGATTACATTTTTAAACAAAATTACAAACCCTAATTAAAACCAATCATTGATACATCATTATTAAAACCTTAAAAACACATTTATGACCAGATATTGCACCAACAAGCCCTAACCCTAATTAATTTAATTTAGTTTTCTTTTATTTCCTTTTTATTTATATGTAGCGATTAGAACTATAATTCACCAAACATGATCAAAGCCTCAACAATTCAAATCATTATTTTTCTGAGATCTTATATAATATATAGAGTCCACGAAAATTAGTGTTCATGCCCAGAAAATTCGTTTCTAATTATTTAGGGTTTTAACATGTTTTTAGGGTTTAATTCTCAATTAATTCGTATACCATGCATGGTTCATTTTTATTATTTTATTTGAGACTTATAGGATGAATATAACATGAGAAAAATACCAGATAATTTTAGAATGACCAGAATAAGCTGAATGAATTCATTCTTCTCGATTTGGATAAAAACGACTCCATAATTCCACAGAGCAGATCGCGACTCTAAAAACCTTCTAACCAACTTTCGCATATCCTATATGATGTAAGGAACTCAGGAAAAATAGAAAACGAATTTCACAAGGATCGTATGAATTAATAGGGAATTATACCTTATGTATGAACAATATTCTGCAACACAGAAAATAGGCCTTTATAATTCGAATGGCTATTTTTCTTGGCTTCCTAGAAATATAATGAACTCAGAAAAATTGCTCTTTGGTCTCCAGAAATTCGTAGGAAGGAAAAATGAATTTGTTGGTGGTTTTGTGTTATACGGTATGTAAAATAGGAAGAGAATAGGTGAATAAAATATATGGAATGAAGAGTACAGGTTCTAGAGGAGGGCTTGCATAGTAATCGGCCTATTTTTGATAACAAAATCAGAATTTGATTCTACTTGATCATTATCCTTAATTACTTGTAGTTATCTTTACTTTTAATTCAATTTTAAACATAATTAATTAAATATAATTACATAATTTCGGTTCATATATATTGTAAGGTAGGAAAATATTATTTTGGACATGTAAAGTTATTACAAGACTTGTCTTGATTTAATTTTTATTTTATATGTAATTTACATAACATGGTTCGAATTTATTTAGCTTATAATAGCTTTTAATTAAATTTTCAAGTTGTGAGGGCATTTTGGTCAATTTACCTGTTATCATATTTTCAGGTATTACAACTTCTTCCCCACTAACAAAAATTTCGTCCTCGAAATTTGCAGAAAGCAGAAAGGGAAGAGAGCAGAAAACAAAACAAAGACATAACAGACTAAGACGAGAATTGAGGTGCAACGAAGCAGGAACACAACTGACGGTGAACGGACATATGAAAGATTTGATCCTCATAACTTGAGCTTGCAGATTCCCAAAATGGTTTCAGGTCCTCAGAACAGACATAACATACTGAATCCAGATCAGAAGGATAACATACCAACGTAGTAGATGAAAATCATATTCTCTCGGAAGAGGCAAAGGAATACATGGGGTTTTGACGAATATATGGTTCACAGAATTTGATTAGACAGATCAGATTTGAACATACCGAAAATAGATTATCAATGACATCAATGGCAGAAAGTTCTATAACAGAAGCTAAGATTAGTATCAGATATACAGAGGTCAGCAAAACGCATGACGAGAATCCAGACGTATCAATTCGCATAACGGTGAAAACAGATTACGCGTATAGGCAGAATGAGCTTAAAGTATCACTAACACAGACGATCTCAAACAGTTATCAGGATTTCTAAAGCTTCTAAGGCACTTCTCGAAATATCCTATGCCCACAACAAGTGCACGTTATATGATGTAAGTATTATCACGTTGGCCAGACGTCATAATACTGGCATCATATAAATATGCCCTCATGATGGTCATACTTTATCTCAAGTCATGAACAGAACAGACTTATCTTAATCCACCTAGTCTTCCTACGGTCTCAGAGGTCATCAGAATCCAATACCCTAACTAAGAGGAAAAACGAATCACTCGAAAAGTTAATGGAAGTCCCAGAATTTCTATCAGAATTTGGTACATCAGATCATCCATCATTCGTCAAATTTTCAGATAACAAAACCATCATCCGACATAAGCAGAATGAACACAGAGCGGAATTACTGATAAGGAACCTAAATCATTCAAAGGACTTATCATCAGGTAACAGAATTTTAGATAGGTCAAACAGAAGTAAAACACATCATCCATAGCTTCATCCGTCACAGAAATTATTCACTTCAGAATTTTATCCTATTCAAGGTCATGATCTCAGTTTCTATTCTCAAGTCTGCTTCTACTCTCAATTCATCTTAGTACAACTAAAATGAATAGAGAAGCAAGACTGCGAGTCTTGGACAGGTCTACTAGCACAGTTCGGAATTCGCCAACTCAGATTGCTGTCGTCATCGGATGTTCGGTAGTGGTGTCTACTACAATCTCTGAATGCCAATTAAATCTACTCTTCCAGAACAAAGGTCATTCCATTAAATACGAAGATGGTCTACATGTTTCCTCGTTCGACTCAGGGCACAAACATGCTGTCATACTATGACAACTGTCCAGATACTCGTGAAAACATGATTCTTATTAGCCAATACTATTGGCATTATTTAAGACTCATAATGGTCACAAAGAGCACGAAAATAGTTTTTTCATGAATCTTTTCAGGGATATCTTCATATAAAACTGAAATACTTTACGGAAGCTTTTCTCAGTTAGTCATCTCCCATCTCAGGTGTTCTTGTGGTTGCTTCTTCAGTCCTTCCAACATTAAAAGAGGTTGTCTGATACGGAGTTCACAAGGATAGAATAATTTAATCATTTATACTCGGAATTGAAAAGTGATTACTGTGAGATTACGGTTAAGTATTTAAAGGGAACACTGGGGTGAAACAAAATCATATCTCATCAGTTTCTTCAATCTCTCAACTTCTATAGCATCTTGGGTCGTCAACCGAGATCGGTTCAGAATCAATTCTACTTCTCAAACGGGAGGAAAACTCAGAAGTTTCATCAGAGAATGCCAGAAAATTTGTACAACAAAACTTTCTAGGGGTGGATACTAATAGGGTGACAGGAGAATTTGATAATCAGATGAGGTCAGGGTACATATTTCCATAGCAGGGTTAAGCTTAACAGATTTAAGCGGTTAGAGGTTATTATATCAAAAGTAGGGTGGAATAGATCGTTACATTTCAGATGCGGTAATTGATGATAGCTGAAGAACCAGTCCAATCAATAATCAAAAGATCTCCAAAATTAAGTATATCAATAGTAAACAGATCCGCAGAACGTATATGGTCACTTAACCAGACGGATAGTTCATATGTCAGAGTCAAGTACATGGTTCAGTATAGTGTGGGGATAGGTACGCGAATAGTTCTAGGTGTTGGTGTTTTTGGTTTAGCTTTTAGCATAAGCGACAGGTAGGGTGTACATCATTGGTAATACGAACATTGTATAACTGTCAGAAGTGAGACGTATGAAATGTCGGATATCAGCATCATAAGTTCAGTTAACAATTCCCTACAGAGACGGTATTTACATCAAATCCTTCCAAAGGAAAACTGATTTGCAATTGAGATTCATCATTCAGGACGGAATAGTATCAGAGGATACATTTATATCCAGCATGGGTCATGAATTTATAGGATGTGTCAAACACATTAAGGTTAAACGGCCTTCGGGATGGTCGGAAAGATATCAGACTGTTTATACAACAGATCAGAAATGAAGGTCAAAATTGGGTGGTGGCAGCAAAAGTTTAACAATTTGTAATCATGGCAGGGGTTCCAAAATTGTTTAAACGCCAAAGGTGAGACATAGGAGGATAGTCGTCACTATTAATTGATCAAATCAATCAATCCTTAAAAGGATAAAATCAAGGTTACTGTCAAAGAAAGATGGATCAACAAAGCAGATTTTACTGTTCAGAATGAGAGGGAAAACATCCGTGTATTCGTGGTTAAAACACCACAAGGCTTCTCATGGGAACAGAGATGGTTAAGACGGAATCAAAGGATTCATAGGTAATTATCAGAAGCAAGAAAGAAATAACAGAATTTATCAAGTGTATCATCATCATGGGGATTCTCAGATTGCCCAAAGAGGCATCAGAATGATTTACAGAGGGTTCAGAGGTCGGAGTTGAAATCGGAAGTCAAAGATCAAATAATGTCAGATAATTACTAAGCAATTCCAATGCTTCAGATTTAATTTGGTTTCAATTCTTAGGTGGTGCAAGGCATAAGCTCCAAATTTTCAAATGTGATTTTAACAGACTTAAACCGAAACAAGGCACGAATCAGAGTAATGCGGAAGCAAGATACTTAAGCAAATGACTTATAGTCTACCCATTCCTCACTGGTCAGAATTTAAGTTCCTATAGGGAAATCCTAAAGCAAATTCTCAGAGGTTGTCCTACGAGTGCCTACAGTGGAAACTTAGTGGTCCAGACTTCACAGGTCAAGGGTAAATGTATTACGAGTCGCAACCTGGCTCTGATACCATAAATTGTAACACCCCAACCCGACAAGGGTAAAGATATCACAATAATGGATTCATATCAGATCAAAACAGAGCATACATCTACAGTAATACAAAAATCTCAAAGGATTACAATTTAAATACTGAATTCTACAAGGTTACAATGAAACTTTCACAACTAATTCTAAGCCGAATGTCTTCTATCCAACTCTAATCCAGAATAGCTACCAAGCCTTCTAAGTCCAGAGGTACACTCTCACTCATTCCCAGCTTCCTACTAAAACCTGCCGCACACGAAAAGAAACGTGCGGCTGAGCTTAAAAAGCCCAGTGAACAGATATATAGATGACAGAAACAATAACGGGTAGCAATACAGAAACAAATCAGAAATACAGATACTGAATTAAAGTGAAAGAATAGGAAAGGAATAAGGGTAAAAGAAAAGAAATGAGAAAGAGATAACGTACAAACCAGGTTAGGGAAATACAGAAATCCATCACGAGCCCAGAGATAACAGATAATATCATAACAGAATAATCATATAATAATCCAGAGGGGATGCCTCTCAAGTAACAGATAATATGAGGGGTGACCTCATGTATCAAATCGGAGTGATCAGCTCCCAGATATATATGTGAAAGACGTGCATCGCACACACCATCAGTCACCAGATATAATAACAAACATATAACATAAACAGATAACAGATAACAGATAACAGAGTCAGAACTAGGATGCATCCATGCGCCCCCCTGTGGCCAGAAACTCCTTAACACACCAGATAAAATAAATCAGGGACGGGACAGGTCATCACTCTCCTGCCCTAGAGTCATGCCATCGGTGCATCAATGACATGGACATGAAACCCTCATGCCTAGTGATTGGCTCGGATATCAGACTGTGGTCAAGGTCAGATGTCATATAATAAACAGAGTCATATCTAAGGGTTCATGGCAGAAGGTCATGTCAACAATTCAGATTAAGATAATAAGGTTTAAATCAGAGTTTATCAGATTAAGTTTAATATCAAAGCTTAAGTTCAGATTAAAAGGTTTATTTCCAAAAGTCCAAAAGAGTAATCAAAGATTAATAATTACAAGTTTATAGCAATAGTCCATTTCAGAAGTTCCTATTTAAATCAATCCTTTAATAATGGTTTTCATTGAAATGATCTTACAAAATAGTTTTCATAAAAATGGTCTTCCAAAACGTTTAGTAACTTCCATTTCCAAGTGGTATCGCTTCTTTTTAAAATAGCTTTTCTTAAACAGTTTCATATGTAGTTTAATAGAGGTTCAAAATCACATAGGTTCAGATAAGGATTTAACAGGTTAAGGTTTACCAAAATCAAATCAGAATTTACAACAGATATATCAGGTTAAGGTTCAGAACAAGGTTCACAGATCAGATTCAATTAAGACTCACAAATTCAGGGTTCAGAACAAGAGATCAATCAGAGTTCAGGAAAAAGGTTCAGAATAAAAGAAACATAGCAGAGGTTCAAACAAAAGGTTCAAGACAAACAGATCACCACAAAGATTCACAACAGAAGGGAACATAGCAGTGGTATAGGGAATCCTATTAAGGAAAATGAAATACTGAGAGAAAAGGGAAAGAAACACCCTTACTGAAATAGGGCAGAATATCTGTACCTTATTAGCACAGCAGAAAATCAAACAAACACAGAACAAATGATCAGGACTTCTCCTTCTTCACACCTAAGGAAGAGGAAGACAGAATTACTACAGATTCTATTTCAGATTATTCCTTTTTGTTTATCTCATCATTTTATGTACTTTCTATATTTAGTAACTTTCCAGATTTAGTAAGTTCCCATAATTAGCAGGCTTTCAGAATTAACATATCTTATCATTTCAGATTAGGTTGAACCTTTATTCAGAGCTTATTATGGAATAACAGTACATTTTATCAAGTTACAGAAGTTTAGGGTTTTAAATGACAATTATACAAAGTTTAGGGTTTTAAATGTAACTTCATTTATTTCCAAGGTCATTTGTGAAAATTACTTTAAGTTACAGAATTATAGGCTCATTTTATTCAGAATTACATTCATTCCCTTAAGTTCCACAATTTACAGATTACACCCCTTTAGTTACATAATTTACAAAACCAACCTTATAATTACATATTTTACCATTTAAACCCTACAATATCCATAAATTACCAACCAAACACATTATATTTCATATTTACAGAATATACCATCAGAAGTTAGTACTTTACATATTAGACCCCTCAGAATTCAGAATTTACATATTTAGCCCTTTAAGTTTACAAAACATATATATTAAATCATAATTACATAACAATTACATAATTAGCCCAAAAATCCTCAAAATTACACAACAACCTTTTTATATCAGTATTAACACAAAACAACTTCAGAATTTCAGATTTACACTTTTGGTCCCTCACTTTTAATTAATTTCCAAACGTAACCCTAATTTCCCATTAATTCATTATTATGCAATATTTACACTTAGGACCCCAAAGTTATATTTTTCCCACATTCTTACAGATGTATATGATCTTACAAAAATATCCCAGAAGTTTCAAAGTTGGCAAAACAGGTCCTTATACTTTTAAAACACCAATCGGATTACATTTTTAAACAAAATTACAAACCCTAATTAAAACCAATCATTGATACATCATTATTAAAACCTTAAAAACACATTTATGACCAGATATTGCACCAACAAGCCCTAACCCTAATTAATTTAATTTAGTTTTCTTTTATTTCCTTTTTATTTATATGTAGCGATTAGAACTATAATTCACCAAACATGATCAAAGCCTCAACAATTCAAATCATTATTTTTCTGAGATCTTATATAATATATAGAGTCCACGAAAATTAGTGTTCATGCCCAGAAAATTCGTTTCTAATTATTTAGGGTTTTAACATGTTTTTAGGGTTTAATTCTCAATTAATTCGTATACCATGCATGGTTCATTTTTATTATTTTATTTGAGACTTATAGGATGAATATAACATGAGAAAAATACCAGATAATTTTAGAATGACCAGAATAAGCTGAATGAATTCATTCTTCTCGATTTGGATAAAAACGACTCCATAATTCCACAGAGCAGATCGCGACTCTAAAAACCTTGTAACCAATTTTCGCATATCCTATATGATGTAAGGAACTCAGGAAAAATAGAAAACGAATTTCACAAGGATCGTATGAATTAATAGGGAATTATACCTTATGTATGAACAATATTCGACAACACAGAAAATAGGCCTTTATAATTCGAATGGCTATTTTTCTTGGCTTCCTAGAAATATAATGAACTCAGAAAAATTGCTCTTTGGTCTCCAGAAATTCGTAGGAAGGAAAAATGAATTTGTTGGTGGTTTTGTGTTATACGGTATGTAAAATAGGAAGAGAATAGGTGAATAAAATATATGGAATGAAGAGTACAGGTTCTAGAGGAGGGCTTGCATAGTAATCGGCCTATTTTTGATAACAAAATCAGAATTTGATTCTACTTGATCATTATCCTTAATTACTTGTAGTTATCTTTACTTTTAATTCAATTTTAAACATAATTAATTAAATATAATTACATAATTTCGGTTCATATATATTGTAAGGTAGGAAAATATTATTTTGGACATGTAAAGTTATTACAAGACTTGTCTTGATTTAATTTTTATTTTATATGTAATTTACATAACATGGTTCGAATTTATTTAGCTTATAATAGCTTTTAATTAAATTTTCAAGTTGTGAGGGCATTTTGGTCAATTTACCTGTTGTCATATTTTCAGGTATTACACGCAACTAACCCGTGACTTTTCAAGACAAACCTTCCCATTTGACCCGTTTTACAACAACACCTAATTTGACCCGTTTAAACCGCAATCCATTCACAGTAACACAACTATATTGATTTATCTCTTCATCAAAAATCAACCATACTCATTTAAGCCTAATTCGACCTATTTAAATCGAAACCACATTCGATCAATCGCAACTTATTCTCAATTCTTATACTTACATTTTATCAACCTAACTACAAAGATCCTAGTTTTGCTTATATCTAATACCAATTTCCAACTGATATGGCTCAAATGAAAGTAAAAAAAAATATAAATCAATCTTAAATAAAAATTAACCTGAAATTTGTAGAAGGTGTCGAACACTATCAAACCCGAATCCAAAAGCTCCAAAACCCACTTCCTTCTCCAATTCGAATCACACTTTAACCCGGATCTTGAGAACCTCTTAGATGTTGGTGTGTTTGTAGTGTTGGTGTGATTCGAATGGTGTCCAGGAGGTGAGGATTTATGGATGAAAATGGAGTTAAGCTCCATTTCACTTTCGGTGTGTGGAACAACTAACCTCCCAAATTGGTGTCTAATCTTTATATAAGTTTCTAAATCTTAAGCGAACCCGTGAATATGAATGGGACAAATGGTTTCATAGTCAACTTGGTATTTATGAGGATAGGGATGGTTCGATTGTATCGATTTCTGGGTTTTTGGGGAAGCAGCTATAGCGACCGAACAATGGAAGATGGTGGTTAAGTAGGAGCAGAGAAAAGTAAAAGTGTTTTGGGATAGATGAAGGTGTCGACAAAAGTGGAGAAGGAAAAAGAAAATAAAATAGCAGCTATATATTAGTGGAGTAGGATTTGTAGATTTTTATTTATTTAGGAGTAGGGTGTAACTTTAATTTAAAATGTAGTAGTGTAAATTTTTATAAGTGTTTAAAGGTGAAGTGGATAATTCAAATACTCGAGTCTCGCTAGACAGTGTCGAGTCTGGTTTTGTTTAAAATGTCTCTAACCCGAGAGTTCATACTTTTGAGAGTCGTCATATATATTTGAGCTTATTTTCGAGTTCGTATTTATCTTTATGATATATATTCTTTGTTTTGATTTATTTAACTTATGACATACTATCACGGTGTCGGAACGCGTGCGGTTCCAGTAAAAATGGAACGTGAGTTTTGCCACATTGTTCGTTTGGCAATATCATTTGTTGTTTCTCAGTTTAAACAGAGCAAAACTTTAAATGTGAAGATGAATAAAATGACTTGAATAAAACTTCATAATTGATTACTTCGAGGTTACAGGAAATTAGTAACTTGAAAAATTAAGGGTTATTACAGTACCTACCCGTTAGACAGGATTCGTCCCGAATCCTAAGATGTGGTAGTGTTCGAGGTTGTCTTATCGAATAGGTGAGGGTATTAAGCATGAATTTGGTCTTCGCGTTCCCAGGTGTACTCTGGTCCTCTCTTAGAATTCCATCTAACTTTGACAATAGGAATACGGCTTTGTTTTAATTGTTTGACATCTCTATCCAAAATCTCCATTGGTTCTTCGACAGAATTTAGCTTATCGTCAAGTCGAATTTCTTTCAAAGGTACGACCAGGGTTTCATGAATATCAAGAATCTGTGGGGGTAACCTACCCGTTAGACAAAGGAGTTTGTTAATAACAAATTTTAACAATGAGGGTTCCGGTCGAGAACTTGGTGAATGTAGAGATAGTTGCTAATCTTCAGCTTTTGTTGATGTTGAATCAGTTTGTTTTAGGATTTATAAATAACTGCTCCCAGCATAACATGATCCCTCCTGAATTAGACATAGGTAGCTAGGCTATGTATAATTTAGGAACAATGATGTGATGTTCGGTTTAGTCGTTATAATTCTCAGTGTTTAAATAGATTCAACCCATGCTGTTTACAAAATGGCAATTTAAGGAAAGATGTTATGATTGATAACAAATTTGTTGATAATATGGAAATCAGAAAGGAATAGAAAGTACAATAGATGGGGAATTATCACAACAAGTTGTTTATAGAACAGAAAGTAGTCTTAAAAATCCGGATACTAGGGATGTCGTAGACTTAGTACAACATAATACATAAGGGATTAGGACTGCTAAATTCTAAACTTCATCAGTTCGTCGCGTTGTTGACGTCCTGGTGAGCTTCTCTTCCCTCCAACACATATGCTCTCCCGCGAGCACCTTCGACTTTTTGCCCACGGTTCTGAGGGCATTCGTTCCTGTAGTGTCCACGCTCCCCACAGCCAAAACAAGTCACTACTCGCTGTAAGTCGTTCCCAGCAACGGGGCCTCTATCCTTGCAATTCTTGGTCTGATGGCCTACTCTGTGGCAGCTTCCACACTTAACAGTGCAAGGCCCTGAGTGATGCCAATTGCACTGATCGCATAGTGGGTGATTCCCAGAATAAACTCTGCCTTCTGTTGGTGCAGCCATATAAGCCCTTGCGACTTTTTGCTCTCTATTTTGTTGGTGGTGGTGGTTGTTGTTGTTGTAATGAGTGTTGTTGTTGTGATGCGAGCTGTTGTTGTGATTGCCTCTACGATCATCAAAATTTCTTTTGTGATCGTTTTCTCCCTGAGCCTGATTACGCTTAATTTCCCTCTCCAGTAATTTCTGAGCAGTCTCCATGGCTTCTTCCAGTGTTTGTGGTTTGGATACAGTAACGATCCTTTCTATGCTTTTGGGCAATCCCTCAACATACCTCTCTAAGGTTTTCTCGAAATCTGGCACCTTAGTTGGGCATAGTAGAGAGAGTTCTTGGAACCTTCTGTCATAGGTCCGGATGTCATACCCTTTTACTACCAAGCGATCAAACTCATCTTCTAGCTTTTGGATTTCAGTACGTGGGCAATACTTCTTCAACATTTTCTGCTTAAACTCGGCCCAAGGGAGTTGGTAAGCTCTTTCAGTACCCATTTTCTGGGCAGTGAAGTTCCACCATGATAGAGCGTCATCCTCTAGTGTACCAGTAGCAAAGGTGACCTTACTGCCTTCTGCACAACCACTTCTTGTGAAAACAGTTTCTGAGCGCTCAAACCATCGAGCTAACTCCGTTACTCCTTCGGTACCTTTAAAAGTTGTGGTTTACAACTCATGAATTCTTTGTAGGTGCATTTGCGAGTCACAACTGTCTCACTTTCGTTAGTGGGCCTTGTGGCACTGCCAGTGGGAGTCGTGGCTGCAGCTTGAGCCACTAACGCAGCGGTTACGCTCTCAGTGATCAACCGGCGGATCTCTTCTGGGGTCATGATCGTTCCGGCGACTGCATCTGTTGTTCTGCTGCGGGTAGCCATGTTCTAACAATGACACAAGAACACATATTTAGAATTTATCTATTTCGTGGTTGAGTTGGTGTTGGAGTATGGTCAATTAACAAGGTAATCGTATATACTTCATAACAAAACTATCATAATGTAACACGTCGATGCTGAGGAAAAGAAATCACGATAAATATGTCACCATCATGTAAACACATGAAGTGATCGCCCCTGCACTACATCACAACATATTCGAGCACCATCCACAACACATACAAATAGGATGAAACAACAAGGTAATCATAAATTTTACATCAAATTCTGGAAATCATAACATACAATATTTGTCTTCATAATCTTGATTCGTTTGCTTACAAAACAATCAAATTCAAGTTTCCTTATTACGTCACAAACAGTACGCTAGATGTCTAACCACAACTGATACATTAAAATCTAAGAACTACCCGATGCCCCATCTAAGCGGCGCTGTAGTGCTTGAACTGTGTCTGTCAACTCCTAAATCCTCTCATCATCTACGAAGCGTCTCTGGAGTACTTGGTTTATACTCAACTGGGCAGCCAACATAGCCTCTAAGGCGGAAATCCTCTGACTCTGTGTTCTTTCTGTATCTCTAGCCACCCGTAAAGTTCTCTCAACATCTCTTACCCTATCTTGTAATCCCTGGACTGCCCCTTGGGCTACAGTCTGTGCCTGCTCAAAGGTATCAACTCTGAAACTCACCTCGGAGATCTCTTGTCTCCTGATAGACATCCTCCTGAACAATGCACTAAGGTCTTGGTCGTATGAATCAAAACGATCGGCTGGTATTTCATCTAGATACTCGGAGTGAAGCTCTACTCTCCTAGCCAGCGAGTCCAACTGGGTCTGCATCTGGGTAACCACATTCGCCTCTGTACCCTCTGGAGTTTCCTCTGGGTATGGAGTGTTCGAAGGCTCGAACGATGATAAGTGAGGTATGTAGTCCGATCTCTCCATAGTGGTAATACGGTCGTCTATACATGGTATATCTCTCCATACCATGTCGTCCTCTGTCTCAGTTTGAGTTCTCCTTGAACTCTGACCAATCTCGAATGTACTGGGCACCTCCTCCAACATCTCGCTACTCTGTGGCATGACGATTCTCTCCGACCGTGGTAAGTGGATGAGTGAGTGTGGGAGTAAGGGTATGGATGATACCGAGTCGGGTAACGTGAGCATGGGTTCCGTGATGTCGGGGCTTTGGGTATGGGGAGTCTGAGACGTTAACATATAGGAATCATCTGAGTTTGGTATGATCTGAATAACTGGGGAAGTGCGAATAGTACAGGGGATGGTTTCGGTAAGGTAGGATGAATAAGAAGACATGGTACTGTAATATCCCAACATATATAAGTGTAAGTCATTAATAATATAAACATGCATTAGTCGTAATAACATTTGTAGGTGATAAAACTAATTCGTTATGCATAATCTGCCAAGCAAATCTCAATGCTATATTCTATAGTGATAAAAATTCGTTCGTTATGCATAATCTGCCAAGCAAATCTCAATGCAAAAGTTCATGAGTGATGCATAATCTGCCAAGCAAATCTCAATGCAAGCGTTAGCAAGGTGTTGGCACGGAGGGCATAAGGTGGTAAGGTTTAAAATGGTCCTTTTAGAAATCGTGGTTATAGTCCAGTGTTTTGAAAATCACTTGGTTCTCTATAACCTAGGCTCTGATGCCAATCTGTAACACCCCGAAAATCGAAATGAAGCAGCGGAAGACTTAAACGGGGTATTACCAATTAGATCACAGTCGTAAGCATAGATAATTGTTAAAAGTAGAATTTATATCATTAAATGAAAGCTCAATATTCGAAGTTACACAATGTTTTCCAAAAGAGATAGCTTTTCACAAAAGTGATGATGAGTTTGAAAAGAATGATATAATTATTCGAAATAAATAAAAAAAAAAGTAGGTTTCCAATGCCCTTGCCAACTCTGTGCCTTGAGATTCCTTAGTTACCTGAGATAAAACATGCTTAAAAGAGTCAACACAAAGGTTGAGTGAATCCATAGTGTTTAGTAGTAAAATAATTGATCACAAGATTTCAAGTTTAAGAGGTTATGGGTTCCGTTGTTACACCCATAAATCAAAAGTAGTTATTATTGCACTAAGCTAATGAAACCAAAGTGTTAACAGTGTACCAACAGTAATTGGTAGTATTGACATAAATCGATATAACAGTAGCATCAACAGTAATTGATAGTATCGACAGTAATCGATATAATAATTGTGTCAACAGTAGTTGATAGTATCGACAGTAATCGATATAATAATAGTTGTACTTAGGCAATAACACGTTTAGATAGACATATAGTTTTCAAGCAATTGTGATCATAAAAAGTAGTAGCATGTATCTCCCCACGGGTTTAAAAACATAGTAAAAAGTGGGACTATGAACTCACCTTGGTAGTAGTAGAAATCTGTGATGCAATAGAATCAAATGGTGTGTTGTATCTCCAACGCGTGACCTAGATTAGTATGGCATAATTTAGTTTGTATTTTTGATTAAGATTTGATGAACGTAAAATAGTTTATATATTTTCAAAACATGTTATTGTTGCATGTGTTAACTATATATTTTACGGCGTAATTATTATTGACGTATAACAGTTTTTAATCGTTTTTGTCATAGTCTTAATAATTAACATACGATATGTAGAGTTGTGTACAAAGTACCATCAAAATTGTCTATTCGGGTTTCGTTGACATGTTTAAAAGAATGAGACATTTCTCTTTTTAATTTATAACTCAAACACACCCTACATTTTATTGTTAAATCAAAGTGGGCTGCGGCCCTAAAACAAATTTAATCCAAATTCTTTGTGGGCTTCGGCCCGGTGTTAACTTTATACCCAAATTTCACTTTTAGCAACATGCAGGTTTTATGTTTTCTTTTTGAGATTGTGGTTCGCCTGGTATTCTTATTTGGAACCAAAAAGCAGCCATTCGCATGTTTTAAAAGAATCGACTGTCTCAAACGAGACTTTGGCGAAAGGGTTGATAGTGCTACTACGTCGAACCTAGGCCTAGTTATGAACTACGCAACTACTCGATGACGATCTCACGATATTAAAAGAGCAATTCGACTACAAACTCTTACGGGTTCAATATTACTTATAAGTCTCGCTAGTTGTTGTTTTAAGCTCTTAATGCCATTCGACAAGCCGTACGTTTCGACTACTCTTAACTGCTATCCTTTTAACGAATCCGCAACTAACCCGTGACTTTTCAAGACAAACCTTCCCATTCGACCCGTTTTACAACAACACCTAATTTGACCCGTTTAAACCGCAATCCATTCACAGTAACACAACTATATTGATTTATCTCTTCATCAAAGATCAACCATACTCATTTAAGCCTAATTCGACCTATTTAAATCGAAACCACATTCGATCAATCGCAACTTATTCTCAATTCTTATACTTACATTTTATCAACCTAACCACAAAGATCCTAGTTTTGCTTATATCTAATACCAATTTCCAACTGATATGGCTCAAATGAAAGTAAAAAAAATATAAATCAATCTTAAATAAAAATTAACCTGAAATTTGTAGAAGGTGTCGAACACTATCAAACCCGAATCCAAAAGCTCCAAAACCCACTTCCTTCTCCAATTCGAATCACACTTTAACCCGGATCTTGAGAACCTCTCAGAAGTTGGTGTGTTTGTAGTGTTGGTGTGATTCGAATGGTGTCCAGGAGGTGAGGATTTATGGATGAAAATGGTGTTAAGCTCCATTTCACTTTCGGTGTGTGGAACAACTAACCTCCCAAATTGGTGTCTAATCTTTATATAAGTTTCTAAATCTTAAGCGAACCCGTGAATATGAATGGGACAAATGGTTTCATAGTCAACTTGGTATTTATGAGGATAGGGATGGTTCGATTGTATCGATTTCTGGGTTTTTGGGGAAGCAACTATAGCGACCGAACAATGGAAGATGGTGGTTAAGTAGGAGCAGAGAAAAGTAAAAGTGTTTTGGGATAGATGAAGGTGTCGACAAAAGTGGAGAAGGAAAAAGAAAATAAAATAGCAGCTATATATTAGTGGAGTAGGATTTGTAGATTTTTATTTATTTAGGAGTAGGGTGTAACTTTAATTTAAAATGTAGTAGTGTAAATTTTTATAAGTGTTTAAAGGTGAAGTGGATAATTTAAATACTCGAGTCTCGCTAGACAGTGTCGAGTCTGGTTTTGTTTAAAATGTCTCTAACTCGAGAGTTCATACTTTTGAGAGTCGCCATATAATATTTGAGCTTATTTCCGAGTTCGTATTTATCTTTATGATATATATTCTTTGTTTTGATTTATTTAACTTATGTCACACTATCACGGCGTCGGAACGCGTGCGGTTCCAGTAAAAATGGAACGTGAGTTTTGCCACATTGTTCGTTTGGCAATATCATTTGTTGTTTCTCAGTTTTAAACAGAGCAAAACTTTAAATGTGAAGATGAATAAAATGACCTGAATAAAACTTCATAATTGATTACTTCGAGGTTACAGGAAATTAGTAACTTGAAAAATTACGGGTTATTATATTTGCGCATTGAGGAATCACTCAAAGCACAAGACAGTGACAAGCCAAAGAGTAGCAATGCTACTGGTCCATCAGTTGTCAATATGGTGGAGCATAACAACTCCACCAGGTACAATGACAACAAGGGCAAACGTAAACATCAGGATAATACCAAAACTGGTCTTAAAAAGAAGCCAAAAGCTCCTTGTTTGAAGTGTGGTAAAACTTGACACTTCAGGAAGGATTGTAAAGGTGTTAAAATTGGCAATAAAGCCAATGGATCAGGCACAAGTGGATCAGGGAATGGTAATACCAATTCTCTAAAAGGTCAGAATATATTTGATAAGTCTTTTGAGATTTATTATGTTACATATATATCTGAAGTGTACTTTGTGCAGGAAGATGATGTTGCGTGGTGGGTTGACTCTGGAGCAACAATTCATGTGTGTAAAGATAGAAGCTGGTTTAAGACCTATGAGTCAATGAATGATGGTTCTATTCTTCATATGGGAAATGAGTCAACAGCCCTGGTGCATGGAAGAGGATGTGTGGATTTAAGATTTAGTTCTGGAAAGATTGTTTCTTTGCTTAATGTTTTACATGTTCCTGATATTAGAAAGAATTTGGTTTCTAGTAGTATTTTGAATAATTGTGGTTATAAACAAGTGATTGAATCTGATAAGTTTGTTTTGTCTAAACATGGTGTGTTTATTGGTTTTGGTTATTTGTGTAATCAAATGTTCAGGCTTAACATTGTTCATGATATTGTTAATTCTGCTTTTATGTCAACCTCTAAATTAAATGATTCAACCTTATGGCATGCTAGACTTGGCCATGTACATTTTAAGAGAATGCAAGATATGTCCAAGGATGGGCTAATTCGAGCCTTTGATATGGACACTGAAAAGTGTAGAACTTGTATGATGAACAAAATAACTAAGAAACCTTTTCAAAGTGTAAAACGTGAAACTAAAGTGTTGGAACTGATTCATAGTGATTTATGTGATTTACATGCTACTCCCTCCTTGGGGAATAAGAAATACTTTGTGACCTTTATTGATGATGCTTCTAGGTTTTGTTATGTTTATTTATTACATACTAAGGATGAAGCATTAGATAAATTTAAAGTATTTAAAACTGAGGTTGAATTGCAACAAGGGTCCCTGATCAAGAGATTAAGGACTGATAGGGGAGGTGAGTACATGGATACTCGGTATTTTCAGTCTGTTGGTATAATCCATGAAACAACTGCTCCCTATACTCCTCAGCAAAATGGTATTTCTGAAAGGAAAAACAGGGTGCTAAAGGAGATGGTTAATTCCATGTTGTCCTATTCAGGGCTGAGTCGAGGGTTCTGGGGTGAAGCTATGTTGACAGCTTGTTATTTATTAAATAGGGTTCCCAATAAAAGGAACAAGACAACCCCTTATGAACTCTGGACTAAAAGAAAACCCAACCTGAATGTTCTCAGGGTTTGGGGATGTAGGGCTGTTGTAAGACTTCCTGATCCAAAGCTAAAGACTTTGGGTGAAAGAGGCATTGAATGCATCTTTGTTGGATATGCTGAGCATTCCAAGGCATATAGGTTCTATGTTATTGAACCTAATGAATCTGTTTCAATTAACTCAATAATTGAATCAAGGGATGCAATTTTTGATGAGAATAGATTCTCATTAGTCCCTAGACCAAGTCAGAGGATTCCTAATGGAACTGATGACATTGGTGTATCAGAGGTCTCTGATGAGGTTGTGGTTCAAAAACCTGAAAATGAGCTTAGAAAGAGCAAAAGGATCAGGACTCCAAAGTCATTTGGATCTGAGTTTCAATTATACTTAATTGAAGGTACAAGGGATGAGGTCTCTAACCAACACTCCTATTGTTTTAATGTTGAGGATGACCCCAAAACATTTGATGAAGCAATGAAGTCCCAGGATGTTGCTTTCTGGAAAGAAGCAATAAATGATGAAATGGATTCCATCATGGGCAACAACTCTTGTGTGTTGGCTGATCTACCACCTGGTTGCAAACCTTTAGGTTGCAAATGGATTTTCAAAAGGAAAATGAAGGTAGATGGAACTATTGAAAAGTTCAAGGCTAGACTAGTCATTCAGGGTTTTAAACAAAAGTCAGGGATAGACTATTTTGATACTTATGCCCCTGTGGCTCGTATCAGTACCATAAGATTGCTAATTGCTTTGGCATCAATTCACAATCTGATTATTCATCAGATGGATGTGAAGACAGCTTTCTTGAATGGTGAATTGGATGAAGAGGTTTATATGAACCAACCTCAGGGCTTCATCATGCCTGGAAATGAAAACTAGGTGTGCAAACTGATTAAGTTCTTATATGGATTGAAGCAGGCACCTAAGCAATGGCATCAAAAATTTGATGAGGTGGTTTTGTCTAGTGGTTATTTACTTAACCAGTCTGACAAATGTGTATATAGCAAATTTGATGAATCTGGTAAAGGAGTCATCATTTGCCTATATGTTGATGACATGCTGATCTTTGGCACTGACAAAACTCAGGTTGACCTGACAAAGGAATTTTTGTCATCAAGGTTCTCCATGAAGGATATGGGGGAGGCTGATGTTATCCTTGGTATAAGGATTAAACATGAAAGTAACAAAATTTCTATCTCTCAGTCTAATTACATTGAGAAGGTGTTGAGGAAATTTAATTACTTTGATTGTACTCCAGTGAGTACTCCTATGGATACAAGTGAGAAGCTCATGCCTAATACTGGTAAAGCTGTATCTCAACTTGAGTATTCTAGGGTGATTGGCTGCCTAATGTATGCCATGACTTGTACAAGACCTGATATTGCATTTGCTGTGGGAAAATTGAGCAGGTATACTAGTAATCCTAGTGCTCATCATTGGCAAGCAATTCAGAGGGTACTGAAGTATTTGAAGAGAACTATGGATTATAGTCTCTCATATACTGGTTATCCTTCAGTAGTAGAAGGATACACTGATGCAAGTTGGATCAGTAACACTGAAGACAATTCGTCTACTAGTGGCTGGGTATTCCTACTTGGTGGAGGTGCAATTTCTTGGGCATCCAAGAAGCAAACTTGCATCACCAGTTCAACAATGGAGTCTGAATTTGTGGCTTTAGCAGCTGCAGGTAAAGAAGCTGAATGGTTGAAAAACTTGCTTCTTGAGATCCCATTGTGGCCTAAACCTATAGCACCTATTTCTATCCATTGTGATAGTGCTGCTACATTGGCAAAGGCTTATAGCCAAATGTACAATGGGAAGTGATGATGTACCCTCCTAACGGGTCGAAGGACTCCCCTTCGAGCCTGTAGAAAGCCCTCCTTTCGGAGGCCCAGGTTAATATCCTTAACACATTTCATTGGCGTAAAACCATTCGCCTGCGAACTGGTTACCATGTGGGAATCCGCCAATCGAAGCCTTAAGCCCTTCGGGGTATTCCTATCGAAGGGACTAGCACGAAGGACCATTCTGACCTTGTCAAACCCACGTCTCCTCTTCCCTTTGGCTTTCCCGCCAAAACAGAGATCGTGGGCTACAAAGCCCTAGCGGTTACCACAAAATCATGGGACGCCCCCATGATCTCCGAACAATGTGCAACCGCCCACTATGTCCTATTTTTCCCCTATAAATAGCGTAGTCGGGCATGAACAATGTAAGTTAACTTCACTCTTGTCATTTACAACCTACTCAAACGATTACACATACTTACTCGCACGCCGAAGGTGGTTCGCAGGGTCCAACCCCTGTGCAATCACTTAACGTAGTGTTTCGGTATTTCATATTTTCAGGTTAAGAACAGCCTTGGCGCATTCTCAACACCCCATTATTCCTTTGATCACCATCGAAGGCTTGGTTGTGCAATTATTTGTTCAATCAGTGGCGCCATCCGTGGGACCGCTACAATTGGTCTCGTTAATTCCGAGCTTATAACCAACCAACCACTTTCACTATTATTCCGGCATGGATCAAGGGAGAGAAGATACTCCCCCACCGAGTTTCTCGACCTTGACATCAATACCAATCAACAACACTAACAACCTTCCCCCAATAACCGCTTCCACTTTCACAACACGTTCTCACCTAAAAATCACAACTAACAATCATGCTTCGACATCAGCCAATCCAGAACCTGTCATTAGCCCAGCCTTTGTTGAAGCCAACCAAGAAGTGTTGGAATCCCTCTTAAGGGCTCGTAACAGGCAAGTCAGGAATGTTGAGGTGCGAAGGGAGTTGGAATACTCGAGTGATGAGTATGATGAAGAAATGGAAATGAAACCTAGGCCTCCGACCCAAAGACCAACCCTATCGGCCTTAAGAATTGGGTCTCTAGTCGGTCGAAGGCTAAGCAAAAGATCCGTTGGTTTCGAAGGAGTCCCCGAGAGGGCTCCGACAAGAAGGGAAGGGGCGGTTACCGAAGGCTCTAACGGTAGGAGCCAGCAAAGGGAAGAAATGGGGGTGACTTTGCCTCCATTGCTAGCAGCTCATCTTGGAAAGACTGAAGCTGGGGTTCCGTTGCAGCCTTCTCACGCATCAGGCGTAGAAGGCAATCCGCCTACAATTAATATGGGAGGAAATCTTCCTCCCAATGGTATGTACCCCTCGTTCCAAACTCAGTCTTATCCTCAAAATTTATATCCTCCAGTAACTGGACAGCCTAATAACCCAAGCTTTCCCCAAACTTATGGGAGCATTCCCTTCGGGTATCCTATGGCGTACCTTCCGTATGCCATGGGAAACGGTTACCCGTTTGCCATGAATGCACCTTATCCGTCCTACCCAAGCCAAACTCCTATGGGAATGCCCCCAAACAACAACCCATATAATACTGTTCCCCTGTATGCACCACCTTATAACTGTCTATACTCAGACCCTATGGGTTCAGCTACACCCTTCGTTAGGTGGATCGAAGATTACCCATTGCCTGATGGGTTGAAAATGCCTTCGCACGTTGGGACTTATGATGGGAAGGGGGATCCGGACAATTTCTTACATTTGTTCGAAGGGGCTATCAAAATGCAAAAATGGGCTATGCCAGTGGCCTGTCATATGTTTACGCACACCCTACGGGATTCTGCTCGTATCTGGTGGAATGGGCAAAAGCCCGGCAGCATCGTCAATCTTGATGATCTTAAGGCTAAGTTTCGGTCACACTTCAGTCAGCAAAAGAAGTTCACGAGGACTCATTTAACGGTGCACAACATCAAACAAAAAGATAACGAAAGCACAAGGGCCTTCGTTACTAGGTATACCGATGAGACTTTGCAGATTTTGGGTCTTCATGAAGATCGGCGTATTTTGGGTTTCGTACATGGTCTTCGAAATCGGAGTTTGGTGGAATTCTTGTCCGCTGACCTTCCGACAACTTACAAAGGGTTAACGGAAAAGACATATACTTGGATCGAAGCAAAAGAGGTGTCCACTAATGGGGTTCCGGTAGACAGAGATGGCAACAACAAGTTTTCGAAGCATTCTTCGTGGGAAGGGTCCAAAAACAAGAACAAGAACAGAGATAGGTCTTCTCCGTACAACAAAGGCCCCAACCATGGTTTGCTAAGCAGTCTAACGAAGTCTCCAAAGGAAATACTTGCTACGGAGAGGGCTGCCAAGGCTTTCGAAGCACCCCCTCGTATGACAAGTAAGGGAAAAAACAGGGATACCAGCAAGTACTGTCACTTCCACAAAAATTACGGTCACGATACAAACAGTTGTAGAGAACTAAAGAAACAGATAGAGGAAGCTGTGAAGTCCGGGCAATTGGCACATTTGGTGAAGGGTATAAAGAAGGGAAAGGAAGAGATGACCGACACTCAATTGGCTAAAGATACTGCTCCTCTCAAAGCCCCAATACTCATGGTCCGTTGGGGTGAAGCCAGCTTAAAGAGAAAGGTAACGGAGGGTAACGAAGTAGGGGAGGTAACTTTTCCTCCTCTTGCAGACCAAGTCCCTTCAAATGATCTGGTAGTCATCAAAGTCCTAATTTCCAACCGGGAAGTAAATAGAGCCTATATGGACTGTGGGAGCTCCTGCGAAGTCATCTATGAGCATTGTTTCCTTAAGCTTAATCCTTCGATCAGGTCGCAGCAGATTGATTCAAAAATACCCTTGGTAGGGTTTTCTGGTGAACATTCGTGGCCTCTGGGAGAAGTTCCGTTGGAAATAACGATTGGAGAAGGTAAGCTCGTAAGGACAGAAACCCTCATGTTCGCTATCGTAAGGTCCAACTCTCCTTACAACTTGCTGATAGGAAGGACCGCCATGCAAAAGATGGGTATCGTAGTCTCCACTATACACGCAGCGGTAAAATTCCATACACCTTATGGGATAGGCACCGTATTCTCCACTTACAACCAAGGACAGACGGGAGATAACAGCAAAAAGATTAGGGAAACTCCGGAAGAGCCTCCGAAGGCCATTTTAAGTTGTACAGATGCCGAAGAATGTATCGTGGTGAATGAGCTCTATCCGGAGCAAACGGTGGTAATCGGAAAGCAACTCCCTGCTAACTTCAAAGCAGACTTGGAGAAGCTACTCAAAGCCAACAAAGACGTATTCGCATGGACCTACTCAGATATGACCGGGGTTCCCAGGACTCTTATGATCGACGGCAAGCCCTTCGGTACAGAGCATAAGCTTAACGAGTTCAAGCACATTGAACCAATCAAGCAAAAGCGACGAAGCCTGGCACCAGAAAGAAACGCAGCTGCTTGTCAAGAGGTGGATGAACTTGTGCATGCAGGAATTCGCAGAGAAGTGAAATACCAAAATTGGGTCGCTAATCCAGTTATGGTAAAGAAAAGCGACGGAGGGTGGCGTATGTGTGTCGACTTTACCGACATCAACAAAGCCTGCCAAAGGATTGCTATCCTCTACCAGAAATTGATTGGAAGGTCGAATCCCTCTCGGGGTTCCGTTTGAAATGCTTTTTGGATGCCTACAAAGGATATCACCAAATACAAATGGCAAAGGAGGACGAGGAGAAGACAGCCTTCTACACAGGAAAGGGTGTCTATTGCTACAAGAAGATGCCCTTCGTCCTAAAGAATGCGGGGGCTACTTATCAGCGTTTAGTAGACAAGGCCTTCCATAAGCAAATTGGAAGGAACTTGGAAGCCTACGTTGATGACATGGTAATAAAAAGCAGAACCGAAGAGGACCTCCTCTCCGACATTCAAGAGACCTTCGATCAATTACGGGCTATCAACATGAAGCTTAATCCCAAGAAGTGTTCCTTTGGCATGGAGGAAGGGAAGTTCTTGGGGCATTTGATAACGAAACAAGGGATTAAAGCTAACCCTTCGAAGGTTAAAGCCATCACTGATCTTCAAGCTCCGAAGTCACTCAAAGAAGTTCAAAGCCTCAATAGGAAGCTTGCGGCACTTAGCAGGTTCCTATCAAAAAGGGCAGATCGGTCTTTACCATTTTTCAAAACACTCAAGGGGTGTACAGATAAAAAGACTTTCCAATGGAGTTGTGAGGCGGAAGCAGCCTTCGAAAAGCTAAAGGAATTTATGGAAATCTTACCGACACTTACGGCCCCAATCAAAGGCGAAGTGTTGTTCATGTATATTGCGGCATCATTTGAAAGCATCAGCACGGTGCTCTTAGCCGAAAGAGAAAAGAAGCAAGTCCCTATATACTTCGTTAGCAGGGTCCTACAAGGAGCTGAACTAAACTATCCGGAGTTGGAAAAGCTAATCCTAGCTTTGGTTTATGCTGCAAGACGCCTTCGAAGATACTTTCAAGCTCATCCCATCACGGTATTGATGGACAAGCCTATTAGGCAGATACTGTCGAAGCCTAAGAAATCAGGAAGGGTAGCTAAATGGGCTATCGAATTGGGAGAACATGAGATAGAGTACAAGGGTCGAAACTCCGTCAAAGGTCAGATACTTGCAGACTTTCTCGCTGAAACACCCTCCGGACCTGGCCAACATAAAGAAATTCCTAAGGAGAAATCCCAAGAAACAAAGGAAGGGTGGAAACTGTACACAGACGGAGCATCAAGTTCTGATGGTTCAGGAGCAGGTTTAATGCTAGTTAGTCCGGAAGGAAGGGAATACACTTACGCATTGCGTTTTGAGTTCGAAGCTACCAACAATGAAGCCGAGTATGAAGCTTTGTTAGCCGGTCTTCGACTTGCAAAAGACATGGAGGTTCGTAACCTCTCCGTTTTTGTAGACTCGCAGTTAGTCGCCAACCAAATTAAAGGCTCCTACGAAGCAAGGCAACCCACCATCAAACAATATTTGGAAAAAGCTAAAGAACTCCTTCAGGGCTTCGAAACATATGATATAGCACATGTTCGCAGAAATCAAAACAAGAAAGCAGACGCCCTAAGCAAGTTGGCTTCGATGGCATTTGCTCATCTAACGAAAGAAGTTTTGGTAGAAGTATTGACTGATAGGTCAATTAAACGAGGCGAAGTTTCCGACATCATACTCGATGAAGGCACCAATTGGATGACTCCGATCAGGGAGTATTTGATCAGTGGTATTTTGCCAGAGGATCCTAAACTTGCTCGAAAGGTGAGGATCAAAGCTCCCCAATACAGACTTATTGGGGATAACCTATACATGAGATCCTTCTTATCACCATGGCTTCGTTGTGTGGGACCAAAACAGGCTTCAAACATCATCTATGAGGTTCACGAAGGATCTTGCGGATTGCACGCAGGCCCTCGCTCAGTTGTATCAAAAATAATGAAACTTGGGTATTATTGGCCATCCATGCTTAGAGATGCAATAGAGATAATACAAAAGTGCGAAGCATGTCAGATCCACTCCAAAGTCCCGAGAATGCCTAAGCAAGACATGACCTCCGTTATGTCAGCATGGCCTTTCTGCCAATGGGGAATTGACATAGTCGGACCCCTACCAGTTGCTCCAGGAGGGGTAAAGTTCTTGGTCGTAGCTATAGACTACTTTACCAAATGGGTTGAAGCAAAGCCCTTGGCATCAGTAACAGGAAGGCATATGGAGAAATTCATGTGGGAACACATAATCTGTCGTTTTGGTGTCCCTCACATTATCATCTCCGACAATGGAAAGCAGTTCGCCGAAGGGGTGTTCCCAACCTTCTGCGAAGGCCTGAAGATCAAACAGTCATTCACTTCCGTTTATCATCCCCAAGGTAATGGACAAGTAGAAGTCACAAACCGGGATATTATCGAGGGAATTGAGAAGAGGTTAGGACGAAGCCATAATGGGTGGGTAGACGAATTACCCCAAGTTCTGTGGGCACATAGGATGCACCCCAAGTCAAGCCACGGGGAGACTCCTTTTAGCCTTACTTATGGAACGGAGGCTGTTATACCCTCCAAAATAAGCATTGAAATGGAACGTATTGTGAACTTTGAAGAAAAGACAAATGAAGAAAGGCTTCGAGAAAATCTCGATCTTCTGGAAGAAAGACGAGAAATAGCTTCAATCAGGGAGGCTACCCACAAACAGAAGATTGAAAGGTACTATAACAACCGAGTTCGACCCTCCACGTTCAAGCCAGGTGAATATGTCCTTCGTTTGAACAGTGCAAGCAAGGCCGAATACGAAGGAAAGCTAGGGCCAACATGGGAAGGACCATACGTTATATCAGAAGCCTACGGTAACGGTGCATACAAGCTCGCAACGCTTAAAGGAGAGGTCATGGATAGAACTTGGAACGGTACTAACCTTCGTAAGTTTTACATCTAAAACTTACTACAAAAAAAAACAACACTCAGTTTGTTTTTACAATTTCATGTAACGCATTCTTCTCATCTGGGGAAAGAAGCATTAATGGTAGGTGTCTTAGTATTCATTTCTTAAAATGATGTAATCCTCCCTACCCAATTAATGATATAACGCATTTCCCTCAAATCTCTTGTTTCGTTCTTTACAAAAAAGATTTGTCCAGCCAAGTAGTATAAAAGTTTCAATGTCGAAGGATGTAGCAAGGCACATGCCTTGTATATAAATAACATCCATTATAATTCACATTAACTTTCCTATGAAGTCTTAGGGTATTAAAAGCCCTCTGCAACTTAAGGATAAAGACGGAGTGGGTCGCGACCCTCTGTCGCAGTCAAATTATACGATTGCTTAAAATCTTGGTCTAAAATACACACAATAAGGTTATAACCTTAGGTTGTATGTGTACGTTCTGGAAATGAGCGTAAGAGAAGATAAACATGACAATAAAAGTGGGACATATCCCACTAAATTAGCATTAATAAAGACTACGTACAGTCTTAGTCATCATAATCACAAAAAGGACAATTGCCTAAAAGTTATGGGTCGAAGCCCAGCAGTACGAAAGATAAATTGTTCAAACAGAAACAAAGATAAATTGTCTCAAACAAACAACATGTTGGAAAATCATTTCAAGGTTGAGCAGAGGTGGATTTCTTTGTTGAGGACGAAGGCTGGATCTTCATAGGCTTCTTCGCCAGAAGTTCCTCTAGTGAAGCCAATGGATCTCTGGTTACCTCAGCTAGGAACGGGAACTCTGTTGACGTAAACACATTGCCAGCCTCATCGAATTCTTTCTCAGAATCAGGGCGATAGTATGGTACCTCCGACAAAACCACAGGCTTCCTTGACTGAGCAATTTCTTCTAAAGCGGAACAGGTACCATAAAAGATGGCTGCGTTCACCAGTTTCCCAATAGCTTCCCCCACCTCATCACTACGATGCAACTCCATTGCCACATGAAGAACAACCTTCGCAACCACCTCAGCTCGGTCTTTCTTCAAGCTTCGACACTGAAACTTCAGACCATCGACCTCCTCGCAAAGCTTGGCCTCCTGCTCAATCAGCCTAGACTTTTTGGCTTCCAAACTTGCACATTTGGACTCAAGCATCTCAATTTTGGCTCTATAGATGGACACCTTCGACTCCTCAACCTTCAACCTATCACACCTTGCTTGGGATTCCTTCAATTGCCCTTCGAGCCTGTCAATCTTGGCTCGCATATCTTGAACAAAAGGATTCTTCTCGAAGTTCTCCATCACTTCTTTGCACTTAGCCTCCAATTCATCATATTCATGATCCCTAGCTTTTTGTTTGGCTAAGATAGCATCCATTTTAACTCTCACATTCAACACCGTTTGCACCAACTCCCTTGTCCTTGAATTCAAATGATTATCCAAAACAGCCTGTCTAGCATAACTTTTAGAATGAAAGTTGCAAAGCTCTTCCATAGACATGTTATCCAAGATGTCATTCCACTTAGTAGGTGTCATTTTCTCAACCAAGTGACGGCACGCAGTTGAATTGGATAGTTCGTTAACATCGGGAAGACCTGCGAAAGACAGAGGCACAAGTTATATAAAGAAGGGTACTTTTTACGCATGCATGATAACTTACCAGGAGTATCATCCTCAGGAATTGTCAGAGGGGTAGGTATAAAGGTTTTCGAATGAGAGCCTTTGGGCTTCACCATTCTTGTTGGAGGAGTAGGAAGGGATAATTTCCTCTTCGGAGGAGTCTTCACAGACATAGCAACTTTTGCTTTCTTACTTTTCTTCCTATTTGAAAGACCGGAGGACCTTCCGAGCCTTGTTTGGAATTCCTTGATGAGGGGATCTGTTGATATAAATAATGCCTAAACACGTTATTAATATTTTTCGATATCTCTACGTTTTGATAATCACAAAATGTAAAATCTTTAATCGGAAAATTATGACGTAAACAAGTATTTAGTTGTAAATATTTATTTCTACAACTCAAATCACTTAAGGTTTGAATGAACTAATGTTTAATGCATTATATGATCAAAGGAACATTTTCTTAATAACTAGATTTTTTATAAAACATCAAAAGCATTTTATATATTTTTGAAAAGCATTTTTGGTATTAAATAAAAATGTTTAATCTTTTATAAAAATATGAATTCAAATTTTTAACCAAAATCAGTTAAAATGTTCCAGAAAAACCTTCCCCACAAAAGGACAAATCTGGGAAACGGACACCTAGGGCGGCCCCCTTAATTTTACTAGGCGGCCCCCTTAAAATTAAGGGGACCGCCCCCCTATTTAAGGGGGCCGGCCACGCTCCAGTAGGTCTTCAGCTGTCCAGTTTTTCTCCTATCAATACCAGCCTTCTCCTGGATTTTTACTTACCTTTTGCACACTAAAACTTTCTGTTCTAAATCCTTTCTAAACATTGTAAATCCTTTGATCATATTTTCTTAAGCATTGGTTTCTAAGTGATCCAAGCTTCCACCACCAAAAGTGCAAAAGAAGAACTCTACTTCAACTAGTGAAGAAGTGTTATTACTTACCTCATTCAATTGTGTTGTTGTGTAAAGTGTTGTATAGTTGTGATAAGTAGATTCTAGTGTAAGTAACTAGTTGTGTTGTAAAGAAGTTGTGTAGAAGTAGTTGTGATATAGTTGTGAAGTAGTCGTGGAAAAGAAGTTGTGAAGAAGTCGTGAAGAAGTCGTGAAGCCGTTGTGAAGCTGTCGTGAAGAAGTCGTGATTAAGTCGTGTAGAAGTTGTGTATAAGTTGTGAGATTGGTTCTAGCTACGATTAGAACTCGACATCTAGCTTTGTGTCGTTAAGCCGGTGTAAGCTAAAGTTGTGTAAAGGTTTTCTCCGCCATAAGGGAGTTTGTTGACATAGTGAAGAAAACTCTCGAGTAGGTGACTCGAGGAGTGGAGTAGGGCAAGGAAGGTGTCCTTGTAGCCGAACCACTATAAATCTCCGTGTTGTGGTTTGATCTTTCCATCTCTCTCTCTTATTTCATTATATTTACCTTACTTGCATTACTTATCTATATTTGTTTATATATGTTCATATTGATCAAGAGTTGAATTCACATAAGATAGAATCGAAGTTTTAAAAGTAAACAAAAGTTTTCATAAATTAAAAAGACATAAAACTATTCAACCCCCTTCTAGTTTTCCACAATTGGTATCAAGAGCCACGTCAAACAAGATTTTTAAAATAAACTGTATTTTAAAACTTGAAACGATCTATGGAATCTGAAAAATATTTAGAAGGGCAATCTATGCAAAGACCACCACTATTTGAAAGTGATGGATTTTTATATTGGAAAAATCGATTCGAAACTTATGTGAAATCAAAAGATCTAGATCTTTGGCATGTTATTACTAATGGTGATTTTTTACCTATTCAACATAATCTTGAAACTAAAAAGGATGAAATAGTACCTTTTGAAAAACAAAGTGATGATTTAAAAAGAAAACTTTCTAAAAATAATGAGGCTAAAATGGTTATTTATAATGCGTTACCACGTAAAGAATACGAAAGAATCTTTATGTGCGAAACCGCAAAAGAAATTTGGAATTCTTTACTAATAACTCACCAAGGTAATAGTCAAGTCAAAGATAATAAAATAGATCTTCTTTTTCAACAATATGAACAATTCACGATTTCGGAAGAGGAATCAATTGATAATGCATTTGCTAGGTTTAACACAATCATCACAAGTTTAAAGGCACTTGATGAGAGTTTTTCTACTAAGAATTTTGTCAGGAAATTTCTTAGGGCTCTTCATCCAAAATGGCGAGCTAAAGTTACGGCGATTGAAGAATCAAAGAACTTGTCAACTCTTCAACTTGACGAGTTGATTGGCAACTTGAAAGTCTACGAAGCAATAATCAAGAAAGACTTTGAGATGGTCAAAGGAAAGAAAGAGCGAAGCAAGTCAATCGCGTTGAAAGCTAGGAAAGCATCAAGTGACGAGGATAGCTCAACCTCCGAAAGTGATGATGAAGAATATGCCATGGCCGTAAGAGACTTCAAGAAGTTTTTCAAAAGACGAGGAAGATTCGTTAGACAACCACATGACGAAAGGAAAACACTCCAAAGAAACAAAGACGACAAAGGTAGCAAGAGCGAGAGGAAGTGCTTCAAATGTGGTGATCCAAATCATCTCATTGGAAGATGTCCTATGATGTCAAAGGAGCAAAACCAAAAGGCGTTCATTGGAGGAGCATGGAGTGACAGTGAAGAAGACGAGAAAGAAACCACAAAAGAGGAGAAGTGTCTTATGGCTAAGACATCAAGTGAGGTACGTTCCGAAACCAAATACTTTAGTGATGAAAATTTATCATTAGATGAAAAAGACCTAGATAACGAATATAATAGGTTATGTATATTAGGTCAAAAAGTAATGACTAAAAATAAATCACTAAAACACATAAATAACCAATTAGAAAAAGAAATACTAGAATTTAAAATTAAACTACATAATTTAGAAAAAGGCAAAGAAGTCTTTGAATGTAAAACATGTCAAGAAACTAAAAATGAAAACGAAATACTTAAGGAAGAAATTTGTAGACTTAACAAATTTGAAAATAGTAGTAATTCACTTAGGGATATTGTAACACCCCAACCCGGCAAGGGTAGAAGCATCACATTATGGTGACAAATCAAAGCATACATACATATTCACAGCGGAAGCCAATAAACATAATCATTAAATAAACCAAGTCAACACGACTGGAATTCAATACATAAGTCTCAAATGAAAGGAAGAAATAATCCCAAGGAAATACATAACGAAATAAATCCAATATCAAAATGCTGAAACAAAATGGTAAGACTAGGGTAGGACATCATCTAAGGCAAAAGCTCCACTAACTCTCATCCCAAGCATAAATCCATCTCCCAGCTAGGTACCTGCCGCACACGGAAAAGAAAAACGTGCGGCTGAGCTTACAAAGCTCAGTGAACAGATACATAATACAACAAAGATAATGAAGCAGAAATATACTGAAGCACTGGGAAATATCATAAGGTATAAATCAGAACAAATGGGTAAAAGAGAAGAATAGGATAGTCATCTACCACGAGCCCAGAAACATATCATATCATACTCATAATCATACACATACAGAGGGGATACCTCTTAGGCAACCAGATAATATGAGGGGTGACCTCATGCATCAAATGGAGTGATCAGCTCCTAGATAATTGTGAAAGGCGTGTATTGCACACAAGCACCAGTCACCAGACAAAATCATATCATAGCATATACAATTAAATCCACTAAACAGATCAGATCTAGGATTGCAATCCATACGCCCCCCAGAAACATATATAATCCATAATCAAAGTAATGCGCATATCATAATCAGAATGGGGACGGTGTGAGGAATCACTCACCCACACATGAGTCATGCCAGTGGTGCATCACAGACACGGCCAGGTTACCTTCCTGGCTAGGTAACAGAAAAGTGGCTCGGGTATCAAACTAAGAGTCATAAGTCATGTCAAATCAGATGTGTCATAATCCAGGGTTCATCATAATAGGTTCATAACAGAGGGTTCATATCAAAGGTGCAGAAATAGTATCAAGGTCCAAGTCAAAGGTTCATCAGATCATGGTTCACAAGCAAAGGATCATAAACAAATGGGGATCATAGCAATGGCTTGGGAAACCTTAACAGAATCATAAGTCAACATCAATGTATAGTGTATAGGAACCCTTACTGAACAAGGGCAGAGTATCCGTACCTTATGATGAAAGCACAAATAGAAACAAGCACAGAAATGAGGGAAAGCTCAAGGTATCTCCTTCTTCACACCTAAAGGAGTAGAAGGGGATTACAAATTATTCTTAATTAAACATCTTTCCATCTTAAGTAACTTTCCCCTTTTAGTAAGTTCCCACTTTTAGAAAGTTTCCATAATCAGTAAGTTTCCACTTTCAGAAATATTGAGTACATAACTTATTCAGATCATTGTTAGCTGGAAATAAGGTATCTTTATCATGTTTACACCTTTGGTCCTCAGGTTTCCACAATTTACACTTTACATCCCTGTATTATAAAAGTTACACTTTAACCCTTTAAATATTCATAGTTACACATTAAACCCTTAATTTATCAAATTTACACAATGAGTACTTATTTTAGTAAGTTGTACGACTTGACCTTCAAATATTCAATATTTACACAATAGGTCCCTCCATTTAATTTGTTTACATAATTAATCCTTAAAGTTTACATTTTCAATCTTTAATTAATAATAATTACACATTAGTCCAATAAATATCCAAATTTACACATTAGCCCCTGAATATCATTCATTACCCAAATCGACCTCAACTTTTTAGAAATTACATATTTAGTCCCTATATTTATTTACTTTCAAATTCGAACCAACAATTACAACAAATTTCATTATCTCATGAATTTTACATATAGGCCCTTCGTTTTATAATTTTTACAGGCTATACTTGATCTATAGAACATGACAAAAATAGTCCATGAATTTTAATATTGACAAAACACTCCCTTTATATTTAATTTCCAAATCGATAAACACCATTTTTAACAAAATAAAACCCTAATCGATCCCAATAATTTTGAAATCATTCCCACATCATTAATGTTCATTTAACATCAGATCTTATTATTTTTGAGCCCTAGTTAAATCGCTAGGTATTTTTTTTTTGTTCTTATTTCCTTTTGCCGATTATAAGGTAATTTCACCAAAAATAGTTTTAAGCCTCAACAATTCAAATGGGTATTTTTTTGGTGTTATATGGTGATAATAGAGCCCACGAAAATTACTCACCAGTCCAGGAAAAATCGTATGCATGCTTTATAGAATTTAGTTCGATTTAGGGTTTATAAACACAATAATTTCTATACGGATTATATATGATGCATGGGTCATTTTTACCATTTTTACCACGTTAGATATGATCAATAGAAGCTGATAAAAATACCAGGACAATTTTAGAACGAGTGAAGAGAGTTGCACGAATTATTGCTTCTCGGTTGGTTTACTCGACAAGAAGGAATTCCCCACAGCTTCAAATGGAACCAATTCACCTTGTACACATTTTTCGCAGATCACACATGATATAAGAACTTCAGGAAAAATGAGAAACGGATTTTAGGAAGCTTGGTTGAATTATAACGAATTTTACCTTAAAAGCGATATATCGACAAGAATAAATCCACAACGAATGAACCAGGCCACAAACGAACTCAACCTAATTTTTCTAGGACTCTTTAGATGATGTTCAAGCTCAGAAAATTGCTTTGGTAATTTTAGTGGATCGGATGGAGGCTAGAGAATTTATTTTATGTGTTTTCTTCCAACCGGTAATTAGGGTTTATTAGAAAAATATGTTTGTTGGTTAATATGAGGGAATGCCGAGTCATAGGGGGAGGGATAAGACCAGAATTTTCGGTTTATAGGTTGGCAAATATTCTTGATTGATATTTTCCTTATTTACATATTTTAAAATCATTTTAAATCATAATAAAGCCAACTAAAATCCATTCGGTAATATTAGGGGCATTTTGGTAATTTTGCTACTTGTATAAATGTTAAATGAAGTTGTTAAAATTATTTGGGAGCATAACTTGTGCATTGTCAGAAGTTTGGAATTTATTTGATACTTTACAAGCTTTTAAATAATTTTTAAACTTATAGGGGCATTATGGTCATTTTACATGCTTTTGGATTTTAGGTGTTACAACTTCTTCCCCTCTAACAGAAAAATTTCGTCCCCGAAATTTGCAAAGAATCAAAATGAAACGGACCAGAAACAAAACAGAGACATACCAGATCAGAAAACAAAATGAGGATAACTAGCTCGAATAGACTCCTCGGTCTCCCAGGTAGCTTCCCGCTCTGGGTGGTTCCGCCAAAGAATCTTAACGAAAGGAATGACTTTACGTCTCATAACTCGCTCTTGGCGATCAAGGACAGCTTCCGGCTCTTCCGGAAGAGACATATCTGGCTGGATCTGATCAAAAGGATAAGACACCACATGCAATGGATGATAATTGTATCCCCTCAGAAGAGATACATGAAAGACGTCGTGAACATGTGATAACTGCGGAGGAAGAGCCAAATGATACGAAACCTCTCCAATGCGATCCAAAATCTCAAACGGTCCGATGAATCGAGGACTGAGCTTGCCTTTAATCCCAAAACGTTTAACCCCTCGGAACGGCGAAACCTTAAGAAATACCCGATCACCAACACGAAACTCCAAGTCACGCCTATGCTTATCAGCATAGCTCTTTTGACGCGCACGAGCTTCCTTCAACTTCTCCCTGGCAATATCCACTTTCTCAGTAGCGATCTGAACTAACTCTGGACCCTCAATAGCGCGTTCACCAACCTCATTCCAACAAACCGGAGCCCTACATTTCCGACCATATAACATCTCGAAAGGAGCCATACGAATACTTGCGTGCCAGCTGTTGTTATATGCGAACTCTACCAAACACAAATAATCATCCCAGCTACCCGTCCACTCTAAAGCACATGCCCTCAACATGTCCTCTAACGTCTGAATGGTCCTCTCCGACTGACCATCCGTCTGAGGGTGAAAAGCTGTACTGAACTTAAGCCGTGTATCCCATGCTTTATGCAATCCCTTCCAGAAGCGAGATGTAAACCATGGATCCCTATCTGATATAATAGCCGTAGGCATGCCGTGAAGTCTAACGATTTCCTGCTGAAATATATCTGCCAACTTACTAACACTGTAGTCCACACGAATAGGGAGGAAGTGAGCAGACTTGGTTAGTCGATCGACGACCACCCAAATCGCATCATGCTTCCTACGAGTAAGAGGTAAACCAGTAACGAAATCCATAGAAATTTCCTCCCATTTCCACTTCGGAATCTCCAATGGCTGCAATAACCCACTCGCTCTTTGATGCTCGATCTTGACTTGCTGGCAAGTCAAGCACTTAGATACAAATGAAGCCACATCGTGTTTCATACCACTCCACCAGAAATGTTGCTTGAGGTCCCGGTACATCTTGGTGGAACCAGGATGTATAGAAAAAGGGGAACTATGAGCTTCCGATAGAATGGCCTCACGAAGCTCCAGATCGTTAGGGACACAAAGACGATCCTCGAACCAAACTACACCGAAATCATCAACTCGGAACTCTGACTGCTTGCCTTCCTCAACATTCTGAACTATAGACCACAGCTCACCATCCTCTTTCTGAGCTTCCTTAACTCGCAAGATAAGATTGGACTCAACTGTAAGGCTAGCCCAATAACCGCCATGACCACGAACACAAAACTCCACATCAAGAAGCTCTAAATCATGCAGAATACGAGGCTCAAACTCCAAACTCGCAATCTTACCAGATTTCCTACTAAGAGCATCGGCGACTACATTTGCTTTACCGGGATGATACTGGATGTTAGCATCATAATCTTTCAGAAGTTCCAACCAACGCCTCTGTCTCATATTCAACTCTTTCTGGGTGAAGATGTATTTAAGATTCTTATGATCGGTGAAAATATCACAAGACTCTCCATACAAATAGTGGCGCCAAATCTTTAGCGCGAAGACCACAGCCGCTAACTCAAGATCATGCGTCGGATAGTTCACCTCGTAAGGCTTCAGCTGCCTCGAAGCATAGGCGATAACCTTACCATGCTGCATCAAAACACATCCTAAACCTTTCTTCGATGCATCGCTATAAATCTGAAAACCGCCGGAACCCGATGGAAGAGTCAAGATAGGTGCAGACACTAACCGCTTCTTCAACTCCTCAAAAACTACTCTCCCGTTCGTCAGTCCAAATAAACTTCTCCCCTTTTCTCATCAACTGTGTTAAAGGCAAAGCAAGACGCGAAAAGCCCTCAACAAATCTCCTATAATACCCAGCGAGACCCAGAAAACTTCTCACTTCCGTCACATTTGTAGGTCTTGGCCATTTTGTGATAGCCTCAACCTTCGCCGGATCCATAGTGATGCCGTATGCAGAAACAATGTGACCCAAGAAAGCCACTCGATCCAACCAAAATTCGCACTTCGAAAACTTTGCATACAATCGCTGCTGTCGAAGAATCTCCAGAACCATACTGAGGTGCTGCTCGTGCTCCGCCTCGGTTTTAGAGTACACAAGGATATCATCTATGAAGACAATGACGAACTTATCGAGAAATTCGTGGAATACCCGGTTCATGAGGTCCATAAACACAGCCGGAGCATTGGTCAACCCGAAAGGCATAACCAAAAATTCATAATGACCATACCGAGTCCGAAAGGCCGTTTTGGGAACATCCTGATCCCTCACCCTAAGCTGGTGATAACCTGACCTTAGATCGATTTTAGAGAAATGCCTCGCCCCTTGCAATTGGTCGAACAGATCATCAATGCGCGGAAGGGGATAGCGGTTACGAATCGTAATGCGGTTAAGCTCTCGATAATCAATGCAAAGGCGCATGCTCCCGTCCTTCTTCTTCACAAACAACACAGGAGCACCCTAAGGAGATACGCTCGGACGAATAAAACCGTTTTCCAACAGTTCTTGCAATTGCTCCTTCAATTCTTTCAATTCAATCGCTGCCATACGATAGGGAGCTTTAGATATGGGTTCAGCACCCGGAATCAGATCAATACTAAACTCGACTTCCCTAACTGGAGGAATGCCAGGAAGTTCATCTGGAAATACATCAGCAAAATCGCGCACAATACGAATACTATCAATGCTCGGAACATCAACGGAAGTATCTTTAATAGAAGCAAGAAAACCAAGACAGCCATGCGAAATCAATGTCCGGGCTTTCATAGCCGAAATGATCTTTACAGATTTCAGAGGTTGGGAACCAGAATAAACATAATCAGGATGATGAAGATCACCAAAGATCACCTTACGAGCATAACAATCAATGGTCGCCTTATGAGCAGCTAACCAGTCCATGCCCAGAATAATATCAAAATCAACCATATCAATGGGAAGAAGGTTCGCAGAACGAACACGATCATCGAAACGGAGAGGGCAATTAACATACTCGACATCAATAATCACATGAGTTTTCATCGGGGTAGCAATAGATATTCGGTTCATTAATTGAGTTGGGTTTGCGTTTATTTTATTTGCAAGAGATGTGGATATTATGGAATGCGTAGCACCGGTGTCAAATAAAACAAAAACAATACGATCTCCAATATACAGAAAACCCGTAATAGTACCTGAGGTGCTAGCTGCCTGGTCACGTGTCAAAGAATAAACCCGGCCTGAAGTAGGAGCGGTCCTAGTATCGACTTTAGGTTCACCAACATTCTTCTTAGGACAGTCCCTGACCTTGTGCTGAGTAGACCCGCAAGAGAAACAACCACCAGAAGCTTTGTAACAAGGACCCAGATGTGGTTTCCCACATGTAGTACATAAAGGAGGAGGAGGTAAAGTCTCAACAGCCCTCTTCTGACCTGACGATCCCGACTGCTGATACTGCTGAGAATCCCTGCGCCTGTTATTACCACCCTGACCCTGACGGTCACCACCATACCGACCATAATCCTGTCGACCCTGGTTCCTAGAATCCTGTCTCCTATAATCACCACCTCGGTCCTGGCGACCCCGCTGATCATGCCCCTGGTCCTGACGACCCCGAAAATCCTGCCTCTGGTCCTGACGACCATGGCCCCGAGTATCAATCCTGTTGCCATCCCTATCACGTTTATTAGATCCCCTGTCCGCATGCAACAACTCAATGTTACGCGCGGCATCCTGAACACTAGCCACATCATCAAATGGAGTGTTAACGATCCGGTCTAACACCCATCTCTTAAGAGCCCACTTGAAGTGACGAGCCTGTCGAAAAGAATCCCCAGTAACCTCTGGCCCCACGAAACTAGCCAGACGCAAGAAACGCTGCATGAAATCTCCTGAAGACTCATGATCACCCTAACGAATAGACCCGTATTCCCTCTCATACCTCAGCTGCTCTGCCATAGGAATGTATTGCTTATAAAACGCCTCAATAAAATCTGCCCACGAACAAGTCTCAGCAAAATCATCCCCTTTGGCCTGAACAAGAGCAGTCCACCAATTCTGAGCATCACCCTCTAGTTTGAATGTGGCCAAACGAGTTTTAAACTCGTCAGCACATCCCAGAACACGAAACAACTTCTCAACGTGCGTAATCCAGTCCTCCGCCTCATGGGGAGTAGCAGCGGACCTGAAAGAGAGAGGCTTTAGCTTATTAAACCTCTCGATCCACACGTGGATACCAGCTGGAGGAGCAGCGGGTGGAGCATCGCCACCACCACCACCAGAAGAACTAGCCCCATTCTTGATGTTAGTGGTGACCTCAGCCACCACTTTAGGCATAGCAGCAGCCACAGCAGCGGCTATCATCTCTTCAAAATTGGGGCCATCATCCCCATTAGTGTACTGAGTAAAGCGAGTGTTCACCATCTGAACGATTACAAAAGGATTAGCAACAACAATAAGGGAAAATAAGCACGAAAAGGAAGACGGAGCAGAAACTTATAACTACCCAAAGCCTCACCAGTCAAATCTTAAAACTTAAGGGTCAATTCCTATGGTCCACATGTTTCACAGGCCAAATCTTAAAGGTTCATCAGATCATGGTTCACAAGCAAAGGATCATAAACAAATGGGGATCATAGCAATGGCTTGGGAAACCTTAACAGAATCATAAGTCAACATCAATGTATAGTGTATAGGAACCCTTACTGAACAAGGGCAGAGTATCCGTACCTTATGACGAAAGCACAAATAGAAACAAGCACAGAAATGAGGGAAAGCTCAAGGTCTCTCCTTCTTCACACCTAAAGGAGTAGAAGGGGATTACAAATTATTCTTAATTAAACATCTTTCCATCTTAAGTAACTTTCCCCTTTTAGTAAGTTCCCACTTTTAGAAAGTTTCCATAATCAGTAAGTTTCCACTTTCAGAAATATTGAGTACATAACTTATTCAGATCATTGTTAGCTGGAAATAAGGTATCTTTATCATGTTTACACCTTTGGTCCTCAGGTTTCCACAATTTACAATTTACATCCCTGTATTATAAAAGTTACACTTTAACCCTTTAAATATTCATAGTTACACATTAAACCCTTAATTTATCAAATTTACACAATGAGTACTTATTTTAGTAAGTTGTACGACTTGACCTTCAAATATTCAATATTTACACAATAGGTCCCTCCATTTAATTTGTTTACATAATTAATCCTTAAAGTTTACATTTTCAATCTTTAATTAATAATAATTACACATTAGTCCAATAAATATCCAAATTTACACATTAGCCCCTGAATATCATTCATTACCCAAATCGACCTCAACTTTTTAGAAATTACATATTTAGTCCCTATATTTATTTACTTTCAAATTCGAACCAACAATTACAACAAATTTCATTATCTCATGAATTTTACATATAGGCCCTTCGTTTTATAATTTTTATAGGCTATACTTGATCTATAGAACATGACAAAAATAGTCCATGAATTTTAATATTGACAAAACACTCCCTTTATATTTAATTTCCAAATCGATAAACACCATTTTTAACAAAATAAAACCCTAATCGATCCCAATAATTTTGCAATCATTCCCACATCATTAATGTTCATTTAACATCAGATCTTATTATTTTTTAGCCCTATTTAAATCGCTAGGTATTTTTTTTGTTCTTATTTCCTTTTGCCGATTATAAGGTAATTTCACCAAAAATAGTTTTAAGCCTCAACAATTCAAATGGGTATTTTTTTGGTGTTATATGGTGATAATAGAGCCCACGAAAATTACTCACCAGTCCAGGAAAAATCGTATGCATGCTTTATAGAATTTAGTTCGATTTAGGGTTTATAAACACAATAATTTCTATACGGATTATATATGACGCATGGGTCATTTTTACCATTTTTCCCACGTTAGATATGATCAATAGAAGCTGATAAAAATACCAAGACAATTTTAGAACGAGTGAAGAGAGTTGCACGAATTATTGCTTCTCGGTTGGTTTACTCGACAAGAAGGAATTCCCCACAGCTTCAAATGGAACCAATTCACCTTGTACACATTTTTCGCAGATCACACATGATATAAGAACTTCAGGAAAAATGAGAAACGGATTTTAGGAAGCTTGGTTGAATTATAACGAATTTTACCTTAAAAGCGATATATCGACAAGAATAAATCCACAACGAATGAACCAGGCCACAAACGAACTCAACCTGATTTTTCTAGGACTCCTTAGATGATGTTCAAGCTCAGAAAATTGCTTTGGTAATTTTAGTGGATCGGATGGAGGCTAGAGAATTTATTTTATGTGTTTTCTTCCAACCGGTAATTAGGGTTTATTAGAAAAATATGTTTGTTGGTTAATATGAGGGAATGCCGAGTCATAGGGGGAGGGATAAGACCAGAATTTTCAGTTTATAGGTTGGCAAATATTCTTGATTGATATTTTCCTTATTTACATATTTTAAAATCATTTTAAATCATAATAAAGCCAACTAAAATCCATTCGGTAATATTAGGGGCATTTTGGTAATTTTGCTACTTGTATAAATGTTAAATGAAGTTGTTAAAATTATTTGGGAGCATAACTTGTGCATTGTCAGAAGTTTGGAATTTATTTGATACTTTACAAGCTTTTAAATAATTTTTAAACTTATAGGGGCATTATGGTCATTTTACATGCTTTTGGATTTTAGGTGTTACAACTTCTTCCCCTCTAACAGAAAAATTTCGTCCCCGAAATTTGCAAAGAATCAAAATGAAACGGACCAGAAACAAAACAGAGACATACCAGATCAGAAAACAAAATGAGGATAACTAGCTCGAATAGACTCCTCGGTCTCCCAGGTAGCTTCCCGCTCTGGGTGGTTCCGCCAAAGAATCTTAACGAAAGGAATGACTTTACGTCTCATAACTCGCTCTTGGCGATCAAGGACAGCTTCCGGCTCTTCCGGAAGAGACATATCTGGCTGGATCTGATCAAAAGGTACGCTCCTCTTTCATGCTCATCATGATGTGCGTAGAGTAATGAACTAGCCAATTGCATGCCCCCATAAGTTTTTTATGCCTAGTTTAGTTAGCACTTGTATGGTAGTTACTAGATAATCACTTATACATATACATAGTATAAATATATACATATATATATATATATATATATATATATATATATATATATATATATATATATATATATATATATATATATATATATATATATATATATATATATATATATCCATATTATTATATATATACATATATTAATATATCCGCACATAACCTAGATAATCACTTATACATATACATAATATAAATATATATATATATATATATATATATATATATATATATATATATATATATATATATCCATATTATTATATATATATACATATATTAATATATCCGCACATAACCTAGATACGTCATTTGTTGACTATCTAGAACTAAAAGAAATTGTTCGTCCTCGAACCTTTTTCTTCCCCCTTTGCCTCTTTTGAACTTTAACGTTCAACACGAAAATCTTCCGTGTCCACTATCACATAACTCATGGTGATGAAGAGAAGTGAGTTAAGTGGATTAACGTAGGAGTAGCACTTCGACCGTCGTGTCAAGAAAACTATGGATGAAACAAACTCCCGTCGCCGTCAGCACCTATCTCCGTCATTACCTCATCATTTCTCGACTCCATTCAACATCCCACGTTTACACACAATATAAATATATAAATATGCACATTTACTCTCACTCCCTAAAACCTTTGTCGACTTGACATCTTGATCATTTTATCCAAAATTTTCAAGAAATGTTTTCTTAACGAAATGTTAATAAAATGTCAAGTATTCCTTCCTCGTGCCATTAAATCCCAACGTATTTTTGATATATAATAAATCTATATATATACATAAAATTATTTTGCTATCAGAAACTAAACCCGAACTAATTCCAAGTTTGGTAGGCGGCCCCCTTAATGTTTAAGGGGACCGGCTAGTAAACGGGGGCGGCCCCCTTAATAATTAAAGGGACCGGCCTACTGTAGCTTCCAAAAACGTTTTTTTCTTCCAAAAATCTTTACCAAACACCCCACTTTTCAAACACACTCTTCACTCCATCTGCTGTGAACGAACCTCAACTCAAAAACCATTCACCAAATCACCATCTCCGACTAATTTCGCAAGGGGCAAACACTTGTATCTTGATTAGCAACACATTTTGTAAGTTTTCTAATTCACATTTCATCTAATTCCATTCAATTTTGAGTCTAATCATAATTAGGTCTTTTACTCAATTTTCTTTTAATCCAAATTTTGTTAAAATTAAGTCTAGAAATCTTATAACCAAATGCTCCCCATAGGATTAGAATGCTTAATCAACCTAGAAACTAAGTAATTAAAAAAAAAAAAAAAAAAAAAAAAAAAAAAAAAAAAAAAAAAAAAAAACCATTATGTCAAACTAATCACTCCTTTTCAAAACTAATCACATTGTTGAATTATGCCATAAACACTTGTTAAAACTAATCACATTGGTTTATTACAACTCACAAATCCTAAAAATATATTTTTCGAATCATAAAAAATGTTTTTGTTAAATATAAGAGAGTGTTTGGATTAGGAGCTAGAATCATCGAAATTTGATCAAAATTAAGTTCATAACTACTTGTCAAGTTTATAAACACGCAATTAGTTGTTTTAAGTCATCAAGATACATAATTCATATGTATATTGAAATTTTACTAGTTATTTTCTTATTTAAAGGAGCGTTTGGCACAACACTTTGAAAGAAATTTTTGAGTCAAAATCTAAGTTACTTAAAATAAACACTCGTAAGAAATAGCTAGATATACAATCCAATGTTTGTCTAGCCACATTTCAAAGTAGCTTATGACGTATAAAAGAACGTTCGGATATTTTTGATTTCTTATCATAATGTCCCTATAACTATTCTTTAACATCATAAAATACATTTTAAGCGAGTTAAAAATTAAAACTAAGGAACATTGTAAACTACTTCTTAGGATTTAAGTTTTAGAGTCGAAGTATGTTTACGTTCCACATAAGTAGCATATATAATATATGCATGTCATTTTCTTATTTTTCTTTGTTGCTTTCTTGTATAGGTGAAAATGCCCAAAACTACAGTCGGTGATGTCTCAAAAACAAAAGAATACATTCCAAAAGTCTCTGCCACTCCAGGCATTTCTCCCGCTATTGCTTGTTTCTATCGTCCCATTGAAGATAGAAACATTCATGAAGGGAGAGTTGTCTATCCATCGTTCTATGAATCCAACTATATCGAACGAATGTTCTCCAACGTTAGTCTTGATTGTCTCTACAAAATCAATGAGCTTATCATTCCCCGCTTTGTTCTTGACTTCTATAGCCAAGTGACGGTGCAAACCGATCCCAATGGCTGTATCCTCATATCCTTTATGATTCAACACGAATTCATTACTCTTACTCTCGCTCAATTCGGTCAAATTCTAGGAATCCCCTACTCCGGTCAAGCCGTCTTCTCTAATGAGTGGGATCTCTCATCTCTTGAGCAATATCGACCTCAACAGGGTCCTTACTACTCTGAGATTCCATCCTCTGAAGAAATTCGTCAATATCTTGGGCTAGATCGTGGTACGACTAGCCGGAGGATCAAGTCAAAAGATGTTGACATCCATGCTAACCAAATCCTCCTCAAGGAGTTATGCCCCGACATGAAGTGTTGGGAAGAACTCATTCGTGAGAATGCGTTCGGTACCGGTGGTCACCGTGATCATGTCACGGCGAGCATAGCTCATATGTTGTATTGTATTGTCGTTGAACAGCCCTACAATTTGGCATATCTCTTTATCTTCCGCATCATGTTCGCCAAAAACACTCATAATGCAAATCTTCCGTATGGCATGTTTCTCACTCGCCTCTATAATCACGTCATGATGCATTATCCACACCTTCAGAGTCCAATTTATGAGTCTGTTCAACCGATCCTTAATCCACTTGTTCGTGTCCGTGAACGTCGCCCCCGAAGCGACAAGGGAAAATCTCGTAAATCTGTCTCACTTCCACCTCGTGGTTCCACATCACATCAAGGAGACGATGATGATGATGATGAGGAGGAGGGCACAACACGTGCTAGTACCCCATCACCTAGGACCTTTGTTGAAAATCTTTCGGATCTTGATTACACCGAGTATCAAGTTCCTTCTCGTTCCGAACGAACAGACGAACTACTGTTTGAAAGACAAACCGAACTACTCAACACCACACAGCAGATGCACCAAGAAGTACGAGGCGGTTTCAAGTCTATTGGAAAAACACTTGGAAGGATGTTTGGAAAGAAGAAGAAATAGACATGTTTGATGAGTGTTTAGTTGATTATCATTGATGTTATGATTAGACATTTATATGTAGTATTATTATCTTAACATTTGTTTGCTATGACTTTTATTATGTTAGATGATAAACTTATTAGAACTAAGCTACTAGTTTATTTGATATAATATGCCTATGCTTCTAATATGATTTTTCTTTCTAGTCTTAATATATATATATTATTTGTTTAATATGCTATTGATAATATTTAATCATTCTTGATGTACATGATCCAAATGAAACTTGCTGCAAATACACCCTAAAAATGACCTTTTTCTGGAAATTTTTCAAATTTGGTCGCCTGGGAAAACACCAGATGGGCGGCCCCCTTAATTTCCTAGGCGATCCCCTTAATTTTAAGGGGGCCGCCCAACAATTAAGGGGACCGGCCATCTGGACAGTAAAATTTACTGTTTTCTTTTGCATCTTGTGACCACTTTTACCTAGCCCCAGCTACCATTTCTCCTTATGGACGAACTGGTATTGGAATCTTTCTACAAAACCTCAAAAATCAACCTAAACCAACCACACTTTCATACTATAAATTCCCTCCATACAATCACCTCTCATTCCATCATCCGTCATCATCCAAAACCACCATGCTATCACCAAAATCCTCCATCTCTAAGACTCCAAGGAAGCAAAGACTTGTTATCATACCACCAAAACAACCTTTCATAGACCTAACCCAAGATGACATCAAAACTCCATCACCACCACCTCAAAATTCATCCCCAAGTGCACCAAATGCACCATCAAAAACACCCTCTACCCATGGAGCTTCATCTTCCTCCATTCCATCCACTTCATCCATCAATGACTACATCCACACTCACCTAACATCATCACCAAGAGCATCATCACCACCATCCACTCAAGAACCTTCATACACCCAACTTGCCATTTCCTTATCACCCATCACACCTCTTGATGCTCACTTCTCACCATCACCAACCCCACAACCACTCTTTCCTATACCTTGGGCAATGCTTGAAGCCCATGGTGACAATTGTCTTTGTTGCATCCATAACCGGACCTTAATCTTTGGTCTTAGAGATGAGATACACTACATGTTTTCATCTCTTGAAAACATGATTGCCAACCCACCACCACCACCTCCTTCACCCACTACACCACCACCACCTCCATTTTCACCCAATTAAGCATATGTAATGCTTAAAAATAATTTTTCAAAACCCTCTTGCAAGCAAGCTCCATGGAAGACCATGTACTTCTAGGACGATTATGTAGTTTCATTTTTTTTTTTTTTGTTGTTTGTATGCTTGCATGCTTCATGTTGTAATCTTCTTGGTTGTGTATTTATACACAACACTTTTATTAAATGAATGATCTTATTCTATATGCTTGCTTATTGTTGTTACATATACTTGTGCTTCTAACATTTTTTTGCAAGCGTTCCATAGCTCGTTTCCTTGGTGCCCCCAAACGAGGGGGAGTACACATCAAGGGGGAGTTCTCGTCCCGACAAATTTAGATTCTAAAACTTGTCGGCTTAACCTTTTTGATTCTACAAAAAGGGGGAGAAATAGATGTAAACTCACTAAATACTTATCTAAAAACTAATTTTTAGATTTAATGAGTTTAGATTTTGTAATCATCAAAAAGGGGGAGATTGTTGATATAAATAATGCCTAAACACGTTATTAATATTTTTCGATATCTCTACGTTTTGATAATCACAAAATGTAAAATCATTAATCGGAAAATTATGACGTAAACAAGTATTTAGTTGTAAATATCTATTTCTACAACTCAAATCACTTAAGGTATGAATGAACTAATGCTTAATGCATTATATGATCAAAGGAACATTTTCTTAATAACTAGATTTTTTATAAAACATCAAAAATATTTTATATATTTTTGAAAAACATTTTTGGTATTAAATAAAAATGTTTAATCTTTTATAAAAATATGAATTCAAATTTTTAACCAAAATCAATTAAAATGTTTCAGAAAAACCTTCCCCACAAAAGGACAAATCTGGGCAACGGACACCTAGGGCGGCCCCCTTAATTTTACTAGGCGGCCCCCTTAAAATTAAGGGGACCACCCCCTATTTAAGGGGGCCGGCCACGCTCCAGTAGGTCTCCAGCTGTCCAGTTTTTCTCCTATAAATATCAGCCTTCTCCTGGATTTTTACTTACCTTTTGCACACTAAAACTTTATGTTCTAAATCCTTTCTAAACATTGTAAATCCTTTGATCATATTTTCTTAAGCATTGGTTTCTAAGTGATCCAAGCTTCCACCACCAAAAGTGCAAAAGAAGAACTCTACTTCAACTAGTGAAGAAGTGTTATTACTTACCTCATTCAATTGTGTTGTTGTGTAAAGTGTTGTATAGTTGTGATAAGTAGATTCTAGTGTAAGTAACTAGTTGTGTTGTAAAGAAGTTGTGTAGAAGTAGTTGTGATATAGTTGTGAAGTAGTCGTGGAAAAGAAGTTGTGAAGAAGTCGTGAAGAAGTCGTGAAGCCGTTGTGAAGCTGTCGTGAAGAAGTCGTGATTAAGTCGTGTAGAAGTTGTGTATAAGTTGTGAGATTGGTTCTAGCTATGATTAGAACTCGACATCTAGCTTTGTGTCATTAAGCCGGTGTAAGCTAAAGTTGTGTAAAGGTTTTCTCCGCCATAAGGGAGTTTGTTGACATAGTGAAGAAAACTCTTGAGTAGGTGACTCGAGGAGTGGAGTAGGGCAAGGAAGGTGTCCTTGTAGCCGAACCACTATAAATCTCCGTGTTGTGGTTTGATCTTTCCATCTCTCTCTCTCTTATTTCATTATATTTGTTGATCCCAGTTGAGCTTCACGATCTTATTGATTACTTTAGATAAATCTAAGATAATCGGTATAGAAACTGATCTTAGGTTGTATATCAAATATTATGCGGAAACTAATACTTGATCTTAAGAAGAACGAATTCTCAAACAACACTTCAATATATTAATACGATTGCTCTGAATAGCAATAGGGTTACAAGAAACCTTGAAGTGTAAAACAATACGTATGCTAAGATAATCGATATCTAACTCTAACCCTAGAACCTCCTTTTATAGCATAAGGAGTCCTAGTCGGTTTACAAGACTTCCTATACAAGAAAAATATTCATACGTATCTTTTCTATACTTATCCTTAACATACTATACATATCCTATAGACAGCAGAGTAAATCTTCTAGCAGCAGAGTCTTCGTGAGCTAGCAGCAGAGTTACACTATGCCTATTGTCCAAACAGCAGAGTTATCAAAACAGCAGAGTTAATACACTAATCAGCAGAGTCACATAACTATCCAGCAGAGTTATGTTTCTCGAATCAGCAGCATTTTAGACCCAACAATCCTCCCCTAAACTTGATATTTTTCATCAAAAATCATCAAGTTTCTTTAAATCCAACTATCCACCAGGAGGATGCTTCCAAACACCTTACTATTTTGAAATCTTTGATTCAAGCAACTTTTTATATTTCTCAATCAGTTCAAATGCTTGATTATCTGCACCAAATGGTCTTTGTAATGTCAACTTACCAGGCTGCAACATTTGATACAGAATAGATGTACTGTTGTTGATGACATAATCCTTCTCCACAAGCATATACATAGTCAAACCTATGCATGATAAGACATGAACTCCAAAAGATTGATATAAATACCATTTCTGAACTGTGGAACTCAGTAACTTCCTCCATTCAATACTTCTCTCATCTGGATCAAACATGTTCTTCAAGTAGTAATAATTTAGTCTCTCATACACTATCTCTGGTCGAGTATCACCATAATTCTTCTTATAAAGGTTCCAGAGTTGAGTAATATCATCCCTATCCATGTAGTGCAGCATCTGAGAAAAACTAATATACCCCACACTTGAACCATTTGATCTCTTGATTATCCAGCATACTTGACTATCAGCTAAAACATCATGTGAATAGGAAATGATTGGATATTTTACTGATAAAGGAACTTCATTAAGTAACTCAGGCTCTTCTTGAGGTTCATGAACTGTGAGATCCATAACCCCTTTCATGTCATCTGCAGTCACTTCTTCATTCTCTGAATCACTATCTTCTTTCTCCTCTTTCTCAGAATCACTCATCACTACTGACTGAGTTCTTCTCTTCTTCCTACTCACCTGCTTTACTCTCCTTCTATATCTCTTTGTACCAGCGGAGGATTCAATCATAACTTCAGCTTCAACAACAATTTCTTTCTCCTTTTCAACATCAGATACTATGGGCTTTGAAACACTTCCACTCCCAGATTCTTTCATATTATCAGATCCCATAACTTCTGGATTACTCTTCTTTTCAGAAACTTTTCTTGGATTAAGCTTAGCATAAGTTTCATAAAATTCCTTTTCAATTAAGTGATCTGACTTACCTTTGAAATCCTTCATCTGATAACCTCTTGCATTCTTCAAGTAATACTTCATGTCTTTAACCACTGCTTTCCTTGAAGTTGACTTAGGTTTGTAACCATGCTTTTGTGCATCTGTAATCCTCTTAATCAGCTCTTCCCACTTAGCTAATCCATTCTTTTTAAGTATAAAATCAACAAGCTCTTTTGTCTTTTCACTTCCATCTAACTGCTCATCATTTGCTATCATCCTAGCTTCACCTCTTACAATCATATCAGAATCAATGAAATACTGCAATTGTTCATCTAATTCTTCTTGACTAACTTCATTAAATGTAGAGCATTCCATAAATTCAAACTGATTTCCTTCTTCTTCAGCTGCAACTCTTCTTGCATATTCTTCATCTTGAGCAATTTGAGCTTGTTCATCAGCCAACTTTTGCATCCTTTCAAACTTTTCACTTGATTCAGCAGCAGGTTGTTGTGATTGTGTAGGTGTTTTAGCTTCTTTGTTCATGTTCAGCAACACTTGAGCTAAAGTCATATGTTCATCATCTGAATCAACAGAGTTCTTTACTCCAGCAGAGTCCTTTACTCCTTCACTCTGCTCAGTCTCATTAGCAGGAACCTTTAACCCATCAGCAGAGTGTTCTGCACCAGCAGAGTCACCCTTTTCACCAACATTTTCAACAAAATCCTTTTCAACCTCCCCTGAACCTATCACATCCTCTTGATCCTTATCATTCACCACAGCCTCTTGTTCATTCCTCCCCTGTTTGGAAGCATCCTCTTCCAAACTTGGTTTGGACCTCTTCTTGAGCCTCCCCTCAAGGTGTGTAACCCTTAGCTTAAGCCTCCTTATTTCAGCACCTTGAGTAGCTCTGACTGTCTTTAACTCCTTTCTTAGATCCAGGACCTCCTTTGACAATTTTGTACAATTTTCCGTCAATTCTTTCAATTGTTTCATGATATCCTCACAACTTCGGTCTATGTAACCTGACCCGAGAGGTTGATCATTGGAATTGACATTTTGTACAGGTGTTCTAGCCGTCAAATCATCAGTGTCAAGTTCAATTCTAGCATCAACACTTCGACCTGTGTAACCTGGTCCGAGAGGTGTATCATTTGCAATGTCAATATGTACATCAGTTTCCATCAATTCAATATGTTCATCTCTGTCCTCATCACTTCGAGATGTGTTACCTTCTCCGAGAGGTGAATCTTTGGACATAAACTCAGTCTCATCCCTAGGATGAACATTTGAGCCCCCCATATTAGCCATTTGGCTGGGGTTTCCATCAGTTGTATCAGGTTCCTGAGAACCTTCCGCAAAAGATGTTGCCATGGTTGAGGTCTTAATTATGTTAACACTGTCCTGTTCAACTACTAAGTTGGAAACAGTAGTGCCAGCCTCTTCCATCATGGTACCTCCACCACCTGTACCAGCCTCATCTGCTACCATACTGACATTGGCCTGAGGATGCACAATGTCCTCTTGTGAATTCCTAGGTGATTGGATAGGTTGTGGTTCAGTGAAAGATGATTCATTTAAGTTTGTAGATGAGGATGTGTGATGGGAAGCTGTGGGTGTTCCAGCCTCTTCATCCTCATTCACTTCAGCCACTACATTCAAGATATGCTCAGTTAAGGGAGTAATAACACCAGAAAATCCTTTCCCATTCTTCTTTAAAAATGCAAACATCTTGATGGCCATTCTACTACAGGGCTCAATTTGTGAATGCCTCAATGGTTCCCTTAGTTGTCTGTTTATTATAAGTTGTAGAAACCTTGGGTACAAGTAAAACTTCTTCTTGATAAACTTCTTCATCCCCTCAAATATCATAGAAGAAAAATCATAGGGCTGCCCTGTGGCTAAACACACTAAAGCCATTGCTTGAGAAGCATTAAACTCACTCCATCCACCTATTTTGGGAAACAAGCAATGTTGTAGAGTATGCAGTAAAAACTTCCAATGGGGACACATACGACCTTTCAAAAATGTTCCACTATTCTCAGGTCTCTCATATCCAAAAGTCTCAAGCTCAGTCATAACTACTTCTGGGGTAATAGAAGGTGGTGTTGGGGTGCCTGATAAGCGCAAACTTCTCTTAATTGTTGTTTCACTAACTACAATATCTTCCCCATCTACACTACCTATCAATCGTTCCTCACCATCTAGTACATCCAACCTAACAGTTGACCAAAATTGCTTCATATGTGATTTGTAAATGGTAGGAGCAACTGTTAATGCATACCTTAACTTAGACGAACCCAGAAAATCCATAACCTCATAAAATCCATCCGCTGCAGTAACCTTACTGAGAAATGCTATCTGATTGTGTTCTTTCGGAAACGTTCTTCGAGCCATTTGATTTGGGGGTTTTGGGTGAAATGATATGAATTGATGTTCTTGGTGATAGTCGAATGTAATTCTTGAGCAATTAAAATGGAATTAGATCAAATTGGTGAAAGATACCGTTTCTATCTAATTAGGTTTAAGAGCGCGCCAAAAGTTACAATTTGACCCTTCAACTTTCAAACTCATCAGCAGAGTTATGAAAGTGTTGACCTAAAGTCAACATTCCCAAAATCTTTAAAATCACCTCCTTAAATACCGTACCAACCCCACATTTAACTCCATAAATCCTTAATCACTAAATTAAATCCCCAATTCACAACCCTAACACCAATAACAATCAAATCATGAGTTCTTCAAAAACTCCAATCATCGAAATATCTTCAGATTCATCATCCGATGACTCACAAGGTTGGGCAAGTTACTTTCCTAAGAATGCATCAACATCACAACAAAAAGGAAAAGCAGTCATGGAAGATTCATACTCCGATCCACTCCCATCAACACCATCTTCGTTTGAAGATTCAAGCGATGAGGAAACAGCAAATTGGCCTGGGAAACAGCAAGGTTGGCCGAAATCAATGACCTACTACCAAGGGGCCTGGGAAATCATCCCTCCAAAACATCCAATAACCGCTGAACTGCAGAAGCAAATGGAGAAAGCCGCAGCCGACTTTGCAAAGAGTGTCCACATGCCTCATCCAAAGCCAAGTCCGGTGGAGCAGAAACCTCCAGTTCCAAAGAAAAAGAAGCAGCAGAAGAAAGCAGCTCCCTCTACCAGTCAGCAGCAGGATCCACCACCACGTCCAGTGGTACTTGCACTCCCCTGTCCAAGGGTGTTTGAAGCAATGGGCACTAGGGGACCTCGTAGCAAGGTCATGCCTGACTTTGCTAAGATTTAGGTTGTGAATCTTTGTAGCTTTATGTCTTTTGATCTTTCCTTTTGAACAGAATGAATGTATGATGTACTTATGCCTTTTGAATCAATGAACTTCCTCTGTTTATGTATTACTTGACTGTGTATGGATATGTATCTGCAAAAGGTTAGTAGCAAACAACAAACACAAGCAAGAATATTCCAAAATAGCAGCAGAGTAGGCATAATATACAACTAAACAACAGACTTTGACTAAACACCAGATAATGACTAGCAACAGCACAAATCCTTAGAAAAATGTACAAAAACATACAGAGATAAGATAGTTAAAAGATTTAAAGATTGATCATGCCAATACTAGCAACTAGAAACTGAAATCTACTTATGTCAAAACATTTGGTAAGTAAATCAGCAACATTGTTGTCAGTATGAATTTTAACCACTTGAATTAACTTTTTCTCATAACAATCTCTAATAAAATGATGTCTTATCTCTATGTGTTTTGTTTTAGAATGAAAAACAGGATTCTTGATAATACACATTGTGCTGTTATTGTCAATGAAAATTTTTGTGTTCATGAAATTGTACCCATAATCCAGCAATTGATTCTGAATCCAGAGCACTTGTCCACAGCAGCTAGAAGCAGCAACATATTCTGCTTCAGTTGTTGAATTAGCCACCACTGTTTGTTTCTTACATTGCCAAGAGATAAGCCTATGACCAAGATACTGACAGCCTCCTGTAGTTGATTTTCTATCCATAGTAGCTCCAGCATAGTCACTATCTGAGTATGCTATCAAGTCAAATGGTGAATTATTAGGATACCAAAGACCCAATTTTGGTTGACCCTTTAGGTACCTAAAAATTCTTTTGACTACTTCCAAGTGTAAAACTTTTGGGGACACTTGGAATCTAGCACAAGCACACACAGAAAACATGATATCTGGCCTTGAAGCAGTCAGATACATCAATGAGCCAATCATTGATCTGTACAGATGTACATCAACCTCTACCCCATCTTCATCCTTGAGCAAAGGTTTATTTTTATCCATTGGTGTCTTGGCTGCCTTCACATCTTTGAAACCAAATTTCTTCAACATATCAGCCACATACTTGTCTTGGCTAATAAAAATCCCATCTGACTTCTGCCTAACTTGTAGTCCTAAAAAGAAAGTCAGTTCTCCCATTGAACTCATCTCAAACCTGCTGTGCATTAACTTCTCAAATCCTTCACATAACACCTTATTTGTAGACCCAAAAATGATATCATCTACATAGACCCGAACAAGTAGAATATCCTTTTTGTCTTTCTTAATGAACAATGTTTTATCAATGGTTCCTCTGTGAAAACCATTATTCAACAAATACTGAGATAAGGTGTCATACCAAGCTCTAGGAGCTTGATGTAGTCCATACAGTGCTTTCTTCACTTTGTAGACCCTATCAGGATACTTAGGATCTTCAAACCCAGGTGGTTGCATCACATAAACCTCTTCAGGTATCTTTCCATACAAGAAAGCACTTTTCACATCCATTTGATACACAGGAAAATTCTTATATGAGGCATATGCCAAGAAAAGTCTGATAGCTTCAAGTCTTGCAACTGGGGCAAATACCTCATCATAGTCTATTCCTTCTTCCTGAGTGTATCCCTGAGCCACCAAGCTAGCCTTGTTTCTGATGACAATACCTCTTTCATCTCTTTTACATCTGAACACCCATTTTGTACCAATTGCCCTTTTTCCATTAGGCAAATCAACTAATGTCCAGACCTCCTGAAGCTTGAACTGCAGCAACTCCTCTTGCATAGCTTCAACCCAACTTTCATCTTTCAAAGCCTTGTGTATGGTCTTGGGTTCTTCTTGAGATAAGAAACAGGCAAACATGCAATTTTGTAAATCCTTGTGGCTATTCCTCTTCTTAAGTGTTTGAGCAAACAATCCCTGATCAAGCAAATCACTCAACCCTTTTGATTTACTTCTAGTCTGAACAGCAGAGTGAACATCACCAATTATTTGCTCTTTTGGATGATTCCTGTGGATTCTTGTTGTTGGTGTGGGACTAACAGGTATGTCAGTCTCCAAGTTTGATAAATCAGCTTCAGCACTAAAAACATCAACAACTTCATCATCAGTATCCACATACACTTCTTCTAATTCAGGCATCTCATCAGCAGAATCATCATCAGAATCACCATCTTTATCAGCAGCAGAGTCCTTGTCCATAGCAGCAGAGTTACCAAACCTAACAGCAGAGTGTTTCAGCCTAACAGCAGAGTGCTTTGGCTTATCAGCAGAGTGCTTTGGTTTGACAGCAGAGTTGAGAGAACTGCTGCTATGTTTATTTCCTTGTTGCCCAGCAACATCTGACTCTGTATTCCATTCCTTATCATCATTCTTGACATCATGAGAAGGTTCATCATCACCTTCTACATTAACCTTTGGAACTTTCTTATGAACAGCAGCATCATCTGAACTTTTTCCTTCTTTATCTGTTGGTGTGAAGTACTGATCAAACTTGCTTCTTTCAATCAAAACAAACTCCTCTGCAGGCTCATCCTTCTTTGTTTGTGTACCTGCATTAGGGTTAGTTTGTGTACCTGCAGACATGTTAGTACTACCTGCAATGACTTGTTGATAATCCATACTCTTGGTTAAAGAATCAATATCAAACATCCACTCAGAACCTTTTCCTTCAACATTAGGTGTGGTTTCTCTAATTCTAACATGCAAATTTTCCACCACATGCCCAGTCCTTTGATTGAAAACCCTAAAAGCCTTACTTTCAGTTGAGTATCCAACAAAGTAACCTATGTCTGCCTTCTCACTAAACTTGCCTAAGTGGTCAATGGTGTTTAAGATAGTGACAGGACACCCAAATGGTCTAAAGAAATCAATCAGTGGTTTCCTACCATGCAATAACTCATAAGGGGTCTTATTGTGAGGTTTAACTATCTTAGTTCTATTTTGCACATAGCAAGCAGTGTTGACTGCTTCAGCCCAAAAGATAGTGGGTAACTTAGACTCTGACAACATAGTCCTAGCAGCTTCAATTAATGTTCTATTTCTCCTCTCAGCCACACCATTTTGCTGAGGAGTTCTAGCCACACTAAATTGTCTAGTTATACCCTTTTCCTCACAAAACTGATTCATTACTTGATTCTTAAACTCAGTTCCATTGTCACATCTGATGATTTTAACCTTGTGATTAAATAGGTTTTCTATCCTAGTAATAAAAGCCTTAAGAATACCAGAAGTCTCATTCTTAGTAGCTAGGAAGAATACCCAAGTGAACCTACTAAAATCATCAGTAACCACTAAGCCATACATCTTTTTGTTCAAACTATGCACATAAGTAGGTCCAAATAAGTCCATGTGTAACATAAACAAAGGTTCAGTTATAGAATTCACCAATTTGGACTTACAAGATGCTCTATGCTGTTTTCCCATTTGACAAGCAACACATACTTCAGGATTCTCAAAAATCTTTGAAGGTAATCCTCTGACCAAGTTCCCTTTCACCAACTTGTTGATAGCCTTGTAGTTCAGATGTCCAAGCCTTCTGTGCCATAGTTTGGATTCATCAATAGTGGCTTTGGCAAACAGACAAGTTAAATCTCTTTTGGGAATAATGTTCTTTATGTCCACACTGTATATGTTGTCATTTCTAGGGACTTTAAGAAGTACTAATTTGTCATCAGGTATCTTAAAGTCGGGAGATAAGACAAGACATTCAGTGTCTGTAAAAAGAACAAAATTCTTTCTATCACACATTTGTGAGACACTAAAAAGATTGAACTTTAAACCGTTCACCAAATACACTTTCTCAAAATCCAATTTTCCAGTTCTGATTATGCCTTTTCCAACAATTTTTCCTCCTTTGGGGTCATTCCCAAAGGCAACATATCCACCATCCAAAGCTTCAAAATTCTCCAAATTGCTCTGGTCTCCAGTCATGTGTGAAGAGCATCCACTATCAAAAATGCATTTGTCCTTTAGCTCCTTTTGTAGATTGCCCTGCACAAAAAGTAAGAGAATTAGTTTCTCTTGGGGACCCAAGCCATTACTGACTTGGATCTACCTTGTGCATCAAAGTAGTCAAATTTCTTCAACTGCATTGGTGCACTGCTGTGTCTGAGAACATGATCTATAACTTTAACTTTTGGTTTCCAGACCCAGCAAGCTGAGGCTTTAACAGCATAAAAATGATTTCCCACAACAGTGTCAGTAACAACTTTAGGCAAAACAGCAGAGTCTGCCTTAACAGCAGAGTTTGCTCTAACAGCAGAGTTTGCCTTAACAGCAGAGTTGACTATTTCCTTCTTTATGGGCACTATTGGTACAATAGGAGAGATAACTCTAGAAGTACCATCTCTCATCAAAACTTCCCTGGGAACCATATTTCTTTTGGGGTGAGGGTGAGTCTTTCTAGCAAATTTTCTATGGTTCACCCTAGTGTATTGGTTCCAAGCTGGTTTCTTATAGCACTTATCTTGCAGATGTTCAAAACTACCACAACAATAACATGCCTTTTTAAGTAATTGAAAATCAGTACCTAATTTGTGTGAAACTAGGTTATTCCAATTTCTCTGGTTTCCCCTAGGCAAGTTATTTGTTCTTTTAGGATATACTCTAGGTGTGTTTTCATACTCAGCCATCTTCCTAGAGATACCTTTACCAAACCTAGGCATAACAAAATCAACCCTTTTAGCCCTAGGTACTTTTGTTTCAACAACAGTAGGAATTTCTTCCTTTTTGTTCTTAGAGGTTGAATCAGATTCTACTTCATCATCATCACTGTCAGACACCCAATCTTCAATCAGGGGTGCTTGTTCATACTTCTTTACCTCAACCTTAGGTGACTCTAATTCTTTTTCACTAGTTTCAACTACAGGTTTACTAGTTGCACCTACAGGTGTGGCTCCAGACTCAGATATGAAAGTTAGTGTCCTAGTAGGAGGGGCATTGGCACTAAGCTTTGTAGGGTGAGCAATAGCATTATATCCTATACCATTAAAGTGTCTTCCTAATGGTTTACTGAGAATGTCAGTGGCAAATTGTTGTTTTTCCACCCTAACAATGTGTTTTTCAGTCTCACTTTTAGCTAAATCTCTAGCCTGTTCAGCCTCTCCTACTTTTTCAATAAGAACCTTAATCTCATCATCTTTCTTGATAATTTCATTTTTCAGGATAGTGATCTGATCAAGGTATTCAATTTCAACCTTTTTATAAAACTCTAGTTTCTCTTCTAAGTTCTTTAAACCATATTCATAACTAAGATTATCTAGCTTAAGTGTTTCATTTTCCATTTTAAGGCTTCCATTGCTAGACTTAAGTATCTCAATTGTATCAGAACATGATTTAAAAGAACAAGATGATTCATTTGATACCTCAGAGTCTGATCCAGAAGAAGAATAGGCCATGAGAGCAAAATGCTGTACTTCAGGATCTTCTTCAGCTATCAATGCACAATTTGGACCATCCTCAGCAAGATCACTCCAATCAAAATCACCTAACCCATCACATGATACCATAGCAGTAGTAGAATTTGGCTCTTCATCAGCAGACTTCTTGAAATTTTCATTGCTTCTTTTTGGTGCTTTGCATTCTCTTGCAAAGTGTCCCTTCTTTCTGCAATTAAAACATTCAGCCTTTGACTTGTCAAATCCCACACTCTTATTCCTTCTGAACTTCATCTCTTTCCCAGTACGCTTAAGAAACCTTCTTGCCCTCATTGTCAACATAGCAAACTGCCATTGCATATCAATCTCCTCAACATCATCAGGATCAAGTTCATCCAAATCTTGAGGCATAACTGAAGTACTTGTAGTAAGTTCAGCCAAATAAGCACCAATTGCAGCATCACTGATGGTGTTGGTGTTAGCAGAGTCAGCAGCAGAGACATGTGAACCAACAGCAGGAGCAAAAGCACCACCAGCAGAGTGCTGTTCTTGATATCTACCATTATTCTTGCTGTTTGAGGAAACAAAAGCAAGATTATTTGTGGTAGAAGATGAACTTGACAATCCTTTCACTTCAGATTCATAAACCTTCAAGTTATTGTACAGATCGTCCAATGTCATAGTATCAAAATCTTCCTTGTGCCTCCAAACCACTGTATGAGTGTTCCATTCAGAAGATAGACTTCTCAGAAACTTTAGATTAACATCTTCTTGAGATGGTTCAATCTTCAAAAGAGCCATCTGACTGGTTAACTTATGAAGTCGATCATAGGTTCCTTCAATGTTCTCAGAACCCAAAGCAGAAAAAGTCTCAAACTGGTGCTTCAGTAGATTCTTTCTTGATTTCTTGGTAGCCTCATTCCCACCAAATCGAAGTTCAATTGCTTCCCACAACTCCTTAGCAGACTCAAGATGATTAAAACTCAATTGATAATCATTAGGTATTCCCATCATGAGAATACTGTGAGCCTTAACCTCCAATTTTCTCTGTGCTTTCTCCTCACTTGTCTTGAGAGTCAAGACTGATCCAGTAGCAGTCTTGGTTTGCACCTTGTCGCCTTCAAGAACAACATCCCAAAGTGAGTAATCAACCATTCGCATGTATTGTTGCATCCTCATCTTCCATATCTCATACTCTCCAGTCTTGAGCATGGGAACTCTTGATGCAGTAATCATGTGTGTTGAATCGGAATCCATTGCTTACTTTGATGATTAGCAGATCTTGTATTTAGAAATTCTTCTTGGTACCAGTTTCTAGATCACAAGCTCTGATACCACTTGTTGATCCCAGTTGAGCTTCACGATCTTATTGATTACTTTAGATAAATCTAAGATAATCGGTATAGAAACTGATCTTAGGTTGTATATCAAATATTATGCGGAAACTAATACTTGATCTTAAGAAGAACGAATTCTCAAACAACACTTCAATATATTAATACGATTGCTCTGAATAGCAATAGGGTTACAAGAAACCTTGAAGTGTAAAACAATACGTATGCTAAGATAATCGATATCTAACTCTAACCCTAGAACCTCCTTTTATAGCATAAGGAGTCCTAGTCGGTTTACAAGACTTCCTATACAAGAAAAATATTCATACGTATCTTTTCTATATTATCCTTAACATACTATACATATCCTATAGACAGCAGAGTAAATCTTCTAGCAGCAGAGTCTTCGTGAGCTAGCAGCAGAGTTACACTATGCCTATTGTCCAAACAGCAGAGTTATCAAAACAGCAGAGTTAATACACTAATCAGCAGAGTCACATAACTATCCAGCAGAGTTATGTTTCTCGAATCAGCAGCATTTTAGACCCAACAATATTTACCTTACTTGCATTACTTATCTATATTTGTTTATATATGTTCATATTGATCAATAGTTGAATTCACATAAGATAGAATCGAAGTTTTAAAAAGTAAACAAAAGTTTTCATTAATTAAAAAGACGTAAAACTATTCAACCCCCCTTATAGTTTTCCACAGGATCATCGGAGTCTGCTACAGTCTCCACAAAATACGGAGTCTCGTCATTATTTATTGATGTCGACGGAGAACCTACTTCATGGATCACATTATTTGGCTCTTTGGGGACAAAACTAAGCTCCCTAGTTCCACGGGCTACAACGAAGTTTCTGAAGGCCATCCCTACAGAAAAAAGGAATGAGATAAATACCATCAGATAAGTCATTAATTTATTTGAATAAGTACATACATACTTTTCCCATTGCAGATTATCTCAGGCTCCAAGGGAGAACCTTCCCAATGATCTATAATACCCGCCAGAAATAATATTAGCTCAGGAAACGTTTGCACATCAAATGGATGACGTTCAAGACGTTGGTAGAGGGTATAGCTTCTTACGAAGTGCGGCAAAGGATCATCAAAGCGTTTTTCGTCAAAACAATTGTCTTTATCCAGTAACGCTGGATAATTGGGAGGTATAATCATATCTTGCACGTAGAAAAACAGACCTTTCCATTTTCTTATATTGGCAAAGGGTTTTGTTATTAAACAAGGGACATCAGGTTCACTTCTTTTACCTAAGGTTAACCAATCACCACCAGGGCAAAGGTTGATAAAGCCTCTAAGCACGTTAAGCGTGGGCTCATAACCATAATCTTTACATACTACAATGTAGGTGGTTAGCTTGGCTAAGCCAAAGGGGTTCAACCTGGAAATGTGTACTTAATAATACTGTAAAAATTCTAAGATCAGCGGGTGAATAGGAATCCTAAAGTTGGATTCTGTAAAAGCATGAACATATAACCCAACATACCCAGCGGGTGCATCAAAAATACTATGGGTTTCGTTTGGGAGTATCACTTTATACTTCTTAGGTATGGGATACTTTTCAAGAAAATCTGCCAAATCCTGTTCTGATAGGGTACACTTTTGTTGCCTAATGGTCCTTTTTGCCGCCATACTCATCTTGTATTCGAAATATTGAGACTAAAGAAAGATAATTACCTTTGATCTTAGCAGAAGCACGAAGCACAAGTACTGTGTATGTGTACTTTGGGGCAATGTAAAACAATACGATCAGTGGGAATCATAAAGGGTTTATGTATGTTTTTAGTTGTTTCATCCTAGCCATCCACGTGTAGTCATAGTATGAGTTTGACACGGATTCCAATTTGCTTTTGAATTTTGAAAATAAGTTTATGGGTACCGACATTCTAGCTGATGTAGCTAGGATATGGTAGTTGCATATTTATTGGCCGCATTTATTGCGCAAGGTTGTTTAAGCATTTATCCTACTCATACGACTTTGTGATGGAAGGACTCGCATGTAATTTGTTTTTTGAGTCGAAAGCAATATATACTCGTACATATATATCACTTTCGACTGGGGGGCTTGATGATGTACCCTCCTAACGGGTTGAAGGACTCCCCTTCGAGCCTGTAGAAAGCCCTCCCTTCGGAGGCCCAGGTTAATATCCTTAACACGTTTCATTGGCGTAAAACCATTCGCCTGCGAACTGGTTACCATGTGGGAATTCGCCAATCGAAGCCTTAAGCCCTTCGGGGTATTCCTATCGAAGGGACTAGCACGAAGGACCATTCTGACCTGGTCAAACCCACGTCTCCTCTTCCCTTTGGCTTTCCCGCCAAAACAGAGATCGTGGGCTACAAAGCCCTAGCGGTTACCACAAAATCATGGGACGCCCCCATGATCTCCGAACAATGTGCAACCGCCCACTATGTCCTATTTCTCCCCTATAAATAGCGTAGTCGGGCATGAACAATGTAAGTTAACTTCACTCTTGTCATTTACAACCTACTCAAACGATTACACATACTTACTCGCACGCCGGAGGTGGTTCGCAGGGTCCAACCCTGCGCAATCACTTAACGTAGTGTTTCGGTATTTCTTATTTTCAGGTTAAGAACAAGCTTGGCGCATTCTCAACGCCCCATTATTCCTTTGATCACCATCGAAGGCTTGGTTGTGCAATTATTTGTTCAATCAGGAAGTCTAGACACTTAGGTGTCAGGCATAGCATGATTCGTGAGCTTATCATGAATGGGGTGGTATCTATAGAGTTTGTTAGATCTCAACAAAACTTAGCTGATCACTTGACGAAGGGTTTGGCTAGAGACTTGGTTTTAAAGTCTGCTAAAGGGATGGGTTTAAAGTCCAACTTAGTCACTGAATGCTAAGACACCCAACTCCCTCCTGAGGAAACTTGGGAGCTGAGTTCAATGTGGAAAGCTGAACATTTAGTGGACTGGAGCACATGTTTTATTATCATCCCAAGGTTGTGCTCAGAACCTGCTGAAAAGGAGGATGAAGTCTTTACTTCTCAATGGTTATTTTCTTTGAAAAAGTGCTAAGCAGGAAGCTTTGGACTTTTAGCTTTTACAACATTTATGAATTGGATATGGACACATGGCTTGTATAGTGTCAGGAGCATTTAAGTGTTTGAAAACTTGTGTGTATTTTATCTTCAGGTATTCAAATGGGTTGAAGGGTTCAATTCTTAGAACACCCTGATTCTCGAATATTTGAACGTGTAATGTACTAAGATGAGAATTCAATCTTCAAGATATTTTCATTTATGCACATGTTTGTTTTATGTTTATTTTCATGCAAAGGAAGTGAACTAAATTTGGGGAGGATTGTTGGAAAATTTAGTGCACTTGAGGGATCAATTCACACCTGGTAATGGGCTTGGAGGTACGGAGTGTACACCCATCAGGTCCATGATTACCCTGACTCAAATAGTGGTTTGTGTTTCTACTGCTAGTATTAATATTACTACTGCTAGTATTAATATTACTACTGCTGAAGCAGAGTTTCTACTGCTAGTACTATATTAGTACTGTCAGGCAGAGTTTCTACTGCTGGTAATGCAGGAAAGAGTTTGTAACTACTTTGACCTATTTATGGGAAGTTTCAAACTCGTAATTAAGACCATAATTATCTGGTCTTGTAACCACTATGGCTAGAATAGAGGAAAATTATGAGGAGATTAATTGGCCAATTAATTCTCATAATTTCTTTTGACTAGGTTTGAGTGATCTCTAATTTAAATAGAGATCATCACATCTGCATGAAGATAACACACAAAACATAAACACTTGAAAGCAAAATTGGTTCTTGATTTGTGCCTAAAACAAGAACATCACTTGATCTTATCCCATAGAGATATTCGTGTAACCCAGGCATAGGGTCGAATAGTTTCTATTGGAAAGTGATAACACGATTTCAAGTGAATATCCAGTATCATTGATTATCTTTACCCTGTTCTAGGAATACACACAGTATAAACCCAACAATAACGTTATAATTTTATCTCCAGGAGAGTCTTTCCTAGGAGGTTTAATATGGAAGCATATTGTGTTTCTGTAACGCCAAATAACCCAATTGATTGTTTGAATCACCGCATCAAAACAGATTTTTAACTATTTAACTTGTACCCTTTATTATTAACTCTAATATGAGTATACGACCATCTTATTAACTCAAATGTATACGGGTGCATCACGAAACAATCATCTAACGAATAGTTGCGATCACTTGTTCTTTTACGAGGAAAATTTCACGGCGCCATCATTGGTGATTGACAGGTACTAAACCCTAGACTCCACAGATAACCCCGCAAGTTAGACCAACGATTTTGCCATTAATCAAGTAAACCACTATGTAATTTGTTCCATCAAAGGGGAACACAATTGTGGACCTATTTGGCCACCAAGTGATGTTAAGTGCTAACTACCAAGTGATGTTAAGTGCTAACTACTCCAATAGCAAAATGTTCACGTTCATCACGGGCAAATGTATTAGCTTCTTGTTTTTGTTGTTTCCCTTCTTTTGTCTAATATTTCATATGCAATAATTAATTATTGGTTAATATCCGTGTCAAAAACTTAACCTCTTCTTTCACATCTTTGTCTAATGATTTAAACATTTATGTAGTTTTTCTCCGTTCACAAAAATCTATATTTTGACATTCCTTCAAATTCGATTAATGTGATCATTTTTTTTTCCTTCCTTCTTATTATTTGTGACCAAAAGCATTAGCGGTTAGGAGATTCAATCCTACCAAAATTAAGGAATAATTAAGATTATATTTTAAATTATTTCTCTTAAGGTTTAATTTGTTTTCTAATCATTTTTTTAATTACTTTTTTAGCCATGTTTTCTTATTTGACTAAGGGGTTTGAACTCGTCACACAAAGACTCAAACCACACAATCATTTTTTAACAGCTGATCACTATATGCATTTAACTTGAGTAGGTTGATTTATCATTTATCAACTCATATTTTCACTGAACTATACCACCGCATTTCATAAACTACTCCAAATACATCTGTTACTTTATTCTTGAAGTATAAATATATATAATAAATATACACATTTCTTGATGAGATTGAAAAATGCGGCGAAGCACGAGAATGAAAACATAATGATCATGCTTTGTTATTGGGAGAGACTATTCCCACACACACTTCAATTCATCTACCGCCTCGTCAGATAGATAAAAAGTATCATTATGGATCAATTTTTCGTTTGTTTTAGCCTAAGAAAATGACACTCCTCAAACTTGGTACGTAGTATATACTTAAAAATATAACTTGCTGCAGACCGATGCCTAACAAAACTTTTGGCGACATCTAATGTGCACATATGAAAAATGGAAAGAGTTAAGATCATTAAATAGAAACGTTTTAAAAATATACTGAGTTTGTAAACTATTTTTTTTTTACCGATCTAGTAATTGAAACTTGTTTGTTTGTAAACATTTAGTAAATATTATCGGCTGAGTTTTCACGTATATAAATAATTTAGCACATCATAAATTATTTTCCATGTTTACTGTCCATGTAGATAATTTTATACCCATTTTTTTTAGTTATTCTAGATAGTTACCCGAACCATTCATCTTATATCTTATGGTCGTATACCAACTATTTTCCCCCAAATCTAGTGGTATCAGTGTTGGATAAAGTTTAGCTGAAGACAATATTGCATCGTAAATAGTGATATTATAACGCGTTAACATTTTAGAAAAAACTACGGAGTACTTGGTTCATTTAACATTTAAGATTGAACATTTCTTTTGAGTATTGTAAATGTGTAGCAAAGTTGTGATATCATACTATAGATATATATAGAGTCAAAGAATTATCTTGTTAAAAATGCAATGTTATAGTAGTTAAATAATTTAGACATTTTCAAAAGTATGTATTTGCTTTTAAATTATGTCATTATTTTATATTCTTTTATTTTGAAGAAATGAAAATTATATTTTCGTTAAATATTATTGTTACGAAAAAACGTACAACTAAAAAGCACTACACGTACAACTAAAAAGCACTACACGTCAAAACTTTAGTTGTTTTTTGGACGCCGATGTATCGCGCGAATAAGTTGCTAGTTTTGTTAAAGCATGGTTGACAATTATTTTGTTAAAAAGTTTCGCATTTGTCAACATCTCCTAAAAAGCATATTTATCATAAAAGCTTTAAAATCACAATTAAAAAATTACTAAAGTAATACATACTTGATTAAGAAAGGTAATAGGATCTACTAAGTCTGTAAACGAACTGAACATTCAGTGAACATTTTATAAACCGGTCGATAAAAAGTTCCTTTATGTTCGTTTGTTTATTAAATGAACGAGCATGAACAATATTTTGCATTTGTTTAGTTAAATGAACGAAATTAAACAAAAGTCACGTCCGTTCATTTATATTCATGAACGTTCGATTATGCGTTTATTAATGTTCGTTTATGTTCATTTACTTATTTATATTCGGATATCATATCTTTTTATTGTATATTTTTCAAACAAGTTTGTTTAAGCAAAAGCACACTAATAAAACAAAATATTATGCGTAATTTAATACGATTAGAGTTTATATTTGTTTTTCTACGTTCATTTATGTTCGTTTAGTATCTTAATGACGAACATGATCAACTCATTTTTTTAATAAACGAACATAAACAAAAAAAAATTGTCTATTTAAGTATGCGTGTGTCCGTTTAAAGTTAAATGAACGAACATGGAAAATGCTCATTCGTGTTTCTACGATTCGATTACAGCCCTAACTTTTTCCGGAACTAACTTTTTACAAGATTGTCGACAAGTTCTTTTTACTGGTAATAAAAATAAATCTCTATGAAACACTTATTCCAAAACTAACTTTTTACACGCCTGGTCCATTTCCTTCGGTTATTCTAATTCACTTTCGGCTTGGCTTGGATCGGCTCAATCAAGCCGAGCTGTCTCTATAAGAAAACCCAACTTTGCCCTTTTATTTTCTTTTCTTTTTCTCTTTGTCCTCTCTTCAGTTGTTTGTTGACTTAACGATGAGCCCACAATATTACCTTCTTACTACCTTTGACCATAGTGATGTTGCATAAAACGTGATATATTTTAAGAGAGATCGAATTTCAGACCATTTTATATCTAATTAAATTATGTTGTAACATCAACTTGATGTAACAAATGTAACCTATAAAAGTTATGAGTTATGAAATATTGAATCATTAGTTTAAAGTTATATATACTTTTTATGTGGTATCCTTGAACCTTAACACTCTGTAAGTAAGGCAGGGCGCAAAAGGAGCTATCGACCAACTGAAGATCGACCAGGCGATCGATCGCTTCTACTGTGAGGTGTCGACCGCCTATTGATCGGAGATTTTATTTTATTTTATTTATTTATTTATTTTTTGTGCGTGTCTGTTATTCCTCTGGCCGATCAACTTAAACACACACACATACAAACAAAAATCCCACTTTTCCGTTAATCTCTTATGATTGGGATGCCTTTATTAAGTTTGTAGTGTGTGTGTAAACGTTGAAGAATGTGTGTTGTAAAAGTTGGGTTGTGACTTACGTTTAGCTTATTTTTTCTTTTTTCTTTTTTTTTTTGTTTAATTTTAGTTTTGTATTTTTTTTAAATATTATTCGTAAATTTGGTTTTTTATAAAAGAAAAAAAAAAAAAAAAAAAAAAAAACATGTAATGAAATTAAATTTTGTTATTAGTTGAAAAAAGTTGAAAATAAATAAAATAAAATAAAAAATTGAAGGTCGCTCTTACTATGTCAAATAATCACCTGTAGATCGCCAGAGAGTAAAAAACTTATGTGATGGGTAAAATGATAGTCGTTGCTGGTCACTACTGTGCCCAACCTAATACGGATTAATGCGTTACATAACTTTAAAAGCATCCGGTATCATCACACGAACTATAGAAAGAAAAATATTTCACATTAATTTTATACAACAAACCACGCATACTTGCTATCATCTCGTAAGAACCACATAGAAAACTAGGACCCATATTATTTTTCTTCAAAATACCATTATAGTGTAGTTGAGATAATTATTACATTATTTAAATTAAATAAAGTACTTTATTTAACAACAACAAACTATATTGAAAGACCAAAAAAAAAAAAAAAAAAAAAAACCTAGCATCTGCAAAGTAAAATTGACTACGCTACAAATTTCACAAAGTAAATTATAAATTATTTAACAACAAAGAAAAAAAAAGAAAAGAAAAACCTAACTGAAAACCACGATGAAAAAATGTATTTTAAAAATATCACTTTCTCACGGGGTTTTCAGCACAAGTCGGAAACCACAACGCCTTGGTAAGCTCAGTCCGTCATGGTACACGTCGAAATCAAGGTATCATAAAAGAATAGTGTTCATGTCTAGATTAATACTACGAAAGTATCAAAGTAAGTTGAACTTGAACCGAAGTATTCTTGGACCCAATACATATAAACCGGGCTAAATAGTTTGGCCCAATAAAAAACTTAAGAAAAGCCCAATGGACTGTAAAATCATCGACCCGGTTCAAAATAGTATTTCCAAAAACCCTAAATCCCCAAATTGACTACTGTCGCTCTTCACTTTTCTGCAACACATTCATCATCTTGGTCACTCCAGCAGTCACTCGGTAATTTTGTTTTTTATAAAAAAAAATGAAACCTTGTATTATAGTTGATTAATTATGAGGCTATTTGGATAAGCTGAAAAAGTGTGCTAATTGGCTTTGTTACAGTTTGAATAAGTGGGTGGTTTGATTTCGGCTTATATTTCATACGCCTCAATTTTTCGGCTTATTTTTAGACTTATGGGCTTATATAAGTCTGTTATGATATGATTTAACTTATATAAGTATCAAAATAAGCTGAAAATTGAGGCTTATGAAATATAAGCTGAAATCAAGTAAGCTTATAAGACAACAAATAAGCTTAGACAAACGCCCCCTTAGTGGGTTGTTTGAAATAACTTATTTTATGGGCTTATCGGGATATCAAAAAAGATAACAAGTACATTCTATTTGGCTTATGAGCTTATGTACTTTTATATATATGAGTAAATGATAAGGTCAAGTTATTAAGCTTGTAAGCCAATAAGCTCACATGCCAATAAAATAAGCTAATTCGGTAAGTGGGTTGTCTGGAGTATCTTATTGGTAAGTGGGCTTATGAGCTTGTGTTATTGACCTTATGTACTTAAATGACAAGCTTCCAAGACAAAAAAATTGAGCTTGTTGTCTTTTATAGAATTATAAGCCATAAAATAAGCTTAAGTTGATACCGTGTATGATATTATTTCTGTTTTATCCATCTTGCGGTATGTTGACATCACTATTGTTTTGTGTTCGAATCTAGTTTCAGATTTTGTAATAAATATGGAAGACGATGGTGCACAAGTGATGGATAACAATAATAACGAGAATGATTTTGATACGAATGGGAAAGGAAAGAAACACAAGGGAAAACACGATAAACCAAAGCCATGGGATGAAATAGATGTCGATCGTTGGAAGATTGAAAAGTTTGAGCCTAAAGATAATCCGAGTGGTTTGCTTGAAGAAAGCTCCTTTTCTACTCTTTTCCCTGCGTACAGAGGTAATTCACACTTTTACTACTTTACCCTTGTTCAAAGTCATTGCTTTTTAGTTTTTAGTACTATCGTTGCTTGAATGTTGTCAATTTTATGTGTATAGTGAGTTTTACTTGGTGGGGTGTTTGCACTAGCTTAATTAGCCTGCTTATGGGCTTATTGTTTATGAAAAAAGCCGATAAACTCATTTTTTAAGAGAGCTCGTCAGTGAACTTAAGTTGATGAGCTCATAAGCTCTAGATAGTGAGGTTATCGGCTTTCTCATAATTAAATAAGCCCATAAGCCGGCCAAATAAGCTAATTCAAACACCCCCATATTGTTATATTGTGTGTTTTGTGAAAGATATTAAGCTCCTTAAGGTGTTTGGGTAAGATTATATAGAAAAGGTTATAGCTTTATGCGATGATTTAGGATAACAGGTGTAAGCTTCAAAATTTTGAGCCTTTTGAATTTCATAAGCTATTTTAAGCTTAAACCTATGTAAATATTCAGCGGTGAATTCACAAAGTGTATCGTTACGAATGTTATTATCATTAAAGTTATGCAATTGTTTCTTACTATGTATTAATCGAGTGTAGGTTTCCCATTTAATCAGTTCAATTCCAAAAGCATATACGTAGTGTTTTAACATTTTTCCAAATAAGATCTGATAAATAATAGATTGTAACACGCGTAACTTCAAGGTATGCTTGCCAGTGGCGACGTTAGTGGTAATATAATGACACCATGTTCATAGAGTAAGAACCTTTGTTTTTTCCTCTTACTGTCGTATAACTTGCAGAAGCGCTACGATGCAAACAAATGAACAGTAATTTGTTTTTTCTTTGATAAATATACTGCATGTTTGGGAAAGTTGGCTGTAGTCGCAAACTGTTAGTAGTTGTAGATTTAGCTGAAAATGACATAAAAGGGCACAGAGACGAGGATCTCCATAGTAAACACATTTTAAGGGTAAAAGCGTAAGTATTTACTAAGTACTTTCTTTTTTGTTTATCGAGCTAGCTCTTTTTTTCAAAATAAAAGCTAAAGCTTTGTCATTTAAACGAGACTTATTTTAATGAGAGGTTTTTTTCCCGAATTTAAAAGCTAAAGCAGATAAAATTCTTTATAGGCATGTGCTAAGCATAATCATATTTTTGAATTTTATATGATATTGCATAATACGTAGGTGTTCTCAATCATCAGTCTGTTATTCACATGGTACCATATTTTAGTTGAGTACTTGAGTGCTCCCTTTACATTTCAAGTAATCGTGTATATGATAAGCCGAACATTTTCACGGCTTATGTGGCTATTTTTGTTTACACCTAGTATAAGATGTACTTATAGAGCCTAACTGAAGAATGTCTGATATGCAGAGACGTATTTACAGGAAGTTTGGCCTATCGTTAAAAATGCATTGAAACAACATGGAATTAAGGGTCACCTGGATTTGGTTCGTAATCGAAACATTCTTCTTTGTGAATCTTAATTAGTATTTATTTTTGCTTAGCTTTTTTATTGTGTACTTGTGAATGTTTAGGTTAAAGGATCTATGACCGTTTCCACTACTAAAAAGACGTACGATCCCTATATTATAATAAAATCTAGGGATCTGATCAAGCTTTTGTCAAGAAGTGTTCCTGCACCTCAGGTACACATGTTTATTAAATAAATGTCTATTCTTTAGTCTTTTGTAAACTAACTGCTGCATGTGATATACTTTGATGTGAAGTTCTTACCCAAGTGATTGTTGTTGCAGGCACTTAAGGTTTTAAATGATGAAATGCAGTGTGACATCATCAAGATTGGTGGTTTAGTAAGAAAGAAGGTAGTGATTGCTGCTGTGCAACTTATGTCGTTGTTGTTCGAATGGTTCATTATTTTGTAAGATTTGATTTAAGAACGCTGGCTGCCATTATATTTACAGGAAAAATTTGTAAAACGAAGGCAGCGGTTGCATGGACCAAATAATTCCACTTTAAAGGTGTGTAACTATTTCATTATTATTTTTATATGGCAATCTCATAATAGTGCTATATGATGATATTTTTGTACTCGTAATATTACTCACCAAGATAAGAACGGACAAATAGCATACCCAAGTATGTACAGCCTCATACATTATTTTGTTAAAATACATTTTTATAGCATTATTGGTATGTGATCATATTTGATACTAGAGTTGTTTTATGAGATGAAACAGAAGGCAAAAAAAAAAAGTATTAGCAGGTCATACAAGTTTGACTGACACTGACCTGACCTGACCTAACATAAGCTAACTGTTATCTCCTGAATCTGTTTGACCTGTTACCCAGCAGGCCAGCACATACACCTTGCCAAACACGTTCTCCTTGATATCCTATTAGTCAACTTATATTTATACTAATAACGTTTTGTTTAAGCTACATTCTAATTGTAGTTGACCTTTTCTTTTTTCCTCTTTGTATTTGATTTATGTGTGTTTGTTTCTGAGTATCTTGTTCAAATGCAGGCATTGGAGATTTTGACAGGCTGCTATATTCTCGTTCAGGTGTAACTTCTTATATCAGTTCGTTCATAAAGCTTCTAATTATAAATCCCATTTCTTAGAGCACAACATATTGTTCCTTAATTTAAGACTTTATTTGCTTTCTATTTGTTAATTTAAAGGGAAACTCAGTAGCTGCGATGGGCTCATTTAAAGGCTTAAAACAAGTGAGGAGGATTGTAACAGAATGCATGTTGAATCAATTGCATCCCTTGTATAATATTAAAGTAAGTTCCCTTTTTTTTGTTTGGCATATACACTCTTATAATTTACATATAATGCATACAACCTACTAATTTTTATTTTATTGTTAAAAGATAGGTTATTTCACAAATATATTTTTTTAATCATATCAAACTCACTTTAATTAAAAAAAATTAGTCGGTAAAAAGTGTTTCAGGTCAATTCAGTTGTACCAAATAAGTATCCATTTTTTACACAATTACACATCCCTATTAATATTATTTATCATTATTTGATGCATTCTGTCTTTATGTAATGTGTGTATGTTATCCAACAGATTCTAATGATGAGGAGAGATCTTGCGAATAATCCAGAACTAGCAAATGAGAACTGGGATAGGTTTCTTCCGAAGTTCAAAAAGTATGATGTTTGTGTTATTCTTATGGCTATCGATTTGCATTTGTAGAATTTAGATATAACAACTGGTTATCTTCTTTTTCAGGAAAAATGTTAAACAAAAGAAGGTCAAGACCAAGGAAAAGAAAGAATATACACCTTTCCCTCCACCACAACCACCAAGCAAGGTGAGCGATCACCATTTTCCGAACACTCAATCTTTTTATACTGATGATATAATGCTACATATCACTTACAAAAGGCATCTCAGTACTTACGTAATTAAAATGATAGTACTTATAACTAAACGTGGCTTTATATGTTTTCAGATCGACCTGCAACTAGAAAATGGTGAATACTTCTTGAACGAACAAAAGAAGTCTAAAAAGCAATGGCAAGAAAGGCAGGAAAAACAAGCAGAAAAAGCTGCAGAGAACAAGCGCAAGAGGGAAGAAGCATTTAAGCCTCCAGAGGTATAGTCATTAAGTTCATGCTCAGAATATGTTCTTATAACTTATATAATCATACATCTGTTTTTTATAAACATCTTTTTTGTGATCTTTAGGAACCAAAAATGCAAGATGATGGTAAAAACGAGAAGGATGATATTGCAGCAATAGCTACATCCTTGAAGGTTAACTTTATACTACGTATATGAGATCATCTGATGTGCAATATGTGTATGTGGCCAACTGAATGGGGTTGGGCAGTGGTTCAAAATGGGTAATCTTGTGTGCTGGTTGGATTGGGCTTGCCTAAATATTTCTCTAAATAATGTTTTACATATAATAATTATATTATTTCAGCAAGATGATTAACTTAATGGAATAAAAATGATTAAAATTTTATCTGCCTTATAAATATACTTTGGCTTACCCTTAACCTGTCCGGCCCATTTGACATGTTCCCTTGTATGTTATTATTCATTTTTTCACAAGTTCGTTTTTTTATTGTGTTGGACCCCGTTAAAAGTAAACCTTATCCCAAGTCATCTCGTTCGTAATTGTCACCTTTATGAATACGTTTCTTTTTTGTTTGGATTTTAATTGGAGCTGTTAAATTATGCAGAATAAAGCAAAGGAGTTTGGGAAAAGTAAATCTGCTTATAAAATAGACGCTGAAATGTTTATCGCAACAGCAGGTGAGCCGTCTAAGAAAAAGTCCAAGAACAAGAAGTAATTGCTGCATCTAATATGCCTGTTGTTAGGAGTGATTAATCAATAACATTGTCGGACCAACTTTTTTATGTATATCATAAACATTTTGGAATTATTGATGTGAGCAAATACAATGTTCTATTGAGGACCATACTACTACCAAATTATTCAATATCATGTGGTACCTAAAGGGTAAAACCAATTTTTGTTCTATAATTGCAATTGTTGTATCAACTACAGAGTCATTTTTATCCTCTTACAAGACTCGGTCATCTATAATCTTTTAACAACTCTTAACTTGTTAAGTCATTTTTTTAGTTAAATCATTGTTTTAAACTAATTTACTGTGAAGGTAATCATTATGTGCCGAAGGCGTCTGAGGCTGCATGAGGGGTCTCCTCATGCGTAAGCCACATTACGAAGGGGTTTCTCTCACGCACAGCCTTGTGATCTTTTATTGGCTTGGTCATGGTAGTGGTTGAACGAAGGAGCAAGTGAGGGTTGTGTGTTTGCGAGTGTGTTTTATATATTTAATGGTCGAGGGTTATGTGGGGTGTGAGCGATGTCGGAGTGAGAGGATGATTGTGTGACGCGCTGTGTTAGAGGGTTTTGGTAAATGAGGACTACCATCCGAAAAGAGGAAAAAACGGAGTCTTTGTCACGTCTTGTGAAATTCTACTAATATAATTTTTAAAAAGTATTCAGTAGTGATAGTGTTTAATCCAAGGTTGCGAAAATCGTGAATTGTTGTTGGTGGGTCGACCCTCTTGTAGCTTTAGGTATTTTCGGTGAGTTTTAGGTATTTACGACAAAAATTGACTTATACCAACAGCTTGTAATAGATATAAACAACGACTATAAGTGATTAAAAGAAGTTTCCGGCGTGTTTATGGTATTTCTGACAAGATTTGCAAGTTTCCAATAAGTTTGACCACCGTTAACTATCATTGACCACCGTTAACCACCCTTGACCGATTTGTTTGCCCGATTTGCACAAATCAAAAAGGTTGATAGTCGATTAGCGCCTAGACAACGATTAATCAACTTTGTATACTTTTATTTCAACACTGGTCTAATCTTTGAGAGAAATGTTTACCTAACTTGGATAATTGAAATAAAGTAAGCAATTCAACTTAATCATTTACTTTTTCGAATTCTAAACTAAGACGCGGTTGGATGGATTAGGCTAGACACACTCGTGACCTGCAGACGACCTGTCACATCAGTTTTCTCTCTCCGACGACCTGACGACCAAACTGCCACAATGGGGCGACCGATTTTTTTTTTTTTTTTTTTTTTTTTTAATTAATTTATTTAAACAAACTAATAAATTAAAATAAAAAAACAATAAATAACAAAAACAAAAACTATAAGACTGAGACAAAATTGTAAATGTTAAAAGCTCAAGGGTGTAAAGTGCATATGACTTAAAAGTCATCATCTTCAACCCCCCATCATGTTCATCTTCAACCTCAGTTTCACAATGCCACTCTCTTTGAATTTTTTTTCTTTTAAAAGTGGTAAAAAAAAGAAGAAGAAAAAAGGGTGTTTTGTGTATTAGGCTAGACACACTCGTGACCTGCAGACGACCTGAAGACGACCAAACTGCCACGGTGGGGCGACCGATTTTTTTTTTAAACAAACTAATAAATTAAAATAAAAAAAAATAAATAAATAACTAAAACAAAAACTATAAGACTAAGACAAAATTGTAAATGTTAAAAGCTCAAAGGTGTAAAGTGTATATGACTTAAAAGTCATCATCTTCGACCCCCCATCATGTTCATCTTCAACCCTAGTTTCACAATGCCACCCTCTTTGAACTTTTTTCTTTTAAAAGTGGTAAAAAAAAAAAAAAAAAAGAAAAAAAAGAGAGGGTGTTTTGTGTATTAGAATTCGGTCGTTCAAATGACCCAATTGTGAATTCGATCCACCCACAACCGATCGAGACACAATACCCACACTGGCGGCGACCGATCGGAACCGAAGTCGACCGATCGGAACCGAGGTCGACCGACCACAGTGTCTAGCCTTAGAATTCGGTCGTTCAAACGACGCAATTGTGAATTCGATCCACCCACGACCGATCGAGACACAATACCCACACTGGCGGCGACCGATCAAGACCGAAGTCGACCGATCGAGTTCGACCGACCACAGTGTCTAGCCTAACGGTTTGCAAGTTTATTTGCTCAAGTTGGTGAAAATGATAGATGTGACGCCCATAATTCGACATATCCAGCTTTTATGTGACACCCATAATTCGACATATCCAGCTTTTAGGACCCCAACAAACTATTTGTAAACTAATAATATGTTGTTTTTGGCTATATAGAGAAAATGCAACTCAAATTTATATTTAATTAGTTGTCGAACCAAAAGACTAATATCATAAACCACCAGTAACAGGAGTATATGTTAAATGTACTATCCATCCAACATCAACTTATTTCTTGATCTTCTTCATCTTGGTTTCTAGAGTGATATTCCAATTTTTATTTCTACATGAACTTAAGAAAAGTTAGTCTAGCGGTCAGTCTCCTGAAATTCTAACATACAGTATCAGTTTCAAACTTTATGATGTAAACATTGGGGTTGATCGTGGAGAGGTCTAGTGTTGCGATACTTTGGTTAAACCTTGTATATTTAATTGGAAGACTCGTCTTCTATAAATAAACTAAATAAGGAAATCTTTATCCATTTATGATAAGGTGGTTGTAAACACTAAAGTTTTACGACCCCTAGACAGTGTACCTAACCGTTTTAGTATAGTAAAGGTAAAACTGGGGATTAATCGTTCTCTAAGGTAATAGTGAGGTGGGTTCGTAGAGTATGACGAACTGATTTAAAAGACGCATAAGATTATTTTTTGTTTAATTGAAAGTGTGAAAAACTAGAAGGGGAGTTGAATAGTTTTTACAGTTTTAAACTTTTCTTCGCTTTGTAAACTTAACGTGATTTCAAAGTAAAGCAAACAATCAAGCAATATATATAAAGCAAGTAAGGAAAGAAATGATCAAACCATACAACACAGATGTTTATAGTGGTTCGGCTACAAGGACTCTCTTCCTTTCCCTACTTCACTCCTCGAGCCTCTAACTCGAGAGTTTTTTCTTCACTAAGAAACAAGCTCCCTTCTAGGCGGAGAAAACCTTTACACGTCGCTTACTCTTTATCCGGTACTAAGCTAAACACCGGGTTCTTTACAAGGGTACAACCACTCCCGTTGGTTCTTTAACAAGGGTACAACCACTCCCGACACTCTATGTGTTTTGAGGACTAAAACACTAACCGAACTCTACTGAATAAATGGTATAGACAATGATGTGTGAATTAATACAATATCACACAGTAACTAAACTAAAGATTTACACCACTGTATTAAACATTGATGCTTGATTTCTTTGCTACAAAAGAAATAGTTGTGCTTGAATGATCAGCTTGCTATTTATAGGCAAAACTGACTAGACAACCCGCGAATTTAGCGGATCCCAAAAATTGGTTCCACCCTTATACTGGTTTGGTTCCGCGGGGACAAGCCAGCTAAGGGATTTCCAAATCTTTCCATATATTGTCAAGTCTTGTCAAGATCTTCCAAAGTCAACTCTTTAGCTTCAAGATCTTTCCAAAATATATTGTAAAGTCAACTAAGATATGTAAATGATGCATGCCATGATGTCATGTGTATTTCCATTTTTAAGAAATAAAAATAAACATGTAAATGTATATATGTATGTAATATGTAATTCCTAGTGATCATGTGATATGTAAATGTGTTTTAAAAGTCTTGTTACTAAAATGTAAAAGACTTTAACATATACTTATGCTTTGCTAAAGATAAACCTTATATTTGTCATTAACAAAATTAAGAAAAGATCGTAAAATATAAATAACGTTTTTAGGACGATATTTGTATTAACAATCTCCCCTTTTTTGTTGATGACAAAACATAATGTTTATTTTTAAGCAATGGAGTAAGTTAAGTGAAAGTCTTTTAAAAATATAGATTAAGTTAGTTTTATGCAAGATTTGAAAACTATTTTAAGCATAAAAACGTGTAATATTATGCTAACAGTGATGTATGAACTTAATCCTTTCTCCCCTTTTTTGTCGAAACAAAAAGAAGATATGCGTAGCGGAATGCGGTGAACGTTTCTTGGTTATTACTCCCCCTAAATTGGAGTACCAAGATTGTTTCAATGATTTTGAGAACTTAAAGCTCCCCCTTGGATTATATTCCCCCTAATTGGAGTTCCAAGTTCATGATGCATGAATGAACCTACAAAACAAAAGTTAGTGTATGATATGCTCCCCCTCGATGTATACTCCCCATTGCTAGGGTACCAACGTATACATTTTGTTGGGAATTAAATATTCAAGAAGTTTAATATCGGGTTCTATTCAAAGAAATACTCTAAGTGTGATTCTGCTGCTAGAGCATTTGGTTCCTGCTGATAATGTTTGTTTCTGCTGCTAGAACATTTGATTCTGCTGCTAGGCTTAACATTCTGCTGCTGAAGGATTCTACTGCTAGCGTTAACATTGCTGCTGCTAATGTACATTCTGCTGCTAAGTGGATAAGTATGAAAAGATATTATGTGTATTTTGGTCAACAATATACGGTAGATAATATCTTACCCCATGTGCTTAGTTAACAAGTTGTGTACACAGATACATGTTGTATCTTATGTACTGACACACTCAAGATAAGTTAGCAAGTAATTCGACTAGACTTTAAGCAATATTGTAAAGATCTTCTTGGACTATAAAAGAAGATCTTAGACTAGATACTATGTGTCGTTGTGTTAAAAATACTAAGAACTTTCATATCTGTTAGAACCAAAAACAAACACAAAAATACACAAGTAAGAAAAACTTAAGATTCAAGGTTGTAACCCTAGTGATAACTCAAGATCACTCGTATTATTATCATTAATAATAATATTGAATCGTTTGGTGATAATCTTTCATTGTTCACTGTCATATAACAAACACAACTACAACTGTTCCATTTCCATAACACAAATAACCTTCTAAGTGTGATTAAGTAGATTCCGCATTCTTAATCATATTAACTCAATATATCATACACACAAAGTACAAAAGGTTTAACCACCTTAACCGTGTGTCGAATCCTAACAAGTGGTATCAGAGAAAGGCTGATATTATTGATTTAGAAGAAGAAGCTTAAGAAATGGATGTTCAGGATACTGCTACATATGTTGCTGCAAAGTTGCCCATGATCAAACAAAATGAGTTTGAGTTATGGAGGTTGAGAATTGAGCAATATTTTATGGTTCAAGATTATGCTCTTTGGGATATCATTACATATGGTGATTCTTTTTCACTAGGCTATTCAGATGCTATCATTGAAGGCAAAACATTAAGACAAAGAAATACTGGACCAATTTCAAATGAAGAAAGGATACAGAAGAGAAATGATCAAAAAGCAAGAAACTTGTTGCTTATGACCATTCCTGGTGAACAGATGCTATCCTTTAGCAAGTATCCAGATGCAAAAACTCTTTTTGAAGAGATTTGTGCATGGTTTGGTGGTAATGAAACTACCAAGAAAACACAAAAGACATTGCTGAAACAACAATTTAAAAATTTCAGTTCAAATAGCAATGAATCTCTTGATAAGTTGTTTTCTAGATTACACAAGCTTGTCAGTCAGCTGAGTGTATTGAGTGTTGAGATAGCAAAGGAAGATCTTAACATGAAGTTTTTGAAAAGTCTACCTGATGAGTTCCATACTCATGTGGTTGTCTGGATGAACAAGCCAGATATTGAAACCATGAAACTCAATGATTTGTTCAATAACTTCAAAATTGTTGAACAAAGTCTAAAGAAGTCTGGAATCTATAGTACTAGCTCTGGGAATGTGGCACTCTTGTCATCTCCTAGTATTAGTAAGTCAGAAGAGGTAGATGAAGTTGAAGGTGTTTCTACTACTATTTATGGTGGTCTTTCTACTATTTCACAAAAGAATGTTGCAGGACTTGGAGATCCGACATTCTATGTTTTCATGTCTAGTCAAACTAGTGGTTCTTCTCTAATTCATGAAGATATTGATCAGTTGGATGATAATGATCTGGAAGAGATGGACATCAAATGACAGGTTGCTTTACTTAGCATGAGGGCTAAGAAGTTCTGGCAGAGAACTGGTAAGCAGATTACCATTGATGGTAATGAAACTGCTGGGTTTGATAAGAAGAAAGTGGAGTGTTTCAACTGTCATAGGTTAGGACACTTTGCTAAAGAATGTAGAAACCCAAGGAAGCAGGATAATAGAAGCACATGGTATAGGCAAGAGAAGAAGAAGGAAGTCACAGTTGAAGAACCAAGGGCTATGCTAGCCATAGATGGGGTTAACTATGACTGGAGCTTCATGGCTGATGAAGAGGAAGCACCAACAAATGCTGCTCTTGTGGCCACTGAGACTGCTCTAATGGCCTTCTCTGATTCAGAGGTAAATTCCATAACCAAATGTTCTGAATCATGTTCTGCTCTTAAAGAAAATGAAGAACTTAAAAGAAAAGATGATAATAGGCGAGAATAACTAATTATTGCCTTAGCTAATTTAAGTAATCATAAAAGAGCTATAGGTGTGCTTGAAAAACAAATTGCACACTTTCAAGGTAATGAATCTAGGTTTACTGATGACTTAAATGCTTTAAAAAGAGGTATAGCATTTAGAGATGAATTACTTACTAGTCAAAGTAAACAATTAGCTGAAACCAATAATAAAACTGAAAATGTTAAGATAACTGTAGATGCTTTAGCTCATGCCTTAGAGGGAATGAATAAGATTTGGGAAGCTCAAGTAATCGATAAAGCTAAGTCTGGTTTAGGATACAAATCTGTTCCTCCACCATATAGAGGTGTTCCTTCATCTCCAGGTGTTGACCTAGCACACACAGGTTTTGCTGAGTTTCAAGAACCAATAATGCAATATGGTTCTAAGTCTACTGAGGGTCCTAAGATAAAAAAAAATAAATGAAAGTTTAGATAAAACTTTACTTTATCAGGACAAGGTGTCCTTTGTTAAGAAAGGAGATGCTATAGTTGTTGAGGATTGCACAACTGATAGTGATGAAGAAGAACAGGTTATGTCTAAACCTGAAGTGGTTAAGAAAGTAGGAACAAGTGTTCCTAAGATAGTCAAACACAATACTGCTAAGCCTAAATCAAACATTAAGCATGTTAGGCAACCAGTTAGATATTGTGAGCAATATAGAACCACCAACAAGCCCAGAGGTAACCAAAGAAATTGGAATAATCTCAATTCTAACCAACTAGGTGATGACTTTGCTTTTTATAACAAAGCTTGTTACACACGTGGTAGTTTTGACCATCTTGTAGCTTTCTGCAACCATTGGGTAACTGGGTATGAAAACAATAGGGTGAATTTCAAAAGAAAAACTCCTCAAACTCACTTTCACTCTAGTTCTAGTGTTAATAGAACAAAACCCAGAACAGTCTCAAACAAGTCTATCTCAAACACAGATCCTGCTGGTAGACGAATGGTTCCTGCTGCTAGACTAATTGTTCCTGCTGCTCGATCATCTATGACTGTTAACCTAAAATCAACAGCTAAGAGTGCAAAAACATTTTTCAAACATGCACCAAAGACTGTTCTAAGGCCCATTCAAACAAAAGCAGTGGTTCAAAAACAAGTTTGGAAACCAAAGGGTAGAACTGAAAAGCTAGTAGTTCCTGCTGGTAAGCAATCAGTTCATTCTGCTGCTAAGGGAAACAGGGCAAATGCTGTTAAGGCCTCAGCATGTTGGATTCTTAAATCCAATGTTGTATCAACTGTCCTTAAAAGATTAAATTACATTGATGCAAGAGGCAGATCCAAGTCAGTAATGGCTTGGGTCCCCAAAAGAAACTAATACTTCTCATTTATGTGCAAGAACATTCAATTGATCAACAAGAGGATCAAGGATACTCAGATAGTGGATGTTCAAGGCACATGACAGGCAACAAGTCTTATCTCTCAGACTTTCAATCAATAGATGGAGGCTATGTTACCTTTGGAGGAGGTGTTGGTGGCAAAATTTCTGGTAAAGGTACCATTAAAACTGGAAATTTAGATTTTGAAGATATGTTCTATGTAAAAGAGCTAAATTATAATCTTTTTAGTGTCTCACAAATGTGTGACAAAAAGAACAATGTTCTTTTCTGTGAGACTGAATGTCTTGTACTTTCTCCTGATTTTAAGATGCCTGATGAAAATCAAGTACTTCTTAAAATTCCTAGAAAGGGTAATATGTACAGTGTTGACATGAAGAACATTGTTCCTAAAAAGGATTTAACTTGTCTTGTTGCAAAGGCCACATTGGATGAATCAATGAAATGGAATAGAAGGCTTGGTCATATTAACTTCAAAACCATAAATAAAATTGTTAAAAATGGTTTGGTAAGAGGTTTACCTCACAAAAGATTTGAAAATGATCAAACATGCATTGCTTGTCTTAAAGACAAACAACACAAAGCCACTTGTAAGCCCGAGATTTTTAACTCTATCAATCAATCAATCATTGTTTATGCTTCATATGGACTTATTTGGACCTATTTCAGTAAGTAGTATAATGCATAAGAGATATTGTCTTGTTATAATTGATGACTATACCAGATTTACATAGGTTTTCTTTCTATCTACTAAGGATGAGACTTCAAGCATCCTTAAGACTTTCATTACACAGATAGAAAACTAAGTAGACAAGAAAGTGAAAGTCATTAGATGTGATAATGGGACTGAGTTTAAGAATAGAGTTTTTGATGATTTCTGCAAACAAAAAGGTATTAGGAGAGAATTTAGTGTTGCTAGACCTCCACAACAGAATGGAGTAGTTGAAAGAAAGAACAGAACACTAATTGAAGCTACTAGAACTATGTTAGCTGATTCCAAGCTACCTATAACTTTTTGGGCTGAAGCAGTCAACACTACTTGCTATGTCCAAAATAGAGTTTTAGTTATTCAGCCTCACAATAAGACATCATATGAACTTTTTAGAGGTAGAACTCCTGCAATAGGATTTCTTAGACCTTTTAGATGTCATGTGACAATTCTCAATACCTTAGACCATTTAGGAAAATTCGATGGTAAAGCAGATGAAGGATTCTTTGTTGGATATTCTCTTAATAGCAAAGCATTTAGAGTATACAACACAAGAACTATGATTGTAGAGGAAAATCTACATGTGGAGTTTTTAGAGAATAAATCCAATGTAGAAGGTCAAGGACCAAAATGGCTATTTGATCTTGAATCTCTATCCAAATCAATGAATTATGTGCCTGTTGTTGCAAAAACTAATGATTTTTCAGGTTCACAAGCAACAGATGAGGCAAGGTTAGAAAAGGGGACAAACCAAGATCATGTTTGGATGCCAATATGGTCAAGTACAAGTGTGGAATCAACTTCAACAACTGATGAATCTTCTTTTGGCAAAGCTAAAGAAGGTGTTGAAGATGAAAAGAAAGAAGATGGAACTCAGGAACAACAAATTGTTTCTGCTGGTGATTCTGCTGCTAGGCCAAATGATTCTGCTGCTGGCCCTTCAGAAACGAAAGAAGCAGAATTTTTAGACAATGAGGTGGATTTCAACAATCTTCCATCAAATTATCAAGTTCCTTCTACTCCACAAACAAGAATTCACAAAGTCCACTCCCTAGATAATGTGATTGGAGATGTACAATCAGGTGTGAAGACAAGACAACAACTGATGTCTTCAGACCAACAAGGGCTTCTTGATGCCCTTTATGCTTCAAAGCAGCATGAGTTTTCAAACTCTTGCTTGTTTGTATGTTTTCTCTCACAAGATGAACCAAAGAACATTCTGAAAGCCTTATATGATTCAAGCTGGGTAGAAGCTATGCAAGAGGAGCTTCTTCAGTTCAAGATTCAGAAGGTATGGGTGCTAGTTGATTTACCTAAGGATGCAAAGGTAATTGGCACTAGATGGGTTTTCAAGAATAAAAGGGATGAAAGGGGTATAGTGATTAGGAATAAGGCTAGATTAGTAGCCCAAGGGTACACACAACAAGAAGGGATAGACTATGATGAAGTTTTTGCTCCTGTAGCAAGAATTGAGGCAATTAGGCTTTTCTTAGCTTATGCTTCATTTTTAGGATTCAAAGTTTACCAAATGGATGTCAAGAGTGCATTTTTATATGGAACAATTGAAGAAGAGTTGTATGTTTCACAACCTCCAGGCTTCATTGACCCACAACATCCAAACAAAGTGTACAGAGTAGTTAAAGCTCTCTATGGCCTTCATCAGGCACCAAGAGCTTGGTATGCAACACTAGCTTCCTACTTATTAGAAAATGGATTTCAAAGAGGAAAGATTGATCCGACACTTTTCATCAAACAGCACAAGAAGGATCTTCTGTTAGTGCAGGTGTATGTGGATGACATTATCTTTGGATCTACTAGGAAGGAGATGTGTTTAGAGTTTGAGAAACTTATGCATGATAAGTTTCAGATGAGTTCTATGGGAGAACTCACATTCTTTTTGGGTCTGCAAGTTAAGCAATCAAATGAAGGAATCTTTATCTCTCAGGACAAGTATGTTGCAGAGATACTTAGAAAATTTCAATTTGCTGATTCAAAAGTAGCAAGCACTCCAATAGATTCTGAGAAACATCTTCTTAAAGACTTAGATGGAGAAAATGTAGATGTACACACATACAGATCTATGATAGGCTCCTTGATGTATCTTACATCATCTAGACTTGACATCATGTTCTCTGTTTGTGCTTATGCAAGATTTCAAGTAACTCCAAAGGTTTCTCATTTAACAGCAGTCAAGAGAATTTTTAGATATCTCAAGGGTCAACCTAGGTTGGGTCTATGGTATTCAAGGGAATCTCCTTTTGACTTGGTAGCATTTTCGGATAGTGATTATGCTGGTGCTAGCTTGAACAGGAAGTCAACAACTGGAGGATGTCAATTCCTTGGGTGTAGACTTGTCTCATGGCAGTGTAAGAAGCAAACAATTGTGGCTAATTCAACAACTGAAGCTGAATATGTAGCTGCTGCAAGTTGCTGTGGCCAAGTTCTATGGCTTCAAAACCAACTTCTTGACTATGGGTACAATTTCTTAAACATTGTTATTCATATTGATAATAGTAGTATGATGAGTGTCTAAATACTCATCATTTTATACCCATCTGAACTGCCAAAATATCCAAAAACACTCAGAAATGCATCAAAATACTGAAAATATCCCAGGATTGTGTTTTATATGTTTCAGATGCAAAATGAGTAAAAACAGATAAAAAATGAACAAAGTTTGCAAAATTGGCAGTTTTAGTCCCCCAACTTTCATAAAATGTCAAAAATAGTCCCTGGAATTCAAAAATGTGGAGTTTTATCATTCAAGATCCCTGAAATATTATAAGTTGTCAAAAATTGGTCCTTGAATGAATTTTTGGGCAAATGGCAGAAAAGGTCCTTCAACTTTTGAAAATGACAAAAATAGTCCTTGGAAGTTTAAATTTGGAAAATTATCAATTATAGTCCTTGGATTATTTACAAATGGCAAAATTGGTCCTTATAACAAACTTTGGAAAGTTGTCATTTTCAGTCCCTCAAAAATCCAAAATTACAAAATAGTCCTTGTGTTTAAACTATAAACTAAACCCAGATCCTATAAAAAACTAAAACCTGGCCCAAACTCTAAACCCGGATCCAACCCAACCCCGTTTAAATAAATACCAGTCAAACCATCAGTCAAACCCACCTTCACCTTTATCCCTTCCCTCCCACTTCACTGTAACACCAATACCACCACACACCTCACCTGGTTTTGGCCACCTGCTACTTCCACCTCACCCCCAGCTCATAACCTACTCCCCTACTTGCCCCCTCCACCTCACATAACATTCCAATTTTCTTTAATTGCTCCAAACTGCTAAAATAACTTTTGGCGCCAAAACACAAGTGGTCGAATGAGATGTAATGAAGCCACATGGAGGGCTTGGATAGTGTAAAAGTTATCAGAGAGATATTTTGGAAGCATTAAAAGGCACAAAGAAGCAGAGGAAAGAGTAGTAGGTGTTAGAGTAGTGTAACTTAGTTTAGTTTATGTCGTATTTACAATTTTATTGTAATTTTCTTCTGGGTTTCATAAATTAAGAGTTATTCAAGTTATTTAAGATGTAATGGAAGTATTTAATCTAAGCAATTTCAAGTTTTTAGTAATAACTGATTTTCCTGCCAAATCGTTTGTTCTTTAATTTCTATGATTATGATGTTATAAGTAATATTTAATGTTCCAATAAGCTTATTAAAGCTTGTTTAAGCTTATTAATGCACTGGGTTTTATCCTTGTCAACAAAAAGCCATGGTCAACGAAAGTCAAACCTTGGGTCAAATAAGCTAAACTGGGGTTAATAAGCTGAAATTCTGGAAGCTTATGGTTTAGTGGCTTCATGGGAAGCCTATAAGTGAGTTTCTGGTCCTAGTTCTCTGGTTCATAGTTCAATTCGATTGTGAGTAATTTTCAAGTTTTCTTAATTCTTCATTTCACTGTTCTGTAGCTTGTTAGTAGCTTATCATTGTAATTTCTAGCTTATTACTAGTTTAGTAGTCATATTTCATTTAGTTTCACAGTTTTAATTAGTTTGTTTCTTCTTTTCACTTAAAAATCTAATAAAAGCCAAAAATAGATAAAATAAACTAGCTTATTAAAACTGTTTCATTCTCAGTCACAAGTTCATTTTCAATAGCTTATTATACTTAGAGTACCATTAGAATTCATTTCATTACCTAAAAACATCAAGCTCAGTTAGAAAATACCAAAACAGTCCCCTAAAGGACTGTTTGGTTTAAGCAGTCAATCAGGCAAAACCACAGTGCTACTGTAGATTGACCACAAGCTCTACTTTGTTCTAGATTTTCTTGACCATAAGAAGCTTTTTCCAAGTTCTATTTAGCCACATTAGTTGATCAGTTGGTTTTGAGCACTTTGTGAGATTTTCAGTCCCTCAACTGCTCAAACAAGCTCTTATAAGCCACAAGCTTATTTGGCTCTTGTATTTGGTATTTCTGAGTTCCCCTAGGCCTAATGAGTGAGTACCCAAAAGCTTAGAACCTCTGCACAAGGCTACACCCAAAACAGCCCACACAAGTAAAAAAAATCTGCATTTTTTTCGTATTTAGTCATTCTACAGCAGTTTTTGTCGATTTTTCATTTCTTCATCTTAAGGAGTTAGAAGCTAAAATTTGGCACGCATATAGTTCCCTAGCTTGTGTACTTCGCCATATTTTTAGTTTATTTTTTAGAATTTTTTATACCAGCCTTTTGATGCCTTGAAAAGCTGCATTTTTGCCCTGTGCAACAGAAAAATCAGCATTCATTTGGCTTATTTTGAGGTTTCCAGCTTATAGGCCTAGCTTTTCCTTGTTCCTTTAGATCATTTGTAAGTATCTCAGTCCATTTTAGCTTTGTCCAATAGCTTTTAGCTTATTTTCAAGCTTTTAGCTTGTTTTGAAAAATCCAAGCTCAAAAGCTTGGCTGTTAAGCCATTAAGCTTCTAAACTGCTTATTTCTTAGTTCTAAAATTTTTGTCTTCATTAAAGTTGTTTATTTTCAGTAGTGTAATAAGTTTGTAGTATAAAGTTTTAGATAAAAACCACTTTTAAGAAAGTGATAGCTTCTATTTAAGAAGCTTGAGCTTTTTAGCTTATTTTTCTACTTTTTAATTAAGCACTTTCTGTTTTTATAATTTTCTTACCTTTCTGCAACCATAGAATAATTATAGAAAAAGTTTCATAATTTTCTTTGTTTGTTTAGTATTTATTAGAATTTAAAATAGTTAAAAAGTATTTAAAATAATAAATAATTAATAATAAATAGAGAAAAAGCATAAAAAATATATTTTCAGTTTTAAAATTAGTTTTATAATATTTTAGATTTTTCTAAATTATAATTTCATTTTTCTAGGTTAATTTTATATTTTCTTGTATTTTAAGTTATTTTTAAATCATTAAAAATAGTTTTTAATTAATAATAATTAATTAAATAGTTGTAAAAATAATTTTAATTTTCCAATAATTTTCTTTTATTATTAGGTTTGTAAAAATATAATTTTCATATTTGTAGGCTTTTTATTTCTCAATTCTCACGTTTTATTTAGTACGTTTACGTAAATTTAAATTTAACGTACGCGTTTTTAGTTTTAAACGTTTCTAAATAAATTGCTCTCACATACTTGTTCATATAGCTTGTTTAAGCTATTTCCTTTTATATTTCCTTAGTTTAATCTCTCACAACCTTATTCGTTCAATCATCACCCGATCACAAATTCGTTTTACTACAGATTTCACACCTCGCTGGGACTTAACGACCCGGGAATATTCTGTACTCCTTGGTAAATTGTATTGTGCCCTATATTGTTTGACTCTTGTTGACCATTTACCTGGACAGTTTTAGTTGACCGTTTGGGGCCGATCATAGTACAATTTGTATTATTAAAAATCCAGTGCAACATTCTAAAACAAAACACATTGAAATTAGACATCACTTTATAAGAGACTGCAATGAGAAAAGATTAATTCAAGTTCTTAAAATTGCTTCAGAATTCAATTTTGCAGATATGCTAACCAAAGCTTTTGATATTGGAAGGTTTCAGTACTTGGTAGCAAGTATTGGAATGCTTAATCCTCAATGATTGTAAACTTTGTGTTTTTGTAAATAATTTTTTGTTTGTGCTGCTGGTTTTAAAAGATACTACTGCTATTACAAAAGTTTGTGCTTCTAGTACAAATTTAAATTGTGTTATTCATACAGTTAGTCCTATGATTATTCTAATACAAGACAAGTACTTTGTACATTGTTCTTTTGGTTTTAGACTAACAATTTCAGGTATGATCATGTGAACACAAAAGGATATTTCAAGTGAAATGGAAGCAGCAGAATTGAGATACTAGTTGCTGACATAATATGTTTATGATAGAAAAAGTTTAGGAATTTCAAACCTCCTTAAAACTTCTTTCTTGAAACTTAATTATGATGTTTCACTTTGAATTGATGATTTAGTTGGTCAGATAGTAACTAACTCAACTCACTTTCTATCATTTTATACTTTCAAGTATAATGTGTTAATCTCAGGATATCTGATAGAAAGAACAGCTAGTAAAAGTGAATCTAACACTTGTGTTAGAGGCAACAATTGCTATGAGCTAGAAACCCTGTCAAGAAAGCCTTTTGAATAGGTTTATCTTTACACATGCAGTTATTTATAACTGAAAACATTGGTTCTCACACAACCAGAGGTTGCTTTAAACCAAAATTTTGATTAAGTGTCTGTTATACACTTAATCCCTTCAAAATGGTTGAAAGCAGTATGGTTTTTCATAATAAAATCAATTACATACTGCTAAGGCAAAAGTTTCTTAAAAGGATTTTCAAAGAGACTCAAAAAAAAAAAAAAAAAAACATCCATTGATGGACCATGAGTCAAATGCCCCATGAATCACCTCTCATAGGAGTTAACACACCTAGAAGTGATGAGGGCAGCAACTTAAACTTTTAAGGAATTGATGGCTTCATGTACAACATTGTCTAATAACAAGTTCTAAGTGATAGCTCAGATGATGGGGAAAGATACATTGTGAGAGATCTTCCAAACAAGGGGAGGATAAAATGTTATTTGCTTCAGGGGAGGAAACATCTCAGGGGAGGAAATAAAAGCCCAAGAAAGGAAGTTTAACCAATGAAAGGGGTTGAAAATGACAAGGACATTCCAAAGGAGAAAGTTCTATCTAGGTCAAACGAAGAAAAGTTTCAATTTCAATTCACTACGTTTGTTCATCACTTGCAAAGGCATGCTGATAGATGATTTCACTTGTTGAAACAAGCATCCAAGATACACAGCATCATTGCCTCTTATAATTCCTCCATCCAAGGAAGTTGCACCATCTTTAGGTCAGTGTTTAAAATGTGTGTAGATATTGTTAAAGTCAAAATAACAAAGCAGATGAGTTACTGAGAAAGATATTTAATCTTGAAGAACAGAAGTGTTTGAAAGATCTTCACAATCCATAATTTAATTCAGAAACATGTTGAAATGGATTCACATGTTTAGGGGAGGATTGTTGGGAATTAAATATTCAAGAAGTTTAATATCGGGTTCTATTCAAAGAAATACTCTAAGTGTGATTCTGCTGCTAGAGCATTTGATTCCTGCTGATCATGTTTGTTCCTGCTGCTAGAACATTTGATTCTGCTGCTAGGCTTAACATTCTGCTGCTGAAGGATTCTGCTGCTAGCGTTAACATTGCTGCTGCTAATGTACATTCTGCTGCTAAGTGGATAAGTATGAAAAGATATTATGTGTATTTTGGTCAACAATATACGGTAGATAATATCTTACCCCATGTGCTTAGTTAACAAGTTGTGTACACAGATACATGTTGTATCTTATGTACTGACACACTCAAGATAAGTTAGCAAGTAGTTCGACTAGACTATAAGCAATATTGTAAAGATCTTCTTGGACTATAAAAGAAGATCTTAGACTAGATATTATGTGTCGTTGTGTTAAAAATACTAAGAACTTTCATATATGTTAGAACCAAAAACAAACACAAAAATATCACAAGTAAGAAAAACTTAAGATTCAAGGTTGTAACCCTAGTGATAACTCAAGATCACTCGTATTATTATAATTAATAATAATATTGAATCGTTTGGTGATAATCTTTCATTGTTCACTGTCATATAACAAACACAACTACAACTGTTCCATTTTCATAAGACAAATAACCTTCTAAGTGTGATTAAGTAGATTCCGCATTCTTAATCATATTAACTCAATATATCATACACACAAAGTACAAAAGGTTTAACCACCTTAACCGTGTGTCGAATCCTAACACATTTCAAGGATGAGAAATGCTATAAAATAATGAATTAGTACATGATATACTCCCCCTCAATCTATACTCCCCGTTGCTAGGGTACCAACGTATATGATTCAAGGTTGAGAAAAGCTACAAAGCAAAGGTTATTTGTGAATAATTCCAACCAAGTAGCATAATGCATATGTATAATTTAACCAAGCATGATAGTTCAACCCATTTGACTTTAAAAAGTCAAAAATACGTCTCTGATCAAAAAATGCACCTAAGTACAAGTGGTCAAATCATTATGAGAATTCAAACCAACCATACAATAATGTTAGTAAATCAAACAAACCATGATATTATGCCAAATAGTGATCACCCATAAGCATAAATATAACATCCATTAATTGAAAATTGTTTGTGACATAAGTCACAAAACATGATGTTACAACATAACAAGAAAATAAATCCTAAAAAGAAAAAATCCTAAAATAAATCCTAAAAGTTCCTATAAAAGGAAACTAGGAAGAAACGAAAAGCTCCTATTGAGGAGGATGAGAAAGCGCATTAAGGCGCTCGAGAATGTGGTTCAAAATGAACCTCAGCTCGTTTTGAAGTTCAAGAACCGAGATGTTGGTTCTTTGAACCAAATGAGCGGTCCTCTCACACATGATACAATCATGTCGTGGAGGTGGAAGGGTTGGTTCTTGAGTTGGAGGTGGTGGTGGTTGTGTGCTTGATGGTGGAGGTGGTGGAATGTAGTTTGGGGACATAATAGAGGCCATCAAAGTGGATTGGAGGTCCATAGCCTCATGGAGGTGGGAATCCACCATGTTTGAGAAAGCATAGAGGCGGTCCAACTCCTCGTTGATTTCTTGTTGTGATTGGGGTTGGTTATCCCACATTGCCTCATCAATGGGGTTGAGTGTGGATCTTGGTGAAGGTTGTTGAGGTTGTCGTTGTGGTGGCTCTTGGTCACGGTATAAAGGACCGTGGATATCTCGATAAATGGGATGGAAGAGGAGAGGTTTTTGACCTTTGTCACAACCGTGATTTTTAGCAGGTTAGTTTGACCTATAGTCTCAACTCATTTAACTTTTGCTTGGTGTGTATTACTTGCTTATATGTGATATGTGTATTGTATGTGGTATATAAGTGGTATAAGTGCGTGTGTGGACCACTAAATCCCTTGGTGTGAGATTTTGTCATTGTTGTGTAGTGTCGGATGTCGGGATAAGTTCATTTTGATAGCCTTTGTGGTGTAGAAATGACTTGTGTATTTTGTTGGAGTTTTGTGGTTTTGTTTAACGATTCTTCATTCAAGTGTTTTAAGCGTAAGTAAGTTACGCGGGGTTGTTTATCATGGGTTATGTTAATATTAAGTATGAAAAATCTATTTTTGGAAACTTTGGGTGAAAATGACATTTTTCCGGTTGTCGTAAAATTTGAGTTTATCGCGTAAGACATTAGGTTTTGATATGGGGTTTTTATAAAATATCAAAAATACAAGGTTTTAAGTGTAATAAATAAATTTAATAATAAAAAATATATATATATATATATATATATATATATATATATATATATATATATATATATATATATATATATATATATATATATATATATTTATTAATATATTTCGGCCGAATATAGGAAAAGAAAAAAAAAGAAAACAAATTTTATTCTAATTAGGATTCTTGGTAGAAAAGTTATCCCTTTAGGGTTTCCCTAAGTCTATAAATACAACCCAAAAAACCCTCATTCCCTCCCTTGTTGAATTTCGGTCGAACCACAAGAAGAAGAAGAAGAAGATTTTTTTTAGGGTTTGATAATCCAACTTAAGGTATGTTTAGTAAACCCTAATTGTGTAATTTATTTTTATTATGCATGTAACAAATTATGGGGGATCTAGGGTTTATATTAAGATTTGTAAATTTATGATATTAAACATGTAGGAATCAATAATTAATAATCTTGTGATAATTGGTGAAGTAATTAGGGTTTAAAAGTTGTTAATTAAAGAGTCATGAATCTGGCAGATTTAAAGGTCTGTAAAGATACAATTGTAATTAATAGATGAAAATGAGTTAGATCACGAATTTTATGTCTAAATTATAGTTCAGTGAAAGAGTTTTCCAAAAAGTCCGACCGCGATCAATTTTGAGGTCGGGAAGGCAGTCAAACGATTTTTGTAAGTTAAGGTGTCAAAACAGTTAAATCGGGACAGAATTAGGGTAAAAGTATTGAGGTCAATGGTGACTTTTAAAGTGTAATTAGGGTTAGGCCTTCGTGGGAATTAATTTCTATATTATATTTGACTTCCACGCGATAATAAGTTGTGTGAGTGGGTCTAAGAGGTCAAAACTTTTTGATGTCCGATCAGATCCGAATCTGGATAGATGACATGTTTGATTTTTCATTGAGTACTTGTGTGGGTTTTTAGTGCATGGCCTTCTGGGAAAAGCTTTTATGCTTATGAAGGATCATGGTTAATTTTTGGTGTGAGTTGTGAAGCGTTATTCGCCGTGATTTTATGTGGGTGAATGTACCCTATAAATCTGCGTTTTCTGAAAGTTTTAATAAAGGGATTTAGTGAGTATCAAGTATTGGGTGGTGATTAGTATGGAGTCTAGGTAATCCAAGGTGGGTTATATGAACCTTAGACATCCATCATATGTGTGTTACATGGACTATGGATTTTAGCTTAGTCGCGTGTAACGTGATTGTTATTTTTGTGATATAGATTTGTGTGTTGATAACTTGGAAGCTGCGGAATTGAGGTGAGTTCATAGTCCCATATTTTTACTTTGTTTTAAACTTGGGATGGAGATGATGCTTGTTTAAATTGTTTTGGGTTACTGTGATTATGTGGTTATAAAATGCATGGACGTGTAATTGTTATTATACTTATACTACATGTTATTATGGTGTTTATTTGTGGTGATTATACGAGTGGGAAGATGCCCTAGTGGCTCTACTCGTTATTATTATGTCCGGCCGGAAGGGGAATTATATTGGATCGGTGGGCGCGTTCCGTCCCAATTGTGGTGGTATTTGGATCGGTGGGCACGTTCCGTCCCAATTGATGTGGTGTTTGGATCGGTGGGCACGTTCCGTCCCAATTTATATTTGGATCGGTGGGCACGTTCCGTCCCGTAAGCTATGATTGCATGTTAGTGTATAATAACTATATATATCTTTTACTGTCCTGAAATGCTATACTATGTTTTATAATCACAGTAAATCGATAATCGAGGTGTTTTATGTGTCTTAAACCTATGAATCTCACCAACATTATGTTGACGTTTTAAGCATCATTTTCAGGTGAGCATTCTAAGGCTAAGATAGAAGGGCGCGGTTAGAAGAGACCTAGATTGCATTGGGGATGGCTTATCTTTGAGTTTAGTTGAATTAAAAATGGATTTTTGTTTGAGATACTTGATTTTCTTTCGTTTTAACTCTTTGTTTTAATGGAGATTCCTTGGAGATTTTATTTGGATTATTTATATTGGGGTATCGTTACGACACTTTGTGTTTGTACTATGCTCTATTTATTTGCATGTAGTATTTTCTCTATTTAGACACCAAGTGTTGTGATGATATCCATGATGTTGCACTCGCGTTTCCGCCATTGGCGAGGTGTGACAGATTGGTATCAGAGACAGGTTATAGAGAAGTTGGTGGTTGAACCTAGACTATAACCTAGGAGTCCCTTATATAGTTGCATTTAGGGCTTATGTGTTAGTATAGTACTTTATGTGTTTTTCCTTCTTGAGGTTATGAGTAGTTCGATTGAGTTTTAGACGTTTATTGGATCCTCATACTTACTATCATATGTGTCATTTTTAGCATGGCACCCCTCGCGCGTAGCAAATATTGTTGGGCAATTGTTGTCGCTACTGGTTGCAAGAGGATTGGTAGTTTGGGACGGGCTAACAAGAGGATTTTGATTCCTGCTATCATTTGGCCATGTCTGATTGAGGAAAATATGACATTAGTAAACGTGGGTGGAACGGAGGTACAAATGTACGAGACGGAGGTAACCGATAAAAACGGCTTTACGACTAGGTACCCTGAGAGGTGTCCCAAGTTCATAGAAGATGGAGGAGTAGTTCGAGCTGAGCCCCGTAGTTTGTATGGATTTGTGGACCATATAGAGGAGGAAAGAAGGAATCCCGAGAGTGGCTTTGATAGTTATCCACTACCACAGCCCGAGGGAAACCGAAATGGATGGCTAAGTGAGGAAGACGAAGTGGATTCGGACCTGGAGTCTACGGCGAGTAGTTGAATTATTTCAAGATAGACGAATGTTAGGATGGAGCTCAAGCCACGTGCGACATTATTGTTTAGCGTTATGTTTTGATATGTCTTTTGTGTATTTGATGTGGAAATTGTGTTGGAATATAGATTCCGTTGGATTTTGGGATTTTTCCTAAGTGATTTTGATTATAGAGTTAAAGTGGTCATGGAATTGTTCCATGATCATTGGAATTGTTCCATGTGAGATGATTGTTTGCATGAAGTGTGGTCATAGGAGGAAGTACACTTGTGAAAGGAAGCATAGATAATTATGGTGGCCAACATAATTATACATGCTTCACAACACAGGTGGACTTGCAAGTATGATAGCATGGATTGTGTTGTATATTAGGTGCTATGTGATATAGGTGCGTTATCATTGAGATGTGTGGTTTTGGAAGCAAGTATACGTGTGGAATAGGCCTTATAACTATGGTCGCGAACATAATTATAAGGGTATCACACACGTGGACTTGTGACCATGATTACATTGATTGATGTTTGTTGTTATATGTTGTGGTAGGTGTTATGTGATATCATGTTGATGATGGTTGTATGGTTAGAGATTTATTCTCTTAACCGTTTGGGAAATCGTTGTATGCAGCAAGGTGTGGGTGGTAAGATTCCATTCTACCTATCATATGCTGATACCTCGATTATCTGTTGGTTCTAATGTTGTGGTATTTAAGTTGGTTCATTTACTAGACTATTGAATGATGAGCCTAGTAAACTTAGACCTAGTATTGTGATTGAAATAGCTAGTGGTAAGGAGGTAGAGGTTGACAAGGTTATTCGTGGGTGTATTATAGTGCTAGAGAGTATCCCGTTCACAATTGATTTGATACCTTTTGGGCATGGGAGTTTTGATATGGTGATAGGGATGAGCTTTTTGTCTAAGCATAGGGCCGAGGTCATATGCCACGAAAAGGTAGTTCGTATACCTTTGGAGAGTGGTGGTGTCCTTCGGATACAAGGAGAGTGCGTAGGGAAGGACTTGAAAACCCTTAAGACTGCGAAGGCTAAAGAACGTAAGATAGAAGAGATTCCTGTGGTATGTGAGTTTCCAGGCGTTTTTCCTGAAGACTTGTCTGGATTGCCTCCAATCCGTCAAGTTGAATTCCGTATCGAGTTGATTCCTGGAGCGGCACCTGTGGCAAAGTCCCCATATCGTTTGGCACCTTCTGAGATGCAGGAGTTGGCTAAGCAGATGCAAGAACTTCAGGATAAGGGGTTTATTCGACCTAGTCATTCTCCGTGGGGAGCACTTGTGTTATTCGTTAAGAAGAAGGATGGTTCGTTCCGGATATGTATTGACTATCGGGAATTGAACAAGTTAACTGTGAAGAATCGGTATCCTCTTCCTAGGATCGATGATCCCCTTGACCAGCTGCAAGGTTCTCGATTCTTTTCGAAGATAGATCTACGTTATGGTTATCATCAGTTAAGAGTGTATGAGGAGGATATTCCGAAGACTGTTTTTAGGACTCGTTATGAAAACTTTGAGTTCACAGTTATGCCGTTCAGGCTGACAAATGCACCTACGGTATTCATGGATTTGATGAATCGCGTTTGCAAGTCTTACTTGGATAAGTTCGTGATTGTGTTCATAGATGACATTTTAATTTATTCCAAGACGAAGGAGGAGCATGGAGAACATCTGAGATTAGTTCTTGAATTATTAGAGAAGGAGAAGTTGTACGCCAAGTTCTCAAAATGTGAGTTTTGGCTTGAAGAAGTACATTTTCTTGGACATGTGGCAAATAGTGGAGGAATACATGTAGACCCTAGTAGGATAGAAGCGGTCAAGAACTGGAAGGTTCCTACGACGCCGTCCGAGATACGCTCATTCTTAGGATTGGCAGGATATTATCGAAGATTTATAGGGAATTTTTCGAAGATTGTTAAACCCCTTACTTTGTTGACTCAGAAGAACAAGAAGTATGTTTGGGAAGAAGAGCAGGAGGTGGCTTTTCAGTCACTAAAGGATAGTTTGTGTAATGCACCAATTCTGACGTTACCCGATGGGCCAGATGACTTTGTGGTGTATTGTGATGCATCGAATCAAGGATTTGGATGTGTGCTAATGCAAAGAGGTAAGGTGATAGCTTACGCATCTCGACAGCTAAAGATTCATGAGAAGAATTATACAACTCATGATCTGGAGCTTGGTGCGGTGGTATTTGCTCTCAAGAATTGGAGACACTATTTGTATGGCACAAGGAGTGTTGTATATACGGATCATAAAAGTCTTCAGCATATCTTCAATCAGAAGGAGCTGAATATGCGGCAAAGAAGGTGGATTGAGCTATTTAGTGATTATGATTGTGAGATTCGCTATCATCCTGGAAAGGCGAATGTGGTAGCTGATGCTATAAGTAGGAAGGAGCGGATTAAGCCTAAGCGTATGCGAGCGATGTGTATGACTCTACATTCGGGAATTAAGGGTAAGATATTGGCAGCGCAAGAAGAAGCCCTCAAAGATGAGAATGCGACTGCTGAAATGCTGCGTGGATTAGGTCAACAAATGGAGAAAAGGGAAGATGGTGGACTGTATTTCTTAGATAGAATATGGGTTCCATCGGTAGGAGGTGTAAGAAAGTTGATCATGGATGAGGCTCATAAATCGAGATATTCGATTCATCCAGGATCGGATAAGATGTATTATGATCTTAGAGATGCTTACTGGTGGCCGGGAATGAAGAGGGAAATAGCTGAATATGTTAGCCAATGCTTGACTTGTTTGAAAGTTAAGTCTGAGCATCAGAAACCCTCAGGATTATTACAACAGCCGCCGATTCCGGAATGGAAATGGGAGAGAATAACAATGGATTTTATTACAAAGTTGCCTAGGACGAGTAGTGGACATGACACGATATGGGTCATAGTGGACAGGCTGACGAAGTCTGCACATTTTCTGGCCATTCGTGAAGATTATAAGATGGAAAAGCTGGCGAGGATTTATATTAATGAGATTGTGGCGAGACATGGTGTACCTGTGTCGATTATTTCAGATCGTGATAGTAGGTTTACTTCGCGGTTTTGGCAATCATTGCACAAGGCGTTGAATACACAGTTGGATATGAGCACTGCTTATCATCCACAGACTGATGGGCAAAGTGAGTGAACGATTCAGACTTTGGAGGATTTACTTAGAGCGTGTGCTATTGATTTTGGAGGAAGCTGGGATGCTCACTTGCCTTTGGCTGAGTTTTCGTATATTAACAGCTATCATTTTAGTATTAGATGTGCACCGTTTGAAATGTTGTATAGAAGGAAGTGTAGATCACCTATTCTATGGGTAGAGGTTGGAACAAGCCAACTAATTGGTCCTGAAATAGTGCAAGAAACTACAGATAAGGTGTTTCAGATTAAGGAAAGACTTAAGGCAGCAAGAGATCGCCAAAAGAGTTATGCGGATAATCGCCGTAAGCCCTTGGAGTTTAGTGTTGGTGATCTTGTAATGCTGAAAGTGTCTCCTTGGAAAGGTGTTGTGCGTTTTGGTAAGAAAGGCAAATTAACACCAAGGTATGTAGGACCATTTGAAATTACGGAAAGAATTGGGCCGGTGGCATATCGGTTAAGATTGCCTGAGGAATTAAGTGGTGTGCATGATACGTTTCACGTATCTAATTTGAAGAAGTGTTTGGCGGATGCTAGTTTGCATGTGCCATTAGAGGAGATTAAGATTAATAAGACTCTTCACTTTGTAAAGGAACCTGTTGAGGTTATGGATCGAGAAGTCAAGAGTATGAAACGTGGTAAGATGGCGTTGGTAAAGGTACGTTGGAATTCAAAGCGTGGTCCTGAGTTTACTTGAGAACGTGAAGATCAGATGAGGTCCAAGTATCCTAAATTATTTGCTGAGAGGAGTGATGAGGCGAGCTAATAAATCTCGGGACGCAATTTTCCTAAGTGGGGGATAATGTCACAACCGTGATTTTTAGCAGGTTAGTTTAACCTATAGTCTCAACTCATTTAACTTTTGCTTGATGTGTATTACTTGCTTATATGTGATATGTGTATTGTATGTGGTATATAAGTGGTATAAGTGCGTGTGTGGACCACTAAATCCCTTGGTGTGAGATTTTGTCATTGTTGAGTAGTGTCGGATGTCGAGATAAGTTCATTTTGATCGCCTTTGTGGTGTAGAAATGACATGTGTATTTTGTTGGAGTTTTGTGGTTTTGTGTAACGATTCTTCATTCAAGTGTTTTGAGCGTAAGTAAGTTACGTTGGGTTGTTTATCATGGGTTATATTAATATTAAGTATGAAAAATCTATTTTTGGAAACTTTGGGTGAAAATGACATTTTTCCGGCTGTCGTAAAATTTGAGTTTATCGCGTAAGACATTAGGTTTTGATATGGGGTTTTTATAAAATATCAAAAATACAAGGTTTTAAGTGTAATAAATAAATTTAATAAAAAATATATATATATATATATATATATATATATATATATATATTAATATATTTCGGCCGAATATAGGAAAAGAAAAAAAAAGAAAACAAATTTTATTCTAATTAGGATTCTTGGTAGAAAAGTTATCCCTTTAGGGTTTCCCTAAGTCTATAAATACAACCCAAAAACCCACATTCCCTCCCTTGTTGAATTTCGGTCGAACCACAAGAAGAAGAAGAAGAAGATTTTTTTTAGGGTTTGATAATCCAACTTAAGGTATGTTTAGTAAACCCTAATTGTGTAATTAATTTTTAATATGTATGTAACAAATTATGGTGGATCTAGGGTTTATATTAAGATCTATAAATTTATGATATTAAACATGTAGGAATCAATAATTAATAATCTTGTGATAATTGGTGAAGTAATTAGGGTTTAAAAGTTGTTAATTAAAGAGTCATGAATCTGGCAGATTTAAAGGTCTGTAAAGATACGATTGCAATTAATAGATGAAAATGAGTTAGATCACGAATTTTATGTCTAAATTATAGTTCAGTGAAAGAGATTTCTAAAAAGTCCGACCGACATCAATTTTGAGGTCGGGAAGGCAGTCAAACGATTTTTGTAAGTTAAGGTGTCAAAACAGTTAAATTGGGACAGAATTAGGGTAAAAGTATTGAGGTCAATGGTGACTTTTAAAGTGTAATTAGGGTTAGGCCTTCTGTGGGAATTAATTTCTATATTATATTTGACTTCCACGCGAAAATTTGACGATAATAAGTTGTGTGAGTGGGTCTAAGAGGTCAAAACTTTTTGATGTCCGATCAGATCCGAATCTGGATAGATGACATGTTTGATTTTTCATTGAGTACTTGTGTGGGTTTTTAGTGCATGGCCTTCTGGGAAAAGCTTTTATGCTTATGAAGGATCATGGTTAATTTTTGGTGTGAGTTGTGAAGCGTTATTCGCCGTGATTTTATGTGGGTGAATGTACCCTATAAATCTGCGTTTTCTGAAAGTTTTAATAAAGGGATTTAGTGAGTATCAAGTATTGGGTGGTGATTAGTATGGAGTCTAGGTAATCCAAGGTGGGTTATATGAACCTTAGACATCCATCATATGTGTGTTACATGGACTATGGCTTTTAGCTTAGTCGCGTGTAACGTGATTGTTATTTTTGTGATATAGATTTGTGTGTTGATAACTTGGAAGCTGCGGAATTGAGGTGAGTTCATAGTCCCATATTTTTACTTTTTTTTAAACTTGGGTTGGAGATGATGCTTGTTTAAATTGTTTTGGGTTACTGTGATTATGTGGTTATAAAATGCATGGACGTGTAATTGTTATTATACTTATACTACATGTTATTATGGTGTTTATTTGTGGTGATTATACGAGTGGGAAGATGCCCTAGTGGCTCTACTCGTTATTATTATGTCCGGCCGGAAGGGGAATTATATTGGATCGGTGGGCGCGTTCCGTCCCAATTGTGGTGGTATTTGGATCGGTGGGCACGTTCCGTCCCAATTGATGTGGTGTTTGGATCGGTGGGCACGTTCCGTCCCAATTTATATTTGGATCGGTGGGCACGTTCCGTCCCGTAAGCTATGATTGCATGTTAGTGTATAATAACTATATATATCTTTTACTGTCCTGAAATGCTATACTATGTTTTATAATCACAGTAAATCGATAATCGAGGTGTTTTATGTGTCTTAAACCTATGAATCTCACCAACATTATGTTGACGTTTTAAGCATCATTTTCAGGTGAGCATTCTAAGGCTAAGATAGAAGGGCGCGGTTAGAAGAGACCTAGATTGCATTGGGGATGGCTTATCTTTGAGTTTAGTTGAATTAAAAATGGATTTTTGTTTGAGATACTTGATTTTCTTTCTTTTTAACTCTTTGTTTTAATGGAGATTCCTTGGAGATTTTATTTGGATTATTTATATTGGGGTATCGTTACGACACTTTGTAACGACTATTTGTTGTAATTACTTTTATATTAGCATTAAATGACCCCTAACTTGTATTTTGATTAGAATAAAAGCGCATTTGCTTGAGGACAAGCAAATCTCAAGTGTAAGGGTATTTGATGAAGCGAAAAGTGTACCGCTTTTAGGGGGTCATTTAAGCCCTAAATCGTATTTATTTGATCAAATATTGCCCTAAATCGTTCCTTTTGTCATTTTAGGTACTTTGGAGAAGAAATCTGGAAAAGGAAGCATTTTGGACGTTTTTGGAGCATAAAAGTGAAGAAAACGACAAAGTCTCCAAAGTTGCTGGAAAAGTACACTTGACGGCGTCAAGGATTGCTCCTGACGGCGTCATGGCTTGGCAAAAGAGGTGGATATGACAAAATACTCGTGACGCGCCAGAGAGTTTTACAATGGAAAGTCTGACGGCGTCACCCTTTAAGATGATCAAGGCCATCATGGTTTAAGTTAAAGAGAGACGGCGTCAAGCACATTTCTGACGGCGTCAACCCTTGATAGGCCCGAGCGGATTTTGGAGGATTAAAAAGGGACGGCGTCAGGAAGCCCATCCGGGAACCCTAGCCACGGCGAGGTGACGGCGTCACCTCCTACAACGTGACGCCGTCAGCCCCTAAACTCTATATATAGTTTTGCAATTTTTAGTCATTAGTGTGCAACTTTGTGAGGAGAAACCCTAAGACGAATTTTCTGCCATTTTTAAGGGTTTTATACCCTTGGATCTCCCATGTTTAATTGAAGATAAGTAATCATTTAATCATTCAATATGTCTATGTGTTGTTTGATTATATCTTGTTCTTGTCTTTTAATTAACATGCTAGGCTAGATTTATCTTGTGTTTGCTTAGATCTAATGAAACCTAACTATTGATTATTGGTTATTAGTGTGTTATTAATTGTATTGGATGATTGTTTATCGATGTTAGGCTTAAGAAAACTGGCTAACCTCCTATACGGTAATTTGCTTGAACGTCTTAAGAAACATGAACCAATGCGTACTAAGGTTTTTATGGTTGTATTTAATGCATGAGCGAATTCTAGTGATCCCATGTTAGGAGCTTCTTAGCCGGCTCAACATAGGAGTGAAGTAGGAGCTTGTAGAGTTGGGGAAGTACGTACGCCACCCCACGATTGGTATTAAGGAATACACCCGTCATCCACGCAATTAATACACACTAATCAACCGGTAAAAGATAGTTAGGGAGTAAGGAAATCTAAGTAAACACATTTCTCTCCACATAAGTTTCACAACCTTTTCATTTTCAGTTATTTTATTTTATTTGCATTTGTAGTCATTTGGGTTAGTTGACTAGCAACTAATTCCGCCCACTCTTTCAAACCCGAGATTTTACTTGCTTTCCATAAAATATAAAAATACAAAAAGAATCTTCCCTCACCCTTAGACCTATTAGAGTAGTTTTTCAATCCTAACGACACTATTCCCCTAGAGAACGATCAATCCCCCGGTACTTGCCACTTCACTATACTACATCGGTCAGGTACACTGCCTGGTAGGGATTGCAAGCCTCTTGAGATCCCTCGAGAGGTAAAACCTGTTGTAAGGTCGCAAAACCACGCATCAGTGAGTGTGATGGTGATGGAGATCTAACAGGATGTGATGGAGCGGGTGGTGGTGTGGTGGCTATTGGAGTAATTGTTGGTGGTGGAGTATGGATGACTACATTTGATGGTGTGGGTGTGGAGAGTGTGAGGAAATTTTCATCGGCTATGGGTAAAGAGATGTTGAGTGGTGATGACTCCTCTGATGAAGTTGCCAAGTTTAGAAAACAATACTGCTTAACACTAATGCGAGCAGTTCTGCGTGGTGCTCTGTTGGTGGAAGAGTTGTTGGATTTTGTCATGCTTAAAATGTGAAGAATTGAAAACAAGTACAGAGATGATACTTAGAGTTGATGGTGAAGGTGTGAGTTGTGATGATCCTAATCTTCCTAATTTATAGACAGAAGGTGTATTGATCTTTGTGTTTGGATTTGATGTGAATCCAACGGGGAATGTTGTTTCCTAATGATTTGGAGCAAGTAAATGAGATTGTCACATCATCAAGGTCAATCAATACAAATGGAGTTGAGTAAATTTTGGAAGATTTGTAGTAAATGCAAGGAGTGAGTGAAAAATCTATTGATGTGATGTTCCCACGGATTTCAAGGAACCAATTTGAGGGTTCCTTGCTTGTTACAGAAAGGTAACTTACATGAAAATTTTGAATATTCAAATTTAGGTAGGAAATGGATTTCTTATGATTCTAAGTGTTCCTAAATCATCCTAATGAGTCTAATGATCTTGCTCTTTATGACAACGAAAGTTGGAATGATCCCCGTGATTTGAATAAAACGGTCAAGGCAATATCTTTGCCTTCGAACAATTCAAGCACTTCCGACCGTAGGATCATAGAACTTGAAGACCAAGTCAAGTTTCTTATGAAATCCTACGAGGCTCCTAAACCTTCAAGCCAAGTGAACAAAATCACTTCTTCATGTGAATTATGTAGTGGTCCCCACGACACTCGTGATTGCATGGAACTCCCCGAACAAGCTTTTGCGGACTACGCATCCTCGCGTACCGACGGAGCGGGAGACAAGTTGTTAGACCCGTTTCCCGGGTAGTGGGACCCCACCCTAGATGAAAGTTGACCCAAGCTTAAGTATGTTTGACTAAGGATATATGGTTTTCTGATGAGGCCTAGATGCGGCGCATCTAGGAAGTGACATGAGGCGCATTATAAAAGGAAAAGTAGAACCGACTTATTATAGTCCATGCGCCATATTAGAGAAATAGATACGGCGTATTCAAGGGGTAGCATGGATGCGGCGCATCTAAGAGATAGATGCGGCGCATCTAAGAGATAGATGCGGCGCATCGACCTTAAATAAGCAGAATGGACAGAATTGCCCTTGTAACTATAAACTTCCCTATTATTCTATAAGATACCACATTCTCCTGTAAAAGAGAGTGTGTTTCTGTGGATGTCGAGCTATATGGGGACAATGTAGAGGTGCGGTTATCTCGACTCCTTTTAATCCACGAAAATTTTGTTAATTCAAGTTTTATAATGAAATTAGAGATAACCCAAACGCTCCTACTTCAATATGGCTACGATTGAATGTACCCGAAAATACATATTAGTTATGTATTCCCTTTAGCATTCAAGAGACATTATGCAAGTGATGTTTAAAACATAACGTTTTGTATTTGTATGAACAATGTTCAAAAACCTTTTTTGCTAGTTGTGAGAAGATTTTGATAAAAATTTCTCATGGGGTTTTTGATGAATAATGATAATGTACTACAAGATGCAATTCCTAACTAAGGAAAACATGGTTTGTGATGCAATTCAGTAAATATGTTTCATGATTGTGCTAAAAATATGCATAAACCCCAAGTTTTGATTTTGTGCATGAAATAGAAATCCTAGACACAGATCAGGAATGTAGATGTGATTAGGATACTTACAGAGATGTTTAGAGCACAAATTGATGGAAGGAGATGACCTAAATGGCGAGTTTGGTTGATTTTGAGTCGAGTTCCAGTAGGAATTATGTTTTTGGTAGTTGGGATGTACAGTACATGGTGTTTGTTTAATAAACTAAGAATCTGACTCAGGGGGCCACGAATCCGGCGGAACCAAAACAAGGGGTCCGCCCTTGTTGTCATTTGGTTCCGCAGAATCAAACTCAGTTTTTGGTTATTGTCGTGTTTGGTTAATCTAAGGTTCAAGCTAAAGTTATATCTACTCACTAGGTTCCATTAGTCCTAAACCAAGTCTAAGAAAGTTAAAGGGTGCTCTCTTAAGAGGTTTAGTGAGAATGTCGGCAATGTTGTCCTCTGTGGAAACTTTCTCTATTGAGATGTTTCCCTTCTGAACATTGTCGCGTAGGAAATGGTGGCGTATTTCTATGTGTTTGGTTCTAGCGTGTTGGACTGGATTTTTTCTAAGGTCGATAGCTCCTTTGTTGTCGCAAAGAATGGGAATGTCGTTGAGTTCAATTCCATAGTCGACGAGAGATTGTTTCATCCACAAAGCTTGTTGGCAAGCTTTTCCAGCTGACACGTATTCGGCTTCAGTTGTTGATATTGCGAGGGCCGTTTGTTTCTTAGCAAACCATAAGGTGAGACAATGTCCTACAAAAGTACAAATACCACTTGTACTTTTTCTATCGACATGGTCTGAGTCGGCATACACTATGATTTTCATTCCCGTTCCTTTGAGATACCATAATCCTAAATGTGTAGTGCCTTTAATATACCTAAAGATCCGTTTAACGGCTTCAAGATGGGATATTTTGGGATCTTCTTGAAAGCGTGCACATAGACAAACACTAGACATAATGTCCGGTCTACTAGCCGTGAGGTAGAGTAAACTACCAATCATTCCTCTATATTTAGTGCTATCTACGGATTCACTTTTGTCATCCATGGTGAGTTTGGTTTCGGAGGACATGGGTGTTTTTATGGGTTTGGAATCTTCAAGACCAAATTTCTTAAGCATATCCCTTATATACTTGGATTGGTTGAAGAATATCCCATCTTCTAATTGTTTTATTTGGAGACCTAAGAAAAAGTTTAGTTCCCCCATCATACTCATTTCAAACTCGTCATGCATGATTTTTGAGAAATCGTCGCATAACTCTTGACAAGTTGAACCGAATATAATGTCATCCACATATATCTAGACTATGATAATGTTAGGGATTCGACACACGGTTAAGGTGGTTAAACCTTTTGCACTTTGTGTGTATGATATATTGAGTTAATATGATTAAGTATGCGGAATCTACTTAATCACACTTAGAAGGTTATTTGTGTTATGGAAATGGAACAGTTGTGTTTGTTATTGAACAAGGAACAATGAAAGATTAACACCAAACGATTCAATATTATTAATGATAATAATACGAGTGATCTTGAATTATCACTAGGGTTACAACCTTGAATCTTAAGTTTTTCTAACTTGTGATATTGTTGTGTTTGTTCTAGTTCTTAACAGTTATGAGTTCTAATAATAACACATTAACATCAACACATAATATCGAGACTAAGATCTTCTTTTATAGTCCAAGAAGATCTTTACAATATTGCTTAAAGTCTAGTCGAACTACTTGCTAACTTATCTTGAGTGTGTCAGTACATTAGATACAACATGTATCTGTGTACACAACTTGTTAACTAAGCACATGGGGTAAGATATTATCTACCGTATATTGTTGACCAAGATACAAATAATATATTTTCATACTTATCCACTTAGCAGCAGAATGTACATTAGCAGCAGCAATGTTAACGCTAGCAGCAGAATCCTTCAGCAGCAGAATGTTAAGCCTAGCAGCTGAATCATTTATCGCTAGCAGCAGAATCAAATGTTCTAGCAGCAGGAATAAACATTACCAGCAGGAACCAAATGCACTAGCAGCAGAATCACACTTAGAGTATTTCTTTGAATAGAACCCGATATTAAACTTCTTGAATATTTAATTCCCAACAATCCTCCCCTAAACATGTGAATCCATTTCAACATGTTTCTGAATTAAATTATGGATTGTGAAGATCTTTCAAACATTTCTGTTCTTCAAGATTGAATATCTTTCTCAGTAATTCATCTGCTTTGTTCTTTGACTTTAACAATATCAACACATTGCTCCAATCTTGGACTAAAAGATGGTGCAATTTCCTTGGATGGAGGAATTATAAGAGGCAATGATGCTGTGTATCTTGGATGCTTGTTTCAACAAGTGAAATCATCTATCAGCATGTCTTTGCAAGTGATGAACAAACGTGGTAAACTGAAATTGAAACTTTTCTTCGTTTGACCTAGATAGAACTTTCTCCTTTGGAATGTTCTTGTCATTTTCAACCTCCATGTCATCATCTTGTATGCTCTTGTCTTTTCCTCCCTTACATTGGGTTTTTCTTCCTTTCTTGGGCTGTTATTTCCTCCCCTGATATATTTTCCTCCCCTGATGCAAATAAAATTTTATCCTCCCTTTGTTTGGAAGATCTCTCACCATCATCCCATCATTATCTAATCTACTAATGTGAACTTGTTTTCAGACAATGTTGTACATGAAGCCATCAATTCCTTAAGAGTTTAAGTTGCTGCCCTCATCACTTCTAGGTGTGTTAACTCCTATGAGAGGTGATTCATTGGACATTTGACTCATGGTCCATCAATGTGATGGTTTTTGTGAGTCTCTTTTAAAATCCTTTTTAAGAAACTTTTACCTTAGCAGTATGTATATGATTTTATTATGAAAAACATACTGCTTTCAACCATTTTGAAGGGATTAAGTGTATAACAGACACTTAATCAAATTTTTGGTTTAAAGCAACCTCTGGTTGTGTGAGAACCAATGTTTTTTAGTTATAAATAACTGCCTGTGTAAAGATAAACTCATTCAAAGAGTTTTCCTGACAGGGTTTCCAGCTCATAGTAATTGTTACCTCTAACACAAGTGTTAGATTCACTTTTACTAGCTGTTCTTTCTATCAGATGTCCTTAGACTTGCTCATTATACTTTGAAAGTATAAAATGATAGAAAGTGAGTTGAGTCAGTTACTATCTGACCAACTAAGTCATCAATTCAATGTGAAATATGATAACCAGGTTTCAAGAAAGAAGTTTTAAAGAATTAATTAACTTAGGTGTAAACCTTTGTTAATGAGTTCTCAAACTCAGTCCATCATAAACCTAATATGTAGCATATGGATTTTCTGATTCTGCTGCTTCCATTTCACTTGAAACATCCTTTGTGTTCACATGTTCATACCTGAAATTGTTAGTCTAAAACCAAAAGAACAATGTACAAAGTACTTGTCTTGTATTAGAATAATCATAGGACTAACTGTATGAATAACACAAATTAAATTTGTACTAGTAGCACAAACTTTTGTAACAGCAGTAGAAACTTTTAAAACTAGCAGTACAAACAAAAATTTATTTACCAAAACACAAAGTTTAAAATCATTGAGGATTAAGCATTTCAATACTTGCTACCAAGTACTGAAACCTTCCAACATCAAAAGCTTTGGTTAGCAGATCTGCAAAATTGAATTCTGAAGCAATTTTAAGTACTAAAATTAATCTTTTCTCATTGCAGTCTCTTATAATGTGATGTCTAATTTCAATGTGTTTTGTTTTAGAATGTTGCACTGGATTTTTAATAATACAAATTGTACTACTATTATCAATATGAATAACAGTGTTTAAGAAATTGTACCCACAGTCAAGGAGTTGGTTTTGAAGCCATAGAACCTAACCACAGCAACTTGCAGCAGCTATATATTCAGCTTCAGTTGTTGAATTTGCCACACTTGTTTGCTTCTTACACTGCCATGAGACAAGTCTACACCCAAGGAATTGACATCCTCCAGTTGTTGACTTTCTGTCCAAGCTAGCACCAGCATAATCACTATCTGAAAATGCTACCAAGTCAAAAGGAGATTCCCTTGAATACCATAGACCCAACCTTGGTTGACCCTTGAGATATCTAAAAATCCTCTTGATTGCAGTTAAATGAGAAACCTTTGGAGTAACTTGAAATCTTGCACAGGCACAAACAGAGAACATGATGTTAGGTCTAGATGATGTAAGATACATCAAGGAGCCTATCATAGATCTATAAGTGTGTACATCTACATTTTCTCCATCTAAGTCTTTTAGAAGTGGCTTTTCAGAGTCCATTGGTGTGCTTGCCACTTTTGAATCAGCAAAGTTGAACTTCCTTAGTATCTCAGCAACATATTTATCTTGACTAATAAATATGCCTTCATGTGACTGTTTAACTTGAAAACCCAAAAAGAATGTAAGTTCTCCCATAGAACTCATCTGAAACTTGTCATGCATAGGCTTCTCAAACTCTAAACACATCTCCTTCCTAGTAGATCCAAAGATAATATCATCCACATACACCTGCACTAACAAAAGATCCTTCTTGTGCTGTTTGATGAAAAGTGTCTGATCAATCTTTCCTCTTTGAAATCCATTTTCTAATAAGTAGGAAGCAAGTGTTGCATACCAAGCTCTTGGTGCCTGACGAATGCCATAGAGAGCTTTAACTACTCTGTACACTTTTTCTGGATGGTCTGGATCAATGAAGCCTGGAGGTTGTGTAACATACACCTCTTCTTCAATTTTACCATATAAAAATGCACTCTTGACATCCATTTGGTAGACTGTGAAGCCTAAAAATGAAGCATAAGCTAAGAAAAGACTAATTGCCTCAATCCTTGCTACTGGAGCATAAACTTCATCATAGTCTATTCCTTCTTCTTGTGTGTACCCTTAGGCTACTAATCTAGCCTTATTTCGAATCACTATTCCCCTTTCATCCCTTTTATTCTTGAAAACCCATCTAGTGCCAATTACTTTTGCATTCTTAGGTAAATCAACTAGCACCCATACCTTCTGAATCTTGAACTGAAGAAGCTCCTCTTGCATAGCTTCTACCCAGCTTGAATTATCTAAGGCTTTCAGAATGTTCTTTGGTTCATCTTGTGAGAGAAAACATACAAACAAGCAAGAGTTTGAAAACTCATGCTACTTTGAAGCATAAAGGGCATCAAGAAGCCCTTGATGGTCTGAAGACATCAATTGTTGTCTTGTCTTCACACCTGACTGTACATCTCTAATCACATTATCTAGGGAGTGGACTTTGTGTATTCTTGTTTGTGGAGTAGAAGGAACTTGATAATTTGATGGAAGATTGTTGAAATCCACCTCATTATCTGAGAATTCTGCTTCTTTCGTTTCTGAAGGGCCAGCAGCAGAATCAGTTGGCCTAGCAGCAGGAACATTAAGCCTAACAGCAGAATCACCAGCAGAAACAATTTGTTGTTCCTGAGTTCCATCTTCTTTCCTTTCATCTTCAACACCTTCTTTAGCTTTGCCAGAAGAAGATTCATCAGTTGTTGAAGTTGATTCCACACTTGTACTTGACCATATTGGCATCCAAACATGATCTTCGTCTCATCTGTTGCTTGTGAACCTGAAAAATTATTAGTTTCTGCAACAACAGGCACATAATTCATTGATTTGGTTAGAGATTCAAGATCAAATAGCCATTTTGGTCCTTGACCTTCTACATTGGATTTATCTTCTAAAAACTCCACATGTAGATTTTCTTCTACAATCATAGTTCTTGTGTTGTATACTCTAAATGCTTTGCTATTAAGAGAATATCCAACAAAGAATCCTTCATCTGCTTTACCATCGAATTTTCCTAAATGGTCTAAGGTATTGAGAATTGTCACATGACATCCAAAAGGTCTAAGAAATCCTATTGCAGGAGTTCTACCTCTAAAAAGTTCATATGATGTCTTATTGTGAGGCTGAATAACTAAAACTCTATTTTGGACATAACAAGCAGTGTTGACTACTTCAGCCCAAAAAGTTATAGGTAGCTTGGATTCAGCTAACATAGTTCTAGCAGCTTCAATTAGTGTTCTATTCTTCCTCTCAACAACACCATTCTGTTGTGGTGTTCTAGCAACACTAAATTCTCTCCTAATACCTTTTTGTTTGCAGAAATCATCCATAACTATATTCTTAAACTCTGTCCCATTATCACATCTAATGACTTTCACTTTCTTGTCTACTTGGTTTTCTATCTGTGTAATGAATGTCTTAAGGATGCTTGTAGTCTCATCCTTAGTAGATAGAAAGAAAACCCATGTAAATCTGGTAAAGTCATCAATTATAACAAGACAATATCTCTTATGCATTATACTACTTACTAAAACAGGTCCAAATAAGTCCATATGAAGCATAAACAATGATTGATTGATAGAGTTAAAAAATTTGGGCTTACAAGTGGCTTTGTGTTGTTTGCCTTTAAGACAAGCAATGCATGTTTGATCATTTTCAAATCTTTTGTGAGGTAAACCTCTTACCAAACCATTCTTAACAATTTTATTTATGGTTTTGAAGTTAATATGACCAAGCCTTATATGCCATTTCATTGATTCATCCAATGTGGCCTTTGCAACAAGACAAGTTAAATTCTTTTTAGGAACAACGTTCTTCATGTCTACACTGTACATATTTCCCTTTCTAGGAATTCTAAGAAGTACTTGACTTTCATCAGGCATCTTAAAATCAGGAGAAAGTACAAGACATTCAGTCTCATAGAAAAGAACATTGTTCTTTTTGTCACACATTTGTGAGACACTAAAAAGATTATAATTTAGCTCTTTTACATAGAACACATCTTCAAAATCTAAATTTCCAGTTTTAATGGTACCTTTACCAAAAATTTTGCCACCAACACCTCCTCCAAAGGTAACATAGCCTCCATCTATTGATTGAAAATCTGAGAGATAAGACTTGTTGCCTGTCATGTGCCTTGAACATCCACTATCTGAGTATCCTTGATCCTCTTGCTGATCATTTGAATGTTCCTGCACATAAATGAGAAGTATTAGTTTCTTTTGGGGACCCAAGCCATTACTGACTTGGATCTGCCTCTTGCATCAATGTAATTTAATCTTTTAAGGACAGTTAATGCAACATTGGATTTAAGAATCCAACATGCTGAGGCCTTAACAGCATTTGCCCTGTTTTTCCAAGCAGCAGTACTAACTGCTTTCCTAGCAGTTTTAACTGCTGGCTTTGCAGTTTTACTCTTTGGTTTCCAAACTTGTTTTTGGACCACTGCTTTTAATTTAATGGGCCTTGTAACATTTTTTGGTGCATGTTTTGAAGTTATTTTTGCACTTTTAACTGTTGGTTTTGGGTTAACAGTCTTAAATGGTCTAGCAGTTGAAACTGCTTGCCTAGCAGTAGAGACTGCTGTCGAAACTGCTCTGGGTTTTATACTTTTAGACATAGAGTGAATGTGTGTTTAAGGAGTTTGCCTTTTGTAATTCACCCTATTGTTTTCATAACCAGTTACCCAATGGTTGCAGAAAGCTGCAAGATGGTCAAAACTACCACATGTGTAACAAGCTTTGTTATAAAAAGCAAAGTCATCACCTAATTGGTTAGACTTGAGGTTGTTCCAATTCCTTTGGTTACCTCTGGGCTTGTTGGTGGTTCTATATTGCTCACAATATCTAACTGGTTGCCTAACATGCTTAATGTTTGATTTAGGCTTATCAGTATTGTGTTTGACTATCTTAGGAACACTTGTTCCTACTTTCTTAACCACTTCAGGTTTAGACATAACCTGTTCTTCTTCATCACTATCAGTTGTGCAATCTTCAACAACTATAGCATCTAATTTCTCAACAAAGGACACCGTGTACTTACTTTTTCTACCTTAAGACTCTCAGTAGTCTTAGAACCATATTCCATTATTGGTTCTTGAAACTCAGGTAAACCTGAATTCCCTAGGTCAATCCCTGGGGGTTTTGGGATGCCTCTATAAGGAGGTGGGACACTCTTATATCCTACTCCTGACTTAGCTCTATTAATCACCTGACATTCTACTATGTTGTGCACACCTCTAGAAGCATGTTCTAGTGCCTGTGTAGTCAAGTGAATGTTTTCATTTTCCTTTTTGACCCTATCAAAAGCTTCTCTCAAAAGCTTAATTTCAGCATCTCTAAAGAATATGTCCTGTCTTAGGAGAGCTTTGTCATCAGAAAAAGCTAATTCATTTGCCTTACAGTGTGTGATTTGTTTCTCTATTGACTCTAATCCACACTTATAGTTTATAAAGTTTTGAAAAGTCTTGCTTAGCTCTTTCTTTTGATCATCATATTGTTTGATTAAAACCTGTAGAGCATTAAGAGCAGTGCAAGTATTTGAACAAGCTTTATGATTTTGTACCTCAGTAGCAGAAAAGGCCATAAGTGCCATCTGAGCAGGAGTTTCTTCTTCATCTGCCATGAAGCTCCAATCAAAACCTAAGCCATCAATAGCTACCATAGCTTTTGGCTCAATAACCTCCTCTGTTTTGGATTTGCTTCCAAAACCTCTATTCTTGCTATCTTGCTGCCTTGGTCTTCTGCACTCTCTTGAGAAATGACCCATCATGTGGCAGTTATAGCACTCTATCTTTTACTTATCAAAACCAGCAGCATCAGTGTTGCTGATTATGAGCTTCTTCCCCGTCTTATGATAGAACTTCTTGGCTCTCATGCTAAGAAGAGAAATTTGCCATTTTAGATCCATTTCCTCCAGATCATCTTCATGGATCTCTTGGAGGTCTTCATAGGAGAGCATGGACCCATTATTCTGACTTGTAAGAAAGGCACAACAAGTCTTTTCATCCAAAATACTTATGGTACTACTTGATGAACTAGTAGCACCAACATCATCAACAACTTTCACCTCTTCACTTGATTTTGAGGTACTAGGAGTTGACATAAATGCCTTGTTCCCAGTATTAGAATTAGTACCTCCATTCTTCTTCAAATCTTGCTCCACAATCTTGAAGTTGCTATACAAGTCCATCAGTTCCATGGTGTCTAGGTCTGGCTTGTTCTTCCAGACAACAACATGCATAGCCCACTCTTCTGGTAAGCTTCTCAGAAATTTTGAGTTCAAATCTTCTTGAGGCATTTCAATCCCAAGAATAGCAAGTTGGCTCACAATATTCTGAAGCCTATTAAACATGTGGTCAAGAGATTTATTGTATGTAGAGGAGAAGTTTTCAAATTGCTGCTTGAGCAGTGTCTTGTGGGTTTTCTTGGTGGTTTCATTTCCACCAAACCTGGCAATAATAGCTTCAAATAATGACTTGACATCTTTGAACTTGCTGAAGTTTAGAAGTTGATCATTGGGAATGGTCATCATCAGCATGCTTCTTGCCTTCAAGTCATTTTTCTTCTTTATTCTATCTTCTGCAGATGATGGCTTTGTCTGCAGAGTTGACACCACTTTGCCTTCCACTGTTGATGTAGTGGTGGTGGGCTGGTAAGAGTCTCCATCTTCAATGATTTCCCAAAGTGCATAATCTTGCACTTGGAAATATTGCTCTATCCTCAGCCTCCACATCTCAAACTCATTCTGTTTGAGCATGGGAATCTTTGCAGCAACATTTGTCTGAATAGATTCAACGTCCATTTCTTCAGCTTCTTCTTCTAAATCAATAATATCAGCCTGAGCTCTGATACCACTTGTTAGGGATTCGACACATGGTTAAGGTGGTTAAACCTTTTGCACTTTGTGTGTATGATATATTGAGTTAATATGATTAAGTATGCGGAATCTACTTAATCACACTTAGAAGGTTATTCGTGTTATGAAAATGGAACAGTTGTGTTTGTTATTGAACAAGGAACAATGAAAGATTAACACCAAACGATTCAATATTATTAATGATAATAATACGAGTGATCTTGAATTATCACTAGGGTTACAACCTTGAATCTTAAGTTTTTCTAACATGTGATATTGTTGTGTTTGTTCTAGTTCTTAACAGTTATGAGTTCTAATAATAACACATTAACATCAACACATAATATCGAGACTAAGATCTTCTTTTATAGTCCAAGAAGATCTTTACAATATTGCTTGAAGTCTAGTCGAACTACTTGCTAACTTATCTTGAGTGTGTCAGTACATTAGATACAACATGTATCTGTGTACACAACTTGTTAACTAAGCACATGGGGTAAGATATTATCTACCGTATATTGTTGACCAAGATACAAATAATATATTTTCATACTTATCCACTTAGCAGCAGAATGTACATTAGCAGCAGCAATGTTAACGCTAGCAGCAGAATCCTTCAGCAGCAGAATGTTAAGCCTAGCAGCAGAATCATTTATCGCTAGCAGCAGAATCAAATGTTCTAGCAGCAGGAATAAATATTACCAGCAGGAACCAAATGCACTAGCAGCAGAATCACACTTAGAGTATTTCTTTGAATAGAACCCGATATTAAACTTCTTGAATATTTAATTCCCAACAGATAATATGTGAGCCATTTTTCTTGGTGAAAATAGTATTGTCTACTAGGCCCATGGTATACTTATGGTCAACTAGGAAAGTCTTAAGTCGATCATACCAAGCTTTTGGTGCTTGCTTAAGTCCGTATAAAACTTTCTTAAGTTTGTAGACATGATTTGGTTTTTCAAAATGGGCAAAGCCGGGAGGTTGTGCAACGTATACTTCCTCATTAGTAAAACCATTTAGAAAAGCACTTTTAACATCCATTTGGAATAGTTTAAAATCGTGTGCACATGCATATGCAAGTAGTATTCTAATTGACTCAAGCCTAGCGACGGGTACAAATGTTTCATTGTAATCTATACCTTCTTGTTGATTGTAGCCTTGAGCTACTAGCTTTGCTTTGTTTCTAGACACTACTCCATTTTCATCCATTTTGTTTCTAAATACCCATTTAGTTCCAATTATGGTTTGATTTTGAGGTTGAGGGACTAATGTCCAAACATCATTTCTAACAAATTGGTTTAATTCTTCTTGCATCGCTATGACCCAAGATTCATCTTTTATCGCTTCATTAACATTTTAGGTTCAATGGTTGAAACAAAACAAAAGAAATTACTTTGGTTTTGGACTTTTGACCTTAAGGTTATTTCGTTAATTTTTCCTATGACGTTGTCTAATGGGTGACTTCTAGATTCTTTTATATTGACTATTTCTCTTTTTACCGGTTCGTCTTCTTTGTCATTTTCTATGTTTTCTTGGTTTTCAACCATTTGATTTTCAACTAAGTCATCATCTACCAAAGGTGATGTCTTAGAGGGAGGTGGACTTTCGTCGAATGTTACGTTCAACAATTCCTTGACTCATGAGGTTTCTTTGTTCAAAATTATGTAGGCTTTACTATTTTGCGAATACCCAAGAAATACACCTTCATATAACTTTGGGTCGAACTTGGTGAGATAGTTCTTAGTGTTTAAAATGAAGCACTTGCTTCCAAAAACTCTAAAATATCCTAAAGTAGGCTTTTTGCCTCTATATAACTCATATGGAGTCTTTCTAAAAAATTGTCTAATTAATACTCTATTTAAGATGTATGTGGATGTATCTATGGCGTGACACCAAAACTTTTGAGGTATGTTTTGTTCATTTAACATTGTTCTACTCATTTCTTGAATTGTCCTATTTTTGCGTTCTACTACACCATTAGATTGAGGAGTTCGGGGAGCCGAGAAATTATGTGTTATGCCATTAACATCACAAAAAACTCTGAATTGGGTTTCGTTATCAAATTCATGACCGTGGTCGGTTCTAATAGACACAATGTTATTTCCTATTTGATTTTGAATTTTCTTACTTAGAATTTCAAATTTATCAAATGCCTCGTTTTTAGTTTTCAAAAACTTAGTCCAAGTATACTTAGAGTAATCATCTACTATTACCAAAGTATAGAAGTTTTTCCCGTAACTTTGTATAGCGGATGGACCAAACAAATCCATATGTAACAATTCTAGACACCTAGATGTAGACACCATATTTTTAGCCTTATGGCTATTATGAATTTGTTTCCTAATTTTGCAAGCATCACAAAAGTGTTGGTCGTATTTCAACTTGGGAAGGTTCCTAACGAGTTCCTTGGATGATAAGGATTGGATTAGCCTCATATTGGCGTGACCTAAGCGTCTATGCCATAGAGTTGAGTTTTCGTCCAAAGAGGTGAGACAAAGTTTGTCTTTAGATGTTTTGTCTAACTTCATAACATAAACGTTATTCTTTAAAACACCTTTTCCTACAGTTATGCCATCCTTAAGTATTTTACTTTCATTTTCACTAAAAAGGACGTTATACTTTTTGCGGCATAATTGACTAATACTAAGCAAGTTAAATCCTAAATTATCTACATGAGCAAAATCATCAATAGTGAGAGAGTCATGAGAGATTGTACCTTTTCCGATGATTTTACTTTTAAGCTTGCTACCGAATGTGACATTACCTCCATCATACACTTGGTAGGCTGAGAAAAGGCTTTTGTTTCCCGTCATATGTCTTGAACACCCACTATCTTTGATCCACTCGTTCGGTTCTAACCCGACATTCAAGCACACCTAAGTTAAAGAAAAACTCAAGCGTTTGGTCCCCAATATCTCATGGGTCCATTTAGGTTAAACATTACATTATCATGGTTCATGTATAGAAATGGTGGACAAGTGTTCCATGGCATGTAGTTGGGACCTTGAAAGTTCCTAAACATGTTTTGGTTCCAACTATTTTGATGATGATGCTGTGAGTTAAGGTTACTCTTAGGAAAGGGGTGTTTGGGAAAACTAGTTTTAGGCCTCTGTTGAACCATTTTTGTTCGAAACTCATTTTTAACTTGACCTTTTCCTATAGTAACTGATGGTTTTTGTTTGTTAATAGTTGTACTAGTGCTAGGTTTTCTTGTGACCTTAACGAATTCAGTATGATCCGAAATATGAACCTTCTGTTCATCAACAGTACCTGCGGATACTTTTGGTATAACTGGCGGATCCAAAATTTTGGGTCCGTCAGATCCGCGGGTGTCTGACTCAGTTGGAACAGGTTCTTATACTTTCACTGTTTGTTTCATAAAGTCATTTAAGTTTCTTGATTTCATGAATCCTAGTCCGGTTTTATCATGAGGCAACTTTTGAATTTGCATTAACTCATCTGCTAAACAAATGTTTTTATCAAACCTTTTAAACTTAGATTTTTGTTTGATAAGATCTTCCTGTGTGGTTTTAAGTGTTTCTATTTCTAGTTTAAGTTCCTGACATGAGACACATGTTTCTTTAACACTTTTACCCTTTTCTGATCGTTTTTCTTTTTCTTTTAACCAATAGATTTCGTTTTCTAAAAGTATCGCTTTGGTTTTTAAGAACTTATTTTTGTTTTTGATTTTTAGAGTAATATCACACAGTTTGTTATATTCTACTTCTAAGGTTTCATCATCAATAGAGGAATATGACGAGTCAGAATGTACCTCTTCTGAGTCATGAGCCATGAGAGCAACTTCGTCGTTCTTAGGCTCGTCGTCATCACCATCACTGTCACTCCAAGCTCCACTAACAAATGCTCTTTGAGATTTGTTCTTTAGAGGCTTTGGACATTCTCCTATTAGGTGACTAGAATCACCGCACCTAAAACACTTCCTATCTACTTTTTCTTTCCTATCATCACGGTCTTTCCAGAAGAATTTCTTTTCTTCACGAGGTGGTCTTACGAACTTTCCTCGTCTCCTAAAGAACTTTTTGAAATCTCTTACAACCATGGCATATTCTTCATCTTCGCTACTAGAACTAGACTCTTCATCATCACTTGACTCTACCCTAGCTTTCAAGGCAATGGACTTCATCTTCTCCTTTTTGCCTTTGACTATTTCTGAGTCTTTTTCCATCACCATCTCATGAACTTTGAGATTTCCGATGAGCTCGTCCAGTGTCATGCTTGAAAGATCCTTGGATTCTTCAATAGCCGTCACCTTTGCTTTCCACTTCGGATGGAGTGCTCTAAGAAATTTCCTGACAAAGTTCTTACTAGAAAAAGATTCGTCAAGTGCTTTAAGAGATGTAATAATAGTATTAAACCTAGCAAAAGCACTATCAATAGTCTCATCTTCAGGGATACCAAATTGTTCATATTGTTGAACAAGAAGATCAATTTTGTTATCTTTGACTTGTGAGTTCCCTAGATAAGTGATAATCAATGATTGACAAATATATTTAGCCGTTTTACACATAAAAACTCTTTCATATTGTTTCTTAGGTAAGGCATTATAAAGATCATTTTGGCTTCATTATTTTTGGCAATCAACTCCTTTTTCTCATCACTGTGACGAGTAAGAGAAGTACCCACATCCTACCCATCTAATATATTAGATTTAGGTTTATTATCACCTTCTACAATAATATACCACAAATCTATATCCTTTGACTTCACATAAGTTTCAAAGCGATTTTTCCAATATATAAAACTATTTGGTTCAAATAGTGGTGGTGGTCTTTGCATAGATTGCCCTTCTTTGAAGTTTTCAAAATCCATTGATCGTTTCAAGTTTTAAAATACAATATATTTGAAAATCTTGAGTAACGTAGCTCTGATGCCAATTGTGGAAAACTAAAAGTGGGGTTGAATAGTTTTTACAGTTTTAAACTTTTCTTCGCTTTGTAAACTTAACATGATTTCAAAGTAAAGCAAACAATCAAGCAATATATATAAAGCAAGTAAGGAAAGAAATGATCAAACCACATAACACAGATGTTTATAGTGGTTCGGCTACAAGGACTCTCTTCCTTGCCCTTCTCCACTCCTCGAGCCTCTAACTCGAGAGTTTTTCTTCACTAAGAAACAAGCTCCCTTCTAGGCGGAGAAAACCTTTACACGTCGCTTACTCTTTATCCGGTACTGATAACGCCTAAATCTAACATGTTTTTGATAGCGTTATTGGTAGTTTTATATATGTTTTGTGGTTATATTTATATGCTTTTGTTACTAAATCGTACCAAAGTGTGTTTGCAAAGCATTTGTAGCCAAAGACAGGAAAATGGATGGAAAAGATGCAAAAATGAGGAAAAAGGAAGTATTTGAGATTTCATGTGAATCCTGTGTCAAGTCCGCTCCGTAAGGTACTTCAACGAGTTAAAGTCCAAGTAGTCGAGTTCATAAGCATAAGGATGAAGAGAAAGATCAAAGAATCAAGAGCTACGACCGAGAAGCAAGTCATACGCAAAAGTCCAAGAAATAGGTTCATCAGCCATAGCCATCCGATCGGTCGCCGCCCGCAACCGATTCGGATGGAGTGAATTTGGATTTACCGAGAAGACCAACCGATCGGTAGACCATTCTATCCGATCGGTTGGAAGTCGCTGTTTGACCCAAGACTTCTTTATTAAGGATTGTGACTTTATAACTCCGGTTCTAGGTCCTTCTTTTCAGTATTCTAACCATTCAATACTACTTGGAGAGCAAGAGAAGCATTTATGCAGTTAGACCTTTGGTTAGAGCAATTTATGGAACCATTTGTTAAGTATTTTATATACCAATCAATCTAGATATATAGATACATACATACAAGTGCTAGGAGAGAATATACACAGAAATATACTCAGAAATTCGTCCATAAGTCCAGGAGAAGGGAGAAGGTCGATTATACCATTTTCATTGCTTGTGGAATCATTGTCTTTCACTTGTAATCTTATTTCCAAATCATTGTAAGACTTTCAATCATGGTTTCTAATGTTCAAAGTATTGAGTTTATATTTATGTTTGCTATGAGTGGCTAGTGCCTTTGTGCACTTGCTTAGATGATGTGTATTATTCATTGATTGGCATATGATTGTGATAACATGTTTTAATTCAATTTCAAGTCAATTCTAAGAACCAATTGTGATAAAGTTTCATAGTGACATTTGGGTAATCAAGTTTAACTAGTGCTAGTAATCTTAAGGGTTGAAAGAACTATTGTTATTCCACTAGTTATAATCATTTGTCTATGAATGATTGTTGTTTTCCACTATTCTTGATTAAACAAAGGAACTTAATTGTGATTGTAATGAAAATGCTTTTGTCTATCAAAACGGATTGATTGTAAACCACTTTAAAGGTTGAGAGATTAATAGTTTGCTTTCAATTGTGACCTTTTGTCTATAATCGGTTACCTTTTGTATTGACCATTTCCTAAGCTTGTTTGATTAGACAAAAGATTGTTTTTGTGTTTGGGGAACACCAACTCATGAACCTTGAATTGATCTTGAATTGATTGGTTAAACTTAATGCTTGTTTTTATAAACCAAAATCTTGACGAAGGTTTAATTTGTAGAAACAATAGATTAGTGTCAAAACTAATTATCACAACCAACATGTTTTCCAAAGTTATCACAATCATATTAGTCAATTGTAGTACACTAGTCTAAGCAAGTGTAGTTTTTTTAATCATTTGAATTTTCATCATATCATTACTACTTATTTGAGATAGTTGCTTTTAACTTACAATTCGATTCACTACACAAATCCCTGCGAACGATCCCGACTTACCATCAAAATCTTGCTACAACGGACGAGTATACTTGCTCGTATGTGTTGTTATTAGATTCGGTAATTCACCCCCTTATAAATTTAAAACTTGCACCGAACCGGGCACATCAAGTTTTTGGCGCCGCTGCCGGGGATTTTGATCGTGTTTCTGTAAGTTTTAGTCCAATTCTCATAGAGTTAGTTTTCGTTAAAAAAAAAAAAAAAAAAAAAAAAAAAAAAAAAAGTTTTACCGAGCTGCCCATCCTATCGGTTATTCATCTATCCGATCGGTTTTCCAAAATTTTCATTTACCGAGAGAACCATCCGATCGGCGGACACTTCCATCCGATCGGATCCTTCAAATCAAATTTACCGAGAGATCTATCCGATCGGTAGACTGTTCTATCCGATCGGTTAGACGATTCTGATCTTTTCAAATTGTTTTCATTCTTTGCTCGTTTGTTTAGACATTGCCTCGATTCGTTGGGGAATTGTATGAACACTCGATCAACTGGAGTAGAACCAATTCCACCACTTTTCGATCCCGAAAGTTTGATTCGAACAAGATCTAGAAGAAGAAGAAGAACACCCTTTGTTCCACTAGCCAATCGTGTACCAAGAGTACCAAACCCAACTTTTGATAACCTTTTTGAGGCCAAAGTTGTTTATAACCCATTCACTAATCAACCTTTTCCCATGGCTGACGATAGACCCATGTGGGAAGCAAACCGAGCCGTAGCACCCACTCCTGGAGCTGCTATTGTTGCTGTCAACTTAGGTGATAATTTCACCGTGAAAGGTCACCATCTTTCTATGATCAAAGACCGTCAATTCGATGGCCGTTCGAGGGCCGATCCTCACAAACACGTTGCCGAATTCATTGAAATTTGTGGCATGTTCCGATACGGAGATACAAATGTAGATGCCATTAAACTCAAACTTTTTCCGTCATCACTTGCTGGAGATGCAAAAGTGTGGTATAATGAATTAACACCAGGAATCATCACTACTTGGGAGGAGATGAGGCAAGCTTTTGTAAGCCGATTCTTTCCACCTGCAATGTTTGATCGACTCATGGGAGAAATTCGTGCTTTCACACAAAATCCTAACGAATCACTCGTCGAAGCCTGGCTTCGTATGAAGGATTTACTTCGAAGTTGTCATGTACATGGTTTAGGACGAGGAACCATTATCCAAATCTTTTACCATGGACTTGATGAAACATCTCAAGGAATTCTTGATGCTGGAGGAATTTTTCTTTATAAGACTCCTAACCAGGCATACCAATTGCTTGAAGACCGAGTTCTTCTCAAACTCGACTGGTCAAAAGATGCCAAGACAAAACCCTTAAGAAAAACCGTTGCTTTTGCCGAAAGTTCTGATTCATCTAAACTCATGGAGAAAATGGAAACCTTGGTTTCCAAAATCGATTCGCAATACAAAGATCTTAGAGGAGAGATGAAAGAAATGCGAGATGGTTGTAACAACTGTGGAGGTAACCACCCATCATCAGAATGCGATGATCAACCTATGGATCAACCAAAAGTAGAGAACCAAACCTCACAAAATTCCGACAAGAAACCTGAAGAAACAGATTTTGAGAAAATGATGAGAGAATTTGTCACTGCTCAAAAATCAACCAACGAGTTCGTCAAGAATCAATTTTTCAATCTCAAGACCAAAGTTGAGCAAGGTCAGAAAAATCATCAAGCATCTATCCAAGATCTTGAAAACAAATTTGGGAGACTCTCTGATCAAATTTCTTCCCGACCATCAGGTTCGTTGCCTAGTAACACCCAAACCAACCCAAAACCATCATCATCATCGAATGATAAGACTTATCGTCCACCACAAACTAGAAATGAGCATATCAATGCTGTATTCACAAGAAGTGGCCTGTCTTATGATCCACCACCCAACCCAAACAACACCACAACTATCGATTTCGATAGTGAGGATGAAGATGAAGAATCCAAGAAGGAAAATACACCAAAAACACCACCAAAACCCAAACCCAAACCACCAGTTAAGGCTTACACTCCAAAAATTCCATATCCACAGAGCCTTAAGAAAGAAAGAATGGAGGAGCGTTATAAGAAGTTTGTTGAAATAATCAAAGAAGTTAGACTCAATGTACCCCTCATTGATGTTTTAGCCGGAATGCCCAATTACGGGAAATTTTTGAAAGAACTTCTTAACAACAAGAACAAGTTGGAGCAAATATCCGCTACCTTTCTCAATGAAGAATGTTCAGCTATTGTTCAAAACAAAATTCCACAAAAACTCAGAGATCCCGGAAGTTTTCTGATTCCATGCATATTAGGAAACAACATCACATGCGATGCTTTAGCCGACTTAGGTGCGAGTATTAATTTGATGCCCTATTCGCTGTATACGAAACTTTCCATCAATACCTTGAAACCCACAAGAATGAGTATCCGATTAGCTAATCATACTTACCAATATCCTGTTGGTATTGCTGAGAATATGCTTGTCCAAGTAGGTAAATTCATTTTTCCCGTGGATTTTGTGATTTTAGAAATGGAGGAAGATAGTAGAGTACCCCTTATTTTAGGAAGACTTTTCCTAAACACCGCTGATGCGATCATCAAAGTAAAAGGAAAAGAACTCAATCTTGGAGTTGGAGAGGATAGAATCACCTTTTTAATCGATAAAGCAATGAAATATCCACATTCCAGTGATGACACTTGCTTTAACATTGATGTAATCGATGAAGTCACTAAGGAAGAGTTGGATGCATTACTTGAAGATTCTGATCCATTCATGACTATTTCAGAGAAGATTAGTGAAACAACTTTTGATAAAGAATTCGCTGATTTTATGGAAATTAAGATTGATGAAGAAAAAGAAGAAGAAGAAGAAGGAGAGATAATAGAAGAAGATTTTGAGGAAATCAGTTTTAATGATCAAATGAGGATCAAAACATCACTTCAAGAACCACCGATTGATCTTGAGTTGAAACCACTTCCCGAAAATCTTGAGTATGCTTACTTGGAAGACAATTCGCTACTTCCAGTAGTCATATCTTCGTTGCTCAATGATTTTGAGAAAGAATGTCTGATTTCAGTTCTTAAGAAGCATAAAGAAGCTTTTGCGTGGAAAACTTTTGACATCCCAGGAATCAGTCCTGATTTTTGCAAACACAAAATCAATTTCGAAGAAGATGCCAAACCAGTTGTAGAAAGACAACGTCGACTCAATCCCAACATGAAAGAAGTTGTTAAAAAAGAAATCATCAAACTTCTTGATGCAGGTATCATTTACCCCATCGAGGATAGTCCTTGGGTGAGTCCTGTTCACTGTGTTCCGAAAAAAGGAGGAATGACTGTTGTGACCAACGAACGAAATGAACTAGTTCCAACTAGAACTGTCACCGGATGGCGAGTATGTATTGATTACAGAAAATTAAATAAAGCCACCAGAAAAGATCATTTTCCTTTGCCTTTCATGGATCAAATGCTTGAGCGATTAGCAGGAAACAAATACTTTTGTTTTCTCGATGGTTTTTCAGGATATTTTCAAATTCCTATTGATCCAGCTGATCAAGAAAAGACCACATTCACATGTCCCTTTGGAACTTACGCTTATCGGCGTATGCCATTTGGATTATGTAATGCTCCCGCGACTTTTCAAAGATGCATGATTGCCATATTCCAAGATATGCTTGAAACGTCTATGGAAGTTTTCATGGATGACTTTTCAGTTTTCGAAAGCTCATTCGAAGCTTGCCTTTCTAACCTCGATAAAATGCTTGAAAGATGTAAAGCTGCACATCTTGTTCTCAATTGGGAGAAGTGTCATTTCATGGTAACTGAAGGAATTGTGTTAGGACACAAAATTTCCAGCGCAGGAATGGAGGTTGACAAAGCAAAGATCGATGTTATTACCAAATTACCACCCCCAACTAACGTTAAAGCCGTTAGAAGTTTCCTAGGACATGCAGGTTTTTACCGTCGTTTCATTAAGGATTTTTCCAAAATATCTCGTCCAATGACGAAACTTCTTGAAAAAGATGTTGTTTTCGATTTTAATGCAGACTGCATGAAAGCATTCGAAGCATTGAAAACACAACTGACTAGTGCACCCATTATGGTTTCCCCTGATTGGTCACTACCATTCGAGCTTATGTGCGATGCAAGCGATTTTGCTGTTGGAGCTGTATTAGGACAACGAGAAGAGAAACATTTTCGTCCTATATATTTTGCCAGCAAAACACTCAACAATGCTTAACAGAATTACACAGTTACAGAGAAAGAATTGTTAGCCGTTGTTTTCGCTTTCGATAAATTCAGATCATACCTTGTACTTTCGAAAACAATCGTGTTCACCGATCATTCAGCGTTAAAATATCTGTTTAAGAAGCAAGATGCCAAACTGCGTCTCATCCGATGGATTTTACTACTCCAAGAATTCGATATCGAAATCAAAGATAAGAAAGGAGCAGAAAATCTAGCCGCTGATCATCTATCTCGTTTAGAAAATCCAAATCTGGAAGAGTTAAAAGAAGATGAGATTGACGACTATTTTCCGGATGAAACACTCATGACTGTTGAAACAGATGATGAGAACGAAATTCCATGGTTTGCCAATTATGCAAATTATCTCGTTGGAGGAATTCTAAAGAAAGGATTAACTCATGCCCAACGAAGTAAATTCTTTTCGGATCTTAAACATTATTATTGGGAAGAACCTTATCTTTTCAAAATGTGTCCCGATGGGATGATTAGAAGATGTGTTTATGGTTCTGAAACAAGAAGAATTCTCGATGAATGTCATCATGGCCCAACTGGGGGACATTATGGTCCTTCCACCACAGCTAAAAAAGTTTTTGATGCTGGATTCTATTGGCCGACTATTTTTAAAGAAGCCCATACTCTTGTTAAGAATTGTGATGCTTGCCAAAAATCCGGTAGTCTTTCTCGAAGAGATGAAATGCCTCAGAAGAGCATCCAAGTATGTGAATTATTCGATATTTGGGGAATTGATTTCATGGGACCGTTTCCTAAATCACACAAATACGAATACATTCTCGTTGCTATTGATTATGTTTCCAAATGGGCCGAAGCGGAAGCTCTACCCACAAATGATGCACGAGTAGTTGTTAATTTTCTCAAAAAGCTTTTCGCTCGTTATGGAATTCCTAAAGCTTTGATAAGTGATTGTGGAACCCATTTCTGTAACAAACAAATGGAGAAAATTATGAAGCGATATGGAGTTCATCATCGTTTTGCTACAGCCTATCACCCACAGACCAGTGGTCAAGTCGAAAATACCAACAGAGCCTTAAAAAGGATACTCGAAAAAACGGTTAAAGACAATCCCGCCGTTTGGTCGAGAAAACTAGATGATGCTCAGTGGGCATTTCGCACAGCTTACAAAACACCAATTGGTACAACACCATACAGATTGCTGTATGGAAAAACTTGTCATTTGCCGTTCGAAATTGAACATCGCGCTTACTGGGCATTAAGAAACTGTAACCCAGACCTCAAAGTAGCTGGAGAAAAGAGATTTTTGCAATTGCATGAACTCGATGAGCTTAGACTACAAGCTTATGAGAACTCCAAACTTTACAAAGCAAGAACAAAAGCTTATCATGACAGAAAGCTAAGAATCAGAAAAGAATTCAAAGCTGGAGACAAAGTTCTGCTTTTTAACATGAAGTATAAGTTCAAAGCTCCCAAGCTGAAACCGAAATGGTTCGGACCGTATACAGTGAAACATGGATTTCCATCCGGATATGTTGAATTGCATGACAAACATGGTGGAAGTTTCATTGTTAATGGGCACCGAATTAAGTTATACTATGACAAGGAGCAGATGAATGAAGTTTCTATTTAAGAGATTCCGCCGGAATCAGAATATGAAGCTATAACCTTTATGTCACCCTTCCCGGCCGATTTCAAGAAAAACACTCCGTGGGCCGAAGATTCTGGTTATATCTATGATGTTCTACCAAGACCGTGGGAAGAAGTTAAGCTGGAATACATAGATGAAACTGGAGAAGGAATAGTGATTGGAAATGTGCTGTACATTCCAAAATTTCCAAAGAAGAAGTCAGCACCAACATGAAGAGAGAGAAGTTCGAGTCCGGCTGATGACTCATTAATAAAACAAGCGCTTCTCGAGAGGCAACCCGTGTGTTTGCTATGTTTATTTTTCATTTTTATTTTCTAGTGATTAAACCCCAAAGTTTTTTTTTCCTAAATTGCTTAGTTGAACTTAAGTGTGGGGGTGTATCACTGTCTTTTGAATAAAGCGAAGATATATTTCGTATGTGTGTCTCTTTTGTTTTTAGATTACTGCAGATAATGATTTCGAAGCTTGGACGCTAGGATCAAGACTCCTCTTGAGAAGAAAATACGGTTTATTCTCTTATTTCCCTATCTCATTCTTTGTTGTTTATCACATTGAGGACAATGCTTAACTTAAGTGTGGGGGATGAATAGGAAAATAAGAATAGATTGTAGTTTTGAGCTGAATTTTAAAATTTTGTTTGCCCTTGTAATCTAGTCTTTTGTCATTTTAAAGATCAAATTCTAGAATAACTGGATTTATCCACTGGTGAAATCTATAATTTTGAAAATTCGAGATGTGTCCTGATTAATATTGCAATCCATTCTGGGATCGATAACATTAGCTAGCACAGATTATAGCCCTTTCCACTAAAGTGTGAGAATTTGAGCCTGTTCTATATATAGCATACATCTTTTATGCTTAGATCTTTTTGCTATGAGTGTGCCGGTGATTTTATTTATTCTAGAACTTGTACTTGTAAATCATTACGAGACCGTTGTGAGATCACATTTCATTTGTGATATAAGTGTATATGCGTGATAAGAGGCAATCTTAGGTTTTATCCCAAATGGCCTTCCATTTTCATATAATGCTATATTAGCTAGCTACATTGGCTAGTTAACCACTCATATGGATCCATTTGTTAGCATTTATCTTTAATGCTAGATACCCCTAGTTACACCCGCCGAGCCTATCTTTTCTTTTGATAAAATCCAGAAAAATTCAAAAAGATTTTACACCTTTTTATCCTAGCCTTATCCATAGTCAAGTCTTGGTTGGTTGCTAGCTATTTGAAAGGATGGATGTTATGTGGAAATCATGAAAGTTCCAAGAAAGCGTAAACTACGAAAGTTATTATCCAAGAAGAGTCATTGCAACTATAAGATGACATTTAAAATAAAAAATAAAAAAAAAAAAAAAAAAAAAAAAAAAAAGAAAAAAAAAAAGAAGAAAAGTCATTGCAACTATAAGGTGACAAGAATAAGCCAATGGGCTAAGTGAATCAAGTATGAATAAAGGAAGTATGGAGTTTTTCACAAAATGGCATGATATTGGTTTGTAATAGCTAGTAACATTTGGTTCGTAGACTTTGACTAATTTTGTTTTATGTTCAACCAATTTCATAAACATATCCCATGCCTTATCCTACCCTTTTAGACTTTGTGAAATTATTAAGTGTATGGACATGTAGTAACCATCCGATTTCTTGAGGAATTGACTAACGTTGTTAGCGATCTAGGGCGTATTTTGGCGACCATCCGTTATGCGAGTAACGTCGTTAGCGAACCAAGGTACAATCTAGTGACCATCCGTTAGTTGGTAATGCAAGAATTCGTTGTTAGGGAGCTATTATGTTTTGCATGAGATAGTGGCGCGATAGTCTTTTATTTCCCTTTAAGCCTTAAACCCGAATAAAAGCCCTCTTTGATATGTATACTTGGCGCTCACACCATTTCGGTGTAGTTTTGTTTCTCGTACAAGCCTATGGTAATATTTAGATCATGACTGAGCAAATGAGTGTCATTCCTCTTATATACTCCACCAATCATACAAATGAGTGTTTGAGTGAATTATATTTCATTTTCCTTTCGTGATGTGTTTAGTAATGTGTATCATGCAAGAAAATCATATGGGTATTGTCAAACATCTCGATGATTCAACCATAAAAGCTTAAAATGATGAATCTAGCTTGTACTAGTGCTTGATAGATTTGCATCACATTTTCCTAATCATTTGTGTATACCATGTGGATGATTGTTTTTATTTCTAGATTTGCTTGAGGGCAAGCAAAGTTCAAGTGTGGGGGATTTGATAACGCCTAAATCTAACATGTTTTTTATAGCGTTATTGGTAGTTTTATATATGTTTTGTGGTTATATTTATATGCTTTTGTTACTAAATCGTACCAAAGTGTGTTTGCAAAGCATTTGTAGCCAAAGACATGAAAATGGATGGAAAAGATGCAAAAATGAGGAAAAAGGAAGTATTTGAGATTTCATGTGAATCCTGTGTCAAGTCCGCTCCGTAAGGTACTTCAATGAGTTAAAGTCCAAGTAGTCGAGTTCATAAGCTTAAGGATGAAGAGAAAGATCAAAGAATCAAGAGCTACGACCGAGAAGCAAGTCATACGCAAAAGTCCAAGAAATAGGTTCATCAGCCATAGCCATCCGATCGGTCGCCGCCCGCAACCGATTCGGATGGAGTGAATTTGGATTTACCGAGAAGACCAACCGATCGGTAGACCATTCTATCCGATCGGTTGGAAGTCGTTGTTTGACCCAAGACTTCTTTATTAAGGATTGTGACTTTATAACTCCGGTTCTAGGTCCTTCTTTTCAGTATTCTAACCATTCAATACTACTTGGAGAGCAAGAGAAGCATTTATGCACTTAGACCTTTGGTTAGAGCAATTTATGGAACCATTTGTTGAGTATTTTATATACCAATCAATCTAGATATATAGATACATACATACAAGTGCTAGGAGAGAATATACACAGAAATATACTCAGAAATTCGTCCATAAGTCCAGGAGAAGGGAGAAAGTCGATTATACCATTTTCATTGCTTGTGGAATCATTGTCTTTCACTTGTAATCTTATTTCCAAATCATTGTAAGACTTTCAATCATGGTTTCTAATGTTCAAAGTATTGAGTTTATATTTATGTTTGCTATGAGTGGCTAGTGCCTTTGTGCACTTGCTTAGATGATGTGTATTATTCATTGATTGGCATATGATTGTGATAACATGTTTTAATTCAATTTCAAGTCAATTCTAAGAACCAATTGTGATAAAGTTTCATAGTGACATTTGGGTAATCAAGTTTAACTAGTGCTAGTAATCTTAAGGGTTGAAAGAACTATTGTTATTCCACTAGTTATAATCATTTGTCTATGAATGATTGTTGTTTTCCACTATTCTTGATTAAACAAAGGAACTTAATTGTGATTGTAATGAAAATGCTTTTGTCTATCAAAACGGATTGATTGTAAACCACTTTAAAGGTCGAGAGATTAATAGTTTGCTTTCAATTGTGACCTTTTGTCTATAATCGGTTACCTTTTGTATTGACCATTTCCTAAGCTTGTTTGATTAGACAAAAGATTGTTTTTGTGTTTGGGGAACACCAACTCATGAACCTTGAATTGATCTTGAATTGATTGGTTAAACTTAATGCTTGTTTTTATAAACCAAAATCTTGACGAAGGTTTAATTTGTAGAAACAATAGATTAGTGTCAAAACTAATTATCACAACCAACATGTTTTCCAAAGTTATCACAATCATATTAGTCAATTGTAGTACACTAGTCTAAGCAAGTGTAGTTTTTTTAATCATTTGAATTTTCATCATATCATTACTACTTATTTGAGATAGTTGCTTTTAACTTACAATTCGATTCACTACACAAATCCCTGCGAACGATCCCGACTTACCATCAAAATCTTGCTACAACGGACGAGTATACTTGCTCGTATGTGTTGTTATTAGATTCGGTAATTCACCCTCTTATAAATTTAAAACTTGCATCGAATCGGGCACATCAGGTACTAAGCTAAACACCGGGTTCTTGACAAGGGTACAACCACTCCCGTTGGTTCTTTAACAAGGGTACAACCACTCCCGACACTCTATGTGTTTTAAGGACTAAAGCACTAACCGAACTCTACTGAATGAATGGTATAGACAATGATGTGTGAACTAATACAATATCACACAGTAACTAAACTAAAGATTTACACCACTGTATTAAACCTTGATGCTTGATCTCTTTGCTACAAAAGAAAGATCACTAAGAATGAAATGAATGAATGTAATGGGTTAGTAATGTACTAATGAATGAGTGTATAATTTTAGCTATATGAGTGATAGTTGTGCTTGAATGATCAGCTTGTTATTTATAGGCAAAACTGACCAGACAACCCGAGGATTTGGCGGATCCCAAAAATTGGTTCCGCCCTTATACTGGTTTGGTTCCGCGGGGACAAGCCAGCTAAGGGATTTCCAAATCTTTCCATATATTGTCAAGTCTTGTCAAGATCTTCCAAAGTCAACTCTTTAGCTTCAAGATCTTTCCAAAATATATTGTAAAGTCAACTAAGATATGTAAATGATGCATGCCATGATGTCATGTGTATTTTCGTTTTTAAGAAATAAAAATAAACATGTAAATGTATATATGTATGTAATGTGTAATTCCTAGTGATCATGTGATATGTAAATGTGTTTTAAAAGGCTTGTTACTAAAATGTAAAAGACTTTAACATATACTTATACTTTGCTAAAGATAAACCTTATATTTGTCATTAACAAAATTAAGCAAAGATCGTAAAATATAGATAACGTTTTTAGGACGATATTTGTATTAACAGAAAGCAAATAAAATATCGAAGGTTTTGGAGATTTGGTTTTAAAACTAATATTAACATAATTGCAAGAAAAGTACATTTTGGTGTGAATTTACATATTGGGAAAAAATATTTATCTAGGGTGCACTACTCCTTACTAGCGATCTAACTAAACCTATTGAATTGTCACGCCTTAAGTGGTGTAATGGTGAATATTCTTTCTTACCTGTCGTGTATTGGTCAAGTACACATTTATTCAAATAGCCTATTGACCAGCCCTATAAATTTCAATGTACACAAAATAGTTAAAAGCACGCAATATATATCCAACCTAATTAAACATTTAACTCTAAATGCTCAATTAGTTACTTTCAGTTAACGTTCAAGCTAGGCGCTTCCTAACCAGTTTTTAACCAAGTAATCACGTTCACCAATTAAGAAAACAATAGAAATAATTATTACATGTTGAAGTAAAACCTTACGAATAGGTCCCACTTCTGTGTATCGTCCTTCGGGGTGAATCCTTCGGATCTTGCTAACTCCTACACACAAGAGACACACGTGTTAGGATCGCCCCGGGTTTTATCCTAAGGCCCACCTCCGGCGTGAGAATAAGTATCGGGCGGTTATAGTTTGAACAGTAATACGAGAGTAATAGTAGTAGGTGTAAGAATTCAATGCATATCATAAATGAGGTGTGGGTATTTATACTACCCACACCTACCGTACCTACTTACCTCAGGACTAAGCGAGTTGATCTATGTCTGACCTAGTGAGTAGATGTCAGGCCACGTGGAGCACACAATCCCGTGAAATCTGGAGAAGTGTCGGTTGATGGGACTATACAGTATAACTGTCGGCAGGGCCTGTCAGTAGGCGCGCCCGGAGATGAGAGAGGAGTCCGGAAGAAACGAACGTCCGGACACATAAGAATAGTCCGGACGACATCGTGTCGTCCGGACACATACACCAACATGTCCCCCCCAGTATTGTAGCATCGGTTCTGAGCTGATGGTGCAATACTTTGATAATATCTTTACGGCTTTCAGCATACGTCGTTCGGACACATACACTAACATGTCCCCCCCAGTATTGTATTATTAGTAAAAGACTAATGATGTAATACTTAACAAATGTCTTATGGTCTTCTGTCCTGTATTGCTCGGACATGCCTTTCATTCCCGTGGTCCATGAGATGAGTTGGGTCTTTTTAGACCATATACACCCTCGTCTGTGTTTAATTTATACAGTTACTACAGAGGCACAAACTTATGTGTTACAAATAATACATAATCCTTTGCCATAAATTTAAGAGGGTAGACATCCGCACGAGGTTCGCTTTTAATTTGTCTATGATGCAATACTTTAAGATATTTATCGTTACTTCCGATATTTCCTTTGCATGCTGTGATTGGATTACATAAGTGTTAGCCCAATGGTTGAAGGGCTCGTCAGGCCTTGTTGGGCTAGTTTAGTTATGAGCCCATGGGCCGAATAAAATAGTGCTTGTTTGAATGTCAATAGCTGCGCGCCACGCGTATTTTCGTCGTGGATATCTAACGTTCCACAGTGTGCCACCTCAACGAGTGGCAGGCTGACGAGATCTTTTCGCTTGTTTCTAGGTTTTTTTCCTATATATACCGGTTTATCTCTTTATTTATTTTTACTTTTAACTGTGCGTTCTCTTTCCCTGTTTTCGGTGCTATACATTTTCTATGACCGTTCGCCCGTTGAGAAATTCCGAGAGGTGCGTTTCACTCTTTCTTGTAGTTATCTTTGGTATTTGTTTCGTCGGCATCCTTTTAGATATGGCCGTTGAGATGAGCGCACAGGGGAAACTCCCATTAGTCAGTAAGCTTGGCCTCAGTCCGGTAGGATTGTTCCTAAGTTCGACATGCATGTACATACTTCCAAATTGACGCATGATGAGTTGGATCGTGTGGTTGGGGAATTCGGTATCCCCTTAGATTTACAGCCCACGCTTCCTCCGGCAGGCATGACCATGGATATGTTGCCGAAGGATAAAATAGGTATTTATGTTCACCAGCTAAGGACGGGGGGTGTCAGGATTCCTTTCTCAACATTTTTACTAGCGGTGATAGGATATTTTCGGGTGCACATTTCTCAGCTGGTTCCGATAGGCTTGAATAGGGTGACCATGTTTGAGATTTGCTGCTATAGTCTGGACGTGAAGCCATCCGCCCCTCTTTTCAGGGTTTTCTATAGATTGTGCAAGCAGGGGCACTGGTTTTCTTTTGAGAACCGAACAGGGGTGAAAGCCATGAAATGCTTTGAAGAGGTGTTGACCAGATTAAAGCACTGGAAAGATCATTTCTTTTGTATCGATCGGAGGGCAATTCCACAGGCAATGCCGTGGAGGCATAGGGATTCCAAAGTTACCGACGAATTTCCGGGGTCGTATTCCGAAAGGGACGCTGAAATGATTGCCAAGAAGGTGATTCCCTTGAGAAAGCCTTCGGCTGCTCTACTATGGATGATGGGGCTTAGTAGAGTTTTTGAGTATCCCGGATATAAGGGCGTTCTAAAGGATGCCGATGGGCATGGTAACGCAAATTTTCTTATTATCATTTTATAGGGTCTGTTTGTTTCTCGGCTTGGCCTTGACTTATTGTGTTGTGTTTTTTTTTTTTGTAGTTCTTTCCATGGCGGAGTATTTGGAACTTCCGGTAGAGATTGGTGTTGAAGTTGGCAGGGAAGATTCTTTAGAAGAAGAGAGCCAGAGGCCGAAGCGAACAACTGAGCCTTTGGCACCGGGGAGTGTAATTCCTGAGACCACTCCCTTACAGAAGGTAGTGGAGAGGCCGAACCTGAATGTGCTAACCGCTAGAGAAGAGAAGGAGAGGAAAAAGCAGGCAGCTGAGGCAGAGGGGAAGAAGAGGAATGCTGAGAGCTCATCGGTGGTTCAGAAGTCCAGGAAGAAGAAGAAGATTAAACGGAGGGAGGGAGACGAACCGTCTGATCATACTTTTAATGTCTCCCCTATTCGTCATGTTGAGCCGTAGGTGGCTGACAACACTGTAGGGAACCGGGGTGGAGGAGGAGGGTTGGAGCAGGAGGCTAGAAACGAGGATGGTAATCCGGAAGTTCAGGTATCTGAGCCTGAGCATACTGCTGAGAACAATCCTAAAGGGCAACCTATTCAGGAAACTCACACGGAAAACCAGCAGTCTTCTTCTGACGGTAAGGAATATCCTTCTTGATTTTTTTATTTATTATTTTTTTTTTTTTTTGTATTTTGTGCTTTTTTCTCCTCGTTGTTTTTGCAGATCATTCGGCTCATTCAGATCATTCCATACATTCCCAGCATACTTCTATGGAACACCAGTCAGCCGGAGAAGGTAAAAAATTTGCCTTGTGATATCCCTTGTTATAGCCTTGTTTTCGTTTGAGCAATTTAATCTTGTTACAGATGAGGGTTTGCTCTAGAGGGAGGTTTTTATTCCCAGTTCCCAATAATATCCGATTGGACTCTTACAGAGCCTGTCGGGAGTTGCTGACACATCTCACACCTCCGGCCGAGAAACCTGCTCTCGAAGAGTTGACCACTAGCCAGCTAGTTCATTTGGCGTATGAGCAGGCCGGAGGTGGCATTGCTATGCTGGCCGAGTTGCTTCGTCGATTCGATCAGTTGCTTGGTGAACACAAGGAGTTGGACCGGGAGCACAAGGCTGGTATAGTGGAGCGCAGTGCGGAGCATGGTAGGTATGTGCGGTTGGTTGATGAGTTTAATGCCCTCAAGCAGGAGTTGGTTGATATGCGATCTGGTATGTCGGCACGAGAGGAAAGTCTATCTGTTCAGTTGGCTGAGAAGGAGAGAGATAGGGATGACTGGAGGAGAACAGCTGGCTCTCGTGCTGAGGGTGTTAAGGAGTTGGAACAGGAGATGGGGAAGAAGGATGAAGCCATAGGGAGACTGGAGCAAGAGAATAGGGACTTGCTCGCTAACGTTGGCCGATTGGAGATGGAGCGCCAAAATGTTGTGAAGGATCTGCTTCCGACTGCTTCTCAGCGATTGTTTAGTAGTTCCGAATACAAAGAAAGCATGGGAAGGGTTTACAGCTTGTCATATACCGCTGGATTTCTAGATGGTCTTAAGTACGAGCGTAAAAAAGATGATCATGAAAGACTTTTGGGCAAGTTTAGCAAACTTAACATGGAGGCTCCCAGTATCTGGCAGGCGGAGTATCTAAAGTTGTTCGATGCCCAGTACCCATATTTTCAAAAGCTTGTGGATTCCTACCGTCTGCCATTGGGCGGCCTTATGAATCTCTTCCCTTTCGTCAGTGCTCCGAAGCCGAAGCCCGTAGGAGGGGGTCTGCCTCAACAGACCGAAAACTCTTCCGGTGTGAAGCATGTACAAGCTGGGGGTTCCTCCCTTGCGAAAAATGTCACTGACAAAGACTCTTGATTGTCTTATTTGTTTCTTCTTTCGGATGAATGTAATAACTATAATTACTGTAGCCAGACATTCTGTACAATAACTCGTTTGTGACGTTTATTATTATTATTATTATTTTTGTTCTTGGACTTGATAGAATGATTGTTGCATGTATTTTCTGCATAGATGTTTTGTTCATGTGCGTCTTCGATGACGAGGTGCTTCCACGTTCGGCTCATCTGACTCGAAGTATTTCAGATGTCCGTACAATTTTTACCCAAGAAATGCTTGCATGACATTAAACACTTTGCTGCCGAAGGGGACGACATAATTCGTTACACGAGAGGGGAAGTGTTTATCTCTATCCGTTTAATGTTGTTCCGGAGGGTTTTTTTTTTTTTTTTTTTTTTTTTTTTTTTACTCTGGGGAGATGTTTTTCATAATGCATCTAGTTTGCCGACGGAGTGTTTTCATGATCCGTTTAATTTACAGACGGAGAGTTTTTACGATCCGCTCACAAGAAAGGGAGTGTTTTCCTCAATCCGTTTAATGTACAGACGGAGAGTTTTTAACAATCCGCTCACAAGAGAGAGAGTGTTTTCCTCAATCCGTTTAATTCACAGACGGAGAGTTTTTCACGATCCGCTCACGAGGGAGGGAGTTTTTTCCTCAATCCGTTTAATTTATAGACGGAGAGTTTTTCACGATTCGCTCACAAGAGAGGGAGTGTTTTCCTCAATCCGTTTAATTCACAGACGGAGAGCTTTTCACGATCCGCTCACGAGGGAGGGAGTGTTTTCCTCAATCCGTTTAATGTATAGACAGAGAGTTTTTCACGATCCACTCACGAGGGAGGGAGTGTTTTCCTCAATCCGTTTAATTTATAGACGGAGAGTTTTTCACGATCCGCTCACGAGGGAGGGAGTGTTTTCCTCAATCTGTTTAATTTACAGACGAAGAGTTTTTCCACGATCCACTCACGAGGGAGGGAGTGTTTTCCTCAATCCGTTTCATGTACAGACGTAGAGTTTTTCATGATCCGCTCACGAGGGAGGGAGTGTTTTCCTCAATCCGTTTACTTTACTTTTGAGGTGCAACCGTGGAATGCGTCATACAATCAGATTGGAAAATTGTTTCTCCGTAACATGGGAAACTATAAACTGCCATAAATACTAATAAGCTTCGGTTTACAATTTTACAAAAGATAACTTCACGGATTTATTATGTTCCAGACTCTGCTGGGTCCGAGCAGAGCGATGCATCAGTTTGGCCCGGTACTTTCAGATCTCAGTTACTTGCTGACAATTTTTGTATTGCTGGATTGCTTCCTTCTGGTCATTCGACGTACTTGAAGTATCAACAGCTGGATGGTGTCCGGTTGTCTTCATCTGTCTTTTCTCTGGCTGCACCGTTAGGGTGACTATCCCTTCGGGCGTGGGAAACTTTATCATAGAATGTATGGTTGAAGAGATTGCCCTCAGTTCTCCCAGTCCGGCTCTTCCCAGTATTATATCGTAGGGTGATGGAGATCTCACCACATAGAACTTCATGGTTACTCTTCTGATCCTGGGCCGATTGCCAAAGCATACTTCAAGGTTGATCTTTCCCTTCGGCTTACTTGCTTTTCCGGAGAAACCCATTAGGGAAGTTTTTGTCGTTTCTATCTTGTCTTTTATCTTTGTACAGAGTTTATCGAAAAGGTGCTCGTATATGAGGTTTACAGACGACCCTTCATCCACATGTATTGTCCGGATTAGGTACCCTTCGACTTCACCTTTGATGATGAGGGGCTCGGTTGACAAGCATCGTGTCGCAATGGGAGGGAAGACTATTGGGACGTTCATCCATTCCTGATCGTGTTCTTCACACCCTTCGTTCCGTGTGGCCGGTAAACTCCTTATCATGTTAATTACTTTGGCCTTTCCCGTGTCATTCCTTTTCTGCTGATCGATGCCTTTACCACCGTCCTGCTGTCTGAAACCTTTCACGAGGTGATCTAACTTGCCGGATTCTAATGCAAATGCTAGTTGTCTCTTTAATTGGAAACAATCATCGGTGGTATGCCCCTTTTCCCTGTGGTACTCGCAGTACTTATCCAGATCCTCCTTTTTCGGTCTATTTCTAGTCGGGGGAGGGGCGGGTTGATTCAGATGATGTTCTGTGGCTAAAATTTCTCCTGGGGGTTTTACCAACGACATCAGACCTGCACGGGGGACCGCCGGTTTAGGAGCGTCATTTCGGCGGTATTCCGGAAGGGGGTAGTTGTTTCGATTGTTGCTGCTTTTTGGGGTGACATACGGGTGGTAGACTTCCCTTTGGCGATAGTCGTTCCGACGTTCCCCTCTTGGCCTATCATTCTTGAAGCCTTGACCTCCTTTCCTGTTTGAATCGAATCCCTTGCCCTTCGGTAATTCTGTATTACGGTATGCTTCTTCCGACCTTATGAAGTCGTCCACTCTAGTGAACATTTCAGTAACCGTGCGCGGTACTCTGTCAGAAAATTTTTTGGCGAGAGATGGACATTTATGTGCACTCATGAAGGCGAAGATTCTCATAATTTCTGGTACATCGCTGATGTAACTCGCCGCGTCAGTCCATCTTTCCTGAAAATCCGAAAGGGATTCGTGAGCTCGTCGGGTGATTTTGGTAATCTCCGTGGGGTCCTTCGTACATTTCTTTCGAAGGGCGAATCTCGTCGAGAATTGCACCCTTAATTCATTCCAGCTGTCAATGCTTCCGGGTGCCAACCTTTCAAACCACCCACCTGCTGCTCCGTCCAGGGTTTGCTGAAACATGCGGCACCATACCGGCATAAGTCATTCCCCTTGATTGGCGGCTCCAGTGAACCTGGTGAGATGATCGTTCGGATCTGTTGATCCGTCATATAATCTCATGTTGAGCGGCATTACATGGGCCGGACCGGAGAACTCAACAATGCGGCATGTGAACGGTGACCTTGACGTCTCTTTGAAAGGTTTGTGCAGGTCATCGTCCTTTTCTTCGCATACCTTTTCCTTTCCCTGACTCGTATTCCCTTCTTCTTCGAAATTTAGCTGAAGCGGTTTAAGAGCGCTTCCGCTTTGTGCATTGTGCGTTTTGATTAGTTCCGTTAGTGACGCAACTCGGCTAACAATCATGTCTTGGAGACTGGGAGAGTCCTCGGCCGAATTGTCATGCTGGTTTTGGTGGTTGTTGGTTTCATATCGATTGCGGTTTTGATTATTACCAGCTTCGAACTGGTTGCGATTGTTGTCGGGCTCGTACCGGTTGTGATTGTTGTTGGGTTTGTATCGGTCATGGTTATCGGTCTCGTGTTGGTCATGATTATCGGTTTCGTGCTGGTCACGGTTGTTGTTAGGTTCATGTACGTTGTGATTGTTGGTTTCGTCTTCCCCGTCATTGAGACGTAGGGAATGAAAAGAAGAACCAGCCATTTCAATGCTCAGGTAGATTGAATAGCGGGTCCCACGGATGGCGCCAATTTGTTGAAGTAAAACCTTGCGAATAAATCTCACTTCTGTGTATCGTCCTTCGGGGTGATTCCTTCGGACCTTGCTAACTCCTACACACAAGAGAAACACGCGTTAGGCTCGCCCCGGGTTTTATCCCAAGGCCCACCTCCGGCGTGAGAATAAGTATCGGGCGGTTATAGTTTGAACAGTAATACGAGAGTAACAGTAGTAGGTGTAAGAATTCAATGCATATCATAAATGAGGTGTGGGTATTTATACTACCCACACCTACTGTACCTACTTACCTCGGGACTAAGCGAGTTGACCTATGTCTGACCTAGTGAGTAGATGTCAGGCCACGTGGAGCACACAATCCCGTGAAATCTGGAGAAGTGTCGGTTGATGGGACTATACAGTATAACTGTCGGCAGGGCCTGTCAGTAGGCGCGCCCGGAGATGAGAGAGGAGTCCGGAAGAAACGAACATCCGGACACATAAGAATAGTCCGGACGACATCGTGTCGTCCGGACACATACACCAACATTACACTAACAAGTTTTACGCATCTAGATAAACACTAATTGAAGTAGCCTATAGCAAACAAGGGACAAGCAAACATATAATCAAAACAAACAATAATAAATATGATTGAATGATTAAAGGTAAAACATATCTTGATGTTATGGGATATTTACAAAGTAGAAAAGGAGTGAAAAACTCATCAAAATCGTTTATGGTTTGTTTCCCAAAAATTACACACGAATTAGAAGTATTTTAAACAATAAATGATACAAATTGCATAATATTGTGGATTAAATGAACTTGAAAAAAAGTATTATTATTCACCTCACCAATTTACCTTAATGAATTCAAAGTTCAGCTGAAATATATAACAGCAATTCTATTGATTTTAAACTTTCAATTAAAGAAGAGTAAATTACAAAAATGGTCCATGTGGTTTGCATTGACTCACACTCTTTGTCCTTTGAATTTGTTTTGCACATACAGTCACTATGCGCAATTGCATTTTTCTGTGTATTTTTGAGCATTTTTGGGAGCTGTCCCTCATACTGTAGCTTACAGTCACTGCTGAAAAAGTTTATTTTTGTCAGTAAGCGTAAATTATTTCATTTATGATAGTTACTGACAAGTTTCATAATTTACTGAGAGCTTTCTCGTATTTAATGAAAAGCAACCACACAAGCGTACCGACAGCACAGTATATATGGTAGCAGTCAAATAAATGCATTTTTGAGCAAATAATAATATTTTATTATTATTCTGACGGAGACGTCAATAAAAACTTTATTTTGCGTATACGAGTCCAAAAAGTCAAACCGGGATTTACGGTAACATTTAAGCTTAAACCGACACACGATACACCAATGAGGATCAAAAACCCATTAAATCCCCCTCCCCCTTGTCGTTTACAGCCAACAAGAACAAAGATACAAGAACTTTTATATACTAAGATTTCATTAGTGGAGGATGACATATCAGGTTTTGTATTTATACCCTAAAAATACCACATAGTTTTTCACACATACATTCTTATCAACAAAAGTTACCTATATCATTTTTCTTACTCTCCTAGCTTAAAACTCATGGCCAACCTTCATAATTCAAGATCCATAAAAATTTGTTGAAGTTATAAGTAATCGGGGTGTACTTTCAAGTGTTTTTGGTTATTTGGAACGTGTCTTGGGTAAATTTGGTGCAATTTGTTGTGTTCTTGGACCCTTGAACCTCTCGACATCCTGCAAAGCATTGTAAGGATTTTCAAAATTTGTTCAAATCTTGTTCATATCATATTGTTTTGATGTTTAAAAGTGTTAACAAGTGTTAAATGTGTATGAGTTACTAAAATGAAAAAGTTAGGGTTTGATGTGTAAATGTTGTGTGCTCGACTTTTTCTTAACTTTTATACAAATTATGATATTTCTTGCATGTGAGGTAAATCTTGTTGCTTGTGGTACTAGTATGATGATACGAAAGAGATTAGTGCTAATTACGCATATTTTAGACGAAATATACACTTTTAATGGTATATATATGAATCGGCTATGGTTAAAAATAAATTATTATTGGGGTTTTGAAAAACATAAAGTTTTGGCTCTAGTGGTGAAATGGTGAAAATTAAGCTTATTAGCTTATTGTAATAAGCACTAGCTTATTGATTTTAAATTAAATGAATTGGACTAAATTTTATCTTGACATAAATGGGCCGAGCCCATCAAGTATTCGGCCTACATGGGCTGTTTTGGACCGAAGTGCTTATTGGAAGTGCTTATTAGCTTATTTGATATTTAACGTAAAATATAACGTAACTAAAAAGGATTAATTAGTTATCGGACTAAAAATTGATTATTGGACTCAATGTGTCCTATTCGTCCCAATAAACATCTCGGGAGACAAAAATGAATTTTGGAACATTTTTAGACTCACTATAATTATTTTTGTAAAATAGAACGTTATATATCGATTAAAACCATTTTGGGCTCGTTTTGGCATTTTAAGCCCAATAAGACAATTAAGAAGATTTTCGGCCCAAAATTATGAATGTTGACTTTTGAAAGTATTTTGACTAAATGTTGACTTTTGTATCGAAAACTATAATTATGAAGTAATCGTAACGATAGGTATAGTTATAACGATAAATTTACACTTTGGACTATTTTTGCAAATATAGTTAACGAAAAGGGATTATTTGAGGAAATTTGTAGCACTTGAGAAAAAATGGGAAAGCTTGAATAAACGAATGGGTCATGCCCGATTTTTCTAAAATTTCGACACTTATAATATTTTCGGACGAAAACCGACTAAAAGACGAAACGGGTTATTTTTATTATTAAAAATATTAATTCTCCGAAATTAATATTTTTAGGTCTTACAAGACTTATAGATATATTTTGACATTTATACAGTTGCACTTATTTAATTTCTCGAAAATTAAATACTTATAACTTTCTTTATAATTATTATTATATTATGAATAATTATAATAATTTGTAATATAATAATACCCCACTAACACCATTATCATATTAATTATTCAATACTTATTTAATTAATTATAAATCTTAATTAATTAAATATTTAATCATTAAATATATACATATATATATACACACACACACGATAATGTATATATTACTTACGCAGTTTGCGACAAGCACAAGGCACGGAAGTTCCGTCGCACGTATATTCACCGTACACTTTCACCATGAGCCATCACAAAAGAGTCAAATACGATAAACTATTTTGAAATTTTACCTTACCACACAGCAAGCAAGAAATACACGAGCACTGGTCACACGTAAACTTTTCAATTGAGTTAAGACATTTAAAATACGAATATTTCGCTAAGACTTACCATACTGATCTAGGTCGCGTGTCGGAGCGGTTGCAGTGTGTTGTTGTTGATTAGCAGATTGCTATTGTTCTTAATGTGAGTTTATAACCCCATTTTTATACGTATTGCTTTTTATAAACCTTGGGGTGAGAAACATGCAAAACTGTTTTCATAGACCAAAAATGAACTTTGTTTTTATACACACTTGTATGCGGAAACCTAAGTTAGTTGAATCTCATTGCGCCCACTATCATCAACCGTCAATTCCTGCTGGGAAACGCGTGTGATATAAATAGATCTATTGGGGGTGACTCCCCCGTTTGGTTGGCTCGGCATAGTCAATGCGAACGTATACCATATCGAAATTTGCCGAGTGTCTGGGGATTAACACTCGCGGGCACCCTTTATTTGCTATGCCAGTTAGGCATATTGTTTGTCTAGTTCGGTTGGATGAGCTTAGTGTTTGCATAGCAGGATAGTGTGTGTTAGCTGAATTGTTTTGCTGAATTATTTGTTATGGTCTATATGTGCTTATTTACTTTAAACCTTCAGCGTTAGCTGACTTTTAGCATGTTTTTCTCAGGTAATTGAGAATGTGTTCATTGGAGGCAGGGCATGGCAAAGGTCATAAAATTTGTTGGAAATGTTTTTATTTATGCGTTAAACTCTGAGTTTGGGTCCGCTTTATTAAATGGGCTTCATTGTATTTGAATTGAAAATGTTGTATGACAATATAACTTTGAAAATGTAAACTCTTTTAAAACGGATTTTTAATCCGTTCTCTATATCTTTGTGTTGTGATTATCGATTTAATAGCACCCAAATGTGTATGCTTCCGCAAATCTTGATTTTGGGGGTGTTACAGATTGGTATTCAGAGCCTAGTTATTGAGAACTAGGTTTATGAAAACCTTAAACTATAACCAGTTTATGAAAAAATTTCCCTTATGACTGCCAGATGCCCGTCTGCCTAGCTTGCTATGATTTGATCATTATTTGCCTTATATGATTAAGTGTTATACTATGCGATTTGAGTATTTTACTTAACATATATGATATAAGTATTTTTTATATACTTACACATGCCACACCGTATTTGTCACTGACTATGTCTATCCCTTCCGATGCACACGATGAGGTACTTGCTGCTGGACACACTTCCCCGTTGCGACGACCAGTTCCATTTCCGGATGACCCGTTGAGGGAGGTTGCCAGAGCCGCTGTTCAGCCACACATTCCAGCTCAGCATACACACACCACTCCAGTATCTACCTCACCATACTTACCCCGCTACACTACAGTTCACCGCTCATCTCCAGCCCAGCTTTACACTATCACCCAGCATACTCAGGCTACCCCATCCGTCGGCCGGCGCACTGCTAGTATATCGGTATATTTTGGATACCGTCAGCGATTCTCAGATTTGCCAGATCCATCACCTAGGAGGAGGACCCGATCAGATTATGAGGGTACCTCTACTTCATCACCATCTCAGTCACCCATGTCATCTCCAGACCATTCCCCTCCCCGTCAGAGACTTTGGAGATCTATTGAGTTTTATTCAGATGAGGATGAGGATCAAGTGGAGGATCCAGAGCAGGTTCAGGTAGAGCCTACACCAGTAGTGACAACACCCATTGAGCACACTCCTATTTGTGTGGGTGATGACAGGGACAGGGAGGCACCAATGGATTTAGATCAGGTGACGATGCCACGGGATGACAAGGACATCATGGAGGATGTACATGGGATATTTGAGGTAGGGCAGAGTTCTAGGGCTACCCAGATACAGGATATGAGTGATAGCCAATGGATTGATATTGCTTGTGATACCAGCACGGGTGTGCGTGCAGCTAGTCCGAAGTACACTCCATCATTTCCTTCGTTTGTGCCACCTCCATCTCCGATACCTTCTCTGTAACACCCCCAAATTACCGCAGCGGAACAGTAGAGTCAAGGGGGTACTACTTCATAATATAGATCAAGGTATGAAAACGACCTCTAAATGAGACGTTTTAAAATGTTACCATTCGAATTTATTAAAATTAGAGTTATGACAATAAGTTCCAAAGTAAAGTTACATAAAAGTTTTCAAAGTGTATCGAATGATAAAGATAAGATATGAGTCTTCAAAGTATGCAATTGACTCTAGAATCCATGCATCCACTATCGCCTTATTAACCGGAGATAAACATGCTAAAAAGTGTCAACCAACGGTTGGTGAGTTCATAGAGTTTAGTTTTACTGTAAAGCATTTGAATAAAGATTACACCGCAAAGGCATTGTAAATCCACTCAGTCCCAAGCCCCGCCCATACAAGACTTGCAACCTGTGTGTTTACAACCCACTGCCAACATATTATGAATATCATGAGACATCCAAATAAATGGACTTCCAACATTGCCATATCAGGTTAATGACTGCACCCAATTTAATGGTCTACCGACATTGCCATGTCAGGATGTAGGTCTGAATCGAGTCTAATTACAGTTATCAATAGAAATCAAGAAAACGTAGAGTACCATAAAAGTATAAATGTTTGAGTAATTGTATCACAAAGCAAATCATGTGGTTGATAAATGAGTAAAGTATTTCTAAGCATGTATCTCCCCCAAGTAGTTTAAAATGAATACTAAAGAGTAAAAGGGGGGCTATGACTCACCTTAGCTGTAAGGTCAAAGTAATGTTATGTCAAAAAGTATCACGGGAACGGCTCCAACACACTACCTGGATAATAGGGAAGTTTGAGATTTCGGTGGTTTGAGATTTGACATGATGTGAATAGTGATCGTGAACTAATATCGGATAACGAATCGGTTCGTGATGAAAATGATTTGATATGCTTAAAATGCTTAAAGTTCAAAAATAATATTATATATAATATTATCTTATTTTTATGTTTTTGATTCCATAATTATCGTTTTCTCGAAGGTCGTTAAATTAATATTTTAAGTGATTCGTTAAAAGTTCGTAATATAAATATAGCCATAACGAAAAATAATATACTGAAACGAATGACAAAATGCATATGAAATGAGTAAAACATGAAATAGAATTGATTATAAATAATGTTACTGTTCAGCCCTTGGTCTTTTACAGAATTTACACTTTTTACCCTAACGGTGTAAGTTTTGCACCGTTAGTCCCTGGTAAGTAACTATTTATATTTTAAGTCCAAAAAGGTTTCAATTTGTCATTTTGTGACTTTTATTTACTGTTTCTTCATTATCTATCTATAAATTGCATAAATGGCAGTTTGGTCCTTAGTTTTTCGAAAGTTACAGTTTAAACCCTAATAGTAAAATGTTTTTGCATTTTCAGTCCAAAATGTACAAAACTTGTATAATAAAATTTCCAAAAATTACAATAACTTTATAAAGCTTATTTGAACTTATAAAAACTGCTTATTTTACGAAATAGCTTATTTTTACATTATTGGGCTTTTAGCGCGACTAGTAAAAGCCCATTAAGAGATTTAGAGCTGAGGACATTCAAACAAGTTTAGGCCTGAAATTGGGCTATTTTTATAGTCCTAAAAATGTATTCAATGTGCTTATTAGACAGGTTATTCACAATGGCTTATTGGGCTTTTAATAAGCCCACTCGACATATATGTTAAGTTAAAAATAGTTCCGACTAACGTTTAGTTTAGGACTTTTAAAGAGCTTATATGAGCTTATGAGAGGAAACTTAAAACATGAACTTGATTAATAAGCTTATAAAGAAACGATTTGAACAAAAATATTAATATGGTGTGTATTCGAATCCGATTTTTATTCATCCTTTTCTTAGTCGATTTAACATGTTCCAAATAAATAATAAAATGACATATAAGTGTGTTAAATGAATATGCAATTCGAAATAAATTAAAATGAATGCGATAAGTAAAGGTACGAGTATGTAAGTGTCGAATATAGATAAAACGCAAGTTCTTAGCCATCCATTGAGGAGGTCATTGCATAAAACGTAAAATAAATAAAATGAAAAGCGTATAAATGTAACAAAAATGATATATGATCGAAATAAAGGAAATACGATGCATGAGATGAATATAAATAAATAATAATGAATTGAAAGGAGTTAAGGAAAAACTTACAACACCTTTAAGGTGGTGTTTAACATTCGAATGAATCAAGAACAAGGGAAATACATTTATAGCTCACTAGAACCGATCACTAGGACATTCGAATGAGTGTTAAACGTTTGGAAATCTGCTCGAATGAATGGGAGAAAAACTCTTGGCTTTCTTGTGGCTCTCGGCAGTGATGAATTTCTTAGAGGAAATAGTTTGTGAAATGGTTTTATGGTCTCACGTATATATATATGCATGTATGAACATAAAGTCTTTAATGTATTTTTAATGCACAAGTTGAGTGTGAAGGGAATGAAGTATTTTTCCATGTTCATGCATGTATGTCTCGTATATATATATATTGTAAAGAAAGGAGGCGAGTTGGGAGAGAATATATTCGTTTATGGCAGAATTTTAGATAGGATTAGATATCATTTTAGATCAAGTGGTATACTTGATTGAGCGTGTTTTATTACAACTGAGTAGATTGATAAAATGTGTTGTTTTATGATGTTTGAGAAGCGTTAACCAAAATCGGTACTTATTTCAATTAGTTGTAATAGATTGTAGTTTTATGGTAATGATGCGGATTTGGAAATGTAGATGTAGTGACAAGCTTCTAATCGGAAATTTCCTTGTTTAGTTTTCAGTATTAATTGCTATTCTGCATGCCATATAATTGTCTGATAACGAGTTGAATGTACTCGAGTTATGTTGCGGTTGAACTTATGTAGTGTTAACGTGTGATATTGTAATAAAAGATGGGAAATATGTTTACGACTTCATATTCGATCATAGCAAATGAAGAGACATAGGGGAAAGTAAGTTTGATCGAGTTTGGCTTAATATGGATTAATATGGAATGATCTTGAAATCGTGTCGAGTGTGATTAGCTTTTGTTCTCATTTTCATAGCAAACATTCGATCTAGATGAAAAGTTTTGTCAATCCTGAATCTTAAGAATGTAGAGATTCGAGACATGTAATATAATGTGTTGATTGTATGTCGAATTTAGAATTAAAACGGGCCAAGTAAATGAGTCTTGATCGAATTGTATAAAAGAAAGAAAAATGAAATTAGGCTGAAATTGTGTTGGGCCATGAATAGTAACATGCTAAATTTTAATTAAGGGTCCGTTTGGTTATTTATTGTGTTTGGATTTTCGTGACGCGTGTGTGAGCTCGTTTCAACGTATCGTGAATAATGTAACCATGTTTGAATTATAAAAATGTAATAAACAAAATTTTTAAATTTGCTCGTAAAATGGTTAAGTGAACAGTAATGATGTGTTAATACTAGATTAACGTTTACTAACGACCAGGAAATTTACGGGTTGCTACATTCTCCGCTTCCATCACCAGTGGTTTCTCCGCTCCTACCAGCCTCACCAGCAGAGCTCGAGGAACCCACTGTCATGGAGCAGGTATGGATTCAGCTGGCAAACCAGGCCAGTTTACTTGATGAACACTCAGATCAGATCGAGAGGTTAGAGCAGTCTGACCGCATTCAGAGTGTTGAGAGGAGGATTTGGATAGTTGACAGGGCTGCTTATGTGTTGTTTGAGGAGATGTATTCTGACAGACGTGTGATGATCGGACTGAGAACCAGATTGGATGCATTGGAGAGGTTACATGGTAGTGAGCTCAGGAACTTGGATTTTAGGGCTATTGGTTTGGGCAGAGGCCAGACCAGGATTCAGGGGATGTTAAGGAGAGCTAGAGGTACTGATCGTGCTCAGTGGCAGAGGATCATGACTGCAGAGTATACGATTGGTGCTGTGATGAGAGAGAACCAGGAGTTGAGAGACCGTGTTGATCAGTTGGAGACTACTATTGGAGGGATAACTGCAGCATTCGAGCAGTTACGCCTTGATAGTGACCGAGCCTATAGTAGTTTTAGTTGATGATGTATTCAATTAGACTGATTATTTATCACTTAGTATTCATTCACTAACTTTTAGCCTTACTTGTAATTTTGTGAACCTCTATTCATTCGATATATATATATATATATATATATATATGACAAGCTTGGTTTTCTATTCGATTGTTCGTTTCCTCTATGGTTGACTTTATTCTTACATTCTGTTTGCGATATTCATATATGACCGGATCTACACACACTCCTTGTGTTAGATAGATACTTTGAATAATGCTAGTCTAGCACGCGGAATTTACTAGCAAGCACTCAGAAAATTTATTTGATGTGTTTTGTATGAACAAATGAAACAATGTATATATGAACAAGAGACAAATAATTCATTTCAACGATTCAATATTATTAATTCAATTATACGAGTGATCTCCTATCACTAGGGTTTACAACCTTGAATCTTTTCTAAGAACTTACGTATATCTTCGTACCCTATTCAATAACCTAGGCAATCCTTTTACAGACTAAGGATTCCTGTACAAGATAACTATCATCTATATAAGTAAGATATACACAAAATCCTGTCTATACATATCTTCTATACGATTACAAAAATTATAAGCAGTACTAACTATAATGTGTGAGCAGTACTAACTGACTTAGTACTGTCAGCCTTGTCTTCAATATCTTCTAGCAGTACCAACTTACATGCAACAGTCTTAACTGTTTATCTTAATTCCCAACAATATATTTATATGACACCTTCCTTCTATAATCGAGATCTCATTTATCATCATCTTCTTGTGATGCAAATAAATGGCACCTAAGCGAAAGTCAACCAGAGTCACACGAGGACAAACTGCTAATACACCTACCCCGGCAAGGGCAGTGTGAGGAAGGACTACTGAGAATGCTGCCCAGGAAAGAGCCGCACAGGGCCGAGTTGCTATGAACGCCGCCCCAACCAGGGCCGCGGACAATCTACCTGTGGTGAATCAGGCAACTCTAGATCAGCTCGTTAATGATCGTATGGCCGCTGTTCTCGCAGCCGCAAACAATTCAACCACCAACACCGGAACGTCAAGGCCATTGACCAACAGTCGTGGTTGCACTACTCTGAATTCCGAAAGATCATGGTAGGAGGTTTCGGAGGAACAGAGGGAGCCGTTGGCCTGACTAGGTGGATTGAAAAGCTGGAAACCGTGTTTCGCATCAGTGGTTGTAACGATGATGACAGAGTCAATATGCGTCTTTCACTTTCATGGATGGTGTTTTGACCTGGTAGAACAACTACATGAAATCTGCCAACATGGATGTTGCTTATGCTATATCGTGGGATGACTTTAAAGAGTTAGTGCTTATGAAATATTGCCCACGAAATGAGGTCAAGAAGTTGGAGATAGAATTTTGGAATTTGAAGGTACATAATAACAACATGGCTGCTTACAACCAGAGATTTCAGGAACTGGCTTTGCTATGTCCTGAAATGGTTCAGACTGAGACGAGGTTGATTAAAAGATATATCGGGGGTTTGCCAAAGTCCATAAGAGGTTATGTGACTACCTCAAGGGCTGCAGATCTCCACGAAACCATGGAAATAGCCAATAAGTTGATGGACCAGGAACTGGAGGATGTCCCAGAAAAGAGTGATGTCAACAAGAGAAAGTGAGAAGACCACTCGAAGGGTAGTAACAACAACTCTCAGAAAAAAAGGCAGGAAGTAGCTAAAGCTTATGCAGCAGGTTCAGCTAATAAGAGAGGGTATGATAGGAATGCACCTCTTTGTAATCGTTGTAAGCTACATCACAAGGGACAGTGCACGGTAAAATGTCACAACTGCCAGAGAGTGGGACATTTGGCAAAGAATTGTCGGTCAAGACCCCTAGCCACCGCCCAACCAGCACCACCCAACAACCGTTGGGCGAAAGTCACCTGCTTTGGGTGCGGTGAAAAGGGTCATTACCGAAATGAGTGCAACAAACTCAGAAATCAGGGAAATGGTGGTGGTCATGGTAACCAGGGAGCAATAGTCAACAATGGGAACCAGGGTAATGGAGGAGGAGAAGCCCGTGGAAGAGTTTATGCTGTGGGCAGAATGGAAGCCTAGGACGACCCGAACGTGGTGACGGGTACATTTCTTTTAAATAATCGTTATGCTTCAGTATTATTCAATACGGGAGCAGATAGAAGTTTTGTGTCGACTGCTTTTAGTTCTTTAATTGATATTGCTCCAACCACCTTAGACAATGTCTTCGACGTAGAATTAGCTAACGGGAACTTAGAAAGAGTAGATACCATTATAAGGGGTTGCACTCTAAATTTATTAAACCACCTATTCAACATCGATCTCATGCCAGTAGAGTTGGGTAGTTTTGACATCATCATAGGGATGGATTGGCTATCGAAATATCATGTCGTCATCATCTGTGATGAAAAGATCGTCAGAGTACCCTACAGGAACGAGTTTCTGATAATTAAAGGAGATCGGAGCGATCGTGCGCGTTCGTCAAGACTAAGCATCATCTCGTGTACGAAGGTGCAGAAGTGCAATGAAAAGGGATGCCACCTCTTTCTAGCTTATGTTACTGAGAAGAAGGAAAAGGAACCCGGAGAGAAACGATTGGAAGACGTGCCAATCGTGAGGGATTTCCCGGAAGTTTTTCTAGAAGACCTACCTGGACTCCCACCAGCCAGACAGATCGAATTTTAAATCGATTTGGTGCCAGGAGCCCGCTTGTAGCGCGAGCACCCTATCGGCTAGCACCAACGGAGTTACAGGAGTTGTCTGATCAATTGGCTGAACTATCAGGAAAAGGTTTTATCAGACCGATTTCTTCGCCTTGGGGAGCTTTGGTCCTATTTGTTAAGAAGAATGGTAGATCCTTCAGGATGTGTATCGACTATCGGGAGCTGAATAAGCTAACCATCAAGAATCGATACCCACTCCCGAGAATCGACGATCTATTCGATCAACTACAGGGTTCATCAGTTTATTCCAAGATAGACCTGAGATCAGGTTATCATCAACTTCGAGTCCGGGAATAGGATATCCCGAAGACCGCATTCCGAACCCGATATGGCCATTACGAATTCCAAGTTATGTCATTCGGCTTGACTAACGCACCAGCTGTATTCATGGACCTCATGAATCGGGTGTGTAAGCCGTACTTGGATAAATTCATAATAGTATTCATTGACGACATCCTGATATATTCTAAGAATTAGAAAGAGCATGAGGAACACCTCAAGCTAATTTTAGAATTATTGAAAAAGGATGAGTTATATGCCAAGTTTTCAAAGTGTGAATTCTGGATATCAACTGTGCAGATTCTGGGTCACGTGATCGATAGTCAAGGCATTCACGTGGATCCCGCCAAAATTGAGTCAATAAAGGATTGGGCGACACCCACAACACCCACCAAAATACACCAATTCTTAGGACTTGCCGGTTATTACCGAAGGTTCATTGAAGGTTTCTCCAAGATAGCGAAGCCTTTGACTAAACTGACACAAAAGAATGTGAAATATGACTGGGGAGATAAGGAGGAAGAAACTTTTCAACTCCTTAAGGAAAAATTGTGTAGTGCACCTATTTTGGCCTTACCTGAAGGTAGTGAAGACTTTGTTGTTTATTGCGACGCTTCACATAAAGGGTTAGGAGCCGTGTTAATGCAGAGGGAGAAGGTGATAGCATATGCTTCTCAACAACTGAAAACCTATGAGAAGAACTACACAACCCATGACATAGAGTTAGGATCAGTCGTGTTTGCACTTAGAATTTGGAGGCTGATGAACTCAAATAAGTACATTTTATTACTATCATTTATCCTATTAATTTGACTTGTTTTACTATATTATGTATGAGGATTGATACTTAATCGTTTACTTTTGTAATTCTCAGGTAAAAACAAGCATTTGGTGAAACTTAGCGATTTTGGACTAATTATGGAGCAAAACGTGCATAAAGTTGAAGGTCTACTGACATGGACAAGATCAAGTCAATTCTGCTCCAGATGCGCCGCATCTCACTCTCGACATGCGCCGCATCTCTATCAAGATATCACCAGATACGATCCAAGATACAAGAGGATATGCGCCGCATCTAATCATGGAGTTACGCCGCATCTTCTGGCGGTGTACGAATATTCCTGAATATTATAATCTTGGACCCCACGCGAAGTTAAGTACATGCGCCGCATCTACTTAGTAGATGCGCCGCATCCTCCCTCAGACAGAAACTATAAATACCCCGTAGACCAGACGAATTACAAGTTCCGGAAAAACTAAAACCGAAGTTCGAACAGGAGAAACAAAGGACGAATTCAGTCAAGGAGGCAGCACAAGACACACCCAAATCAAAGATACAAGAGCTGTAAGAAGGTGCTGCATGTGTTTAATTCATTAAGTAGTTTTGTTTTATTGTGTTAGCAAACTTTAATTCATCAGGATTGGTGGCTTGTGTAATGTGACAACGAAAGATTGCACTCCCTTTAATACTTGCTTTCCCATCAATTAAAGTTTATATGTTGATGTCTTTGGTTACTACTTATTAGTGCATTGATAACCTCTGTGTTTATTAGTGGCTTGCGGGCATTTGACTGCGGGACATAATGTGGCTCCCACGGTTATTACTAAATTGATCACTTAGGAATAACTTTTAGACATAAGTAATCATTAAGGGTTTACTCGCCGATAAGATTAGGACCAACGAGAAAGGGTTAACTACATACACTTCATATAAAGCTATCAATAAAACAAGTGACAATCTACTTAATCATAAGGACAGCCCTCTTATTGTCTCAAGTATTTATCTGTGTACGTGTGTGCTACTTGCTGATTCGTGCCTATTGGTTTATTTTATTATTTAATTGCAAACAAACCGTGCCAGTCTCTCAGGCTGAAACCCCCTTGCGTTAGGATATTAAAATACTGATTAAAATAACGAGATAATACGTTCCACTCTTAGTGATCGACACTCTACTTACCATTATCTTCATACTGACCGGGTACACTGCTCGTTAAGTGTGTGTGTTATTGATAAGTCGGCTAAATATAAATTTAAAACTTGAGTAGGCATTAAAACTGCTAAACCGCAACGACACATCACGCGCATCAAGTTTTTGGCGCCGCTGCCGGGGAGTGAATTGTTATTATCTGTTAATTTGATTAGTATTTTAATTAGTTTTTTTTCTTTTTATTAGATTAATTGCATCATTGTACTATTTTGCATATTTGTTGTATTGTGTGTTAATTGTTTTCTTTTATTTTTTGTGTGTTTATTTTCGTTTGTGTGTTTAATTTTTGTTTTTATTTTTCGTATTTTTCTGTTCTGCTATCGTTGTACTGTGCTAAATCAAACGATACGGCGCATCTGATCTCTCAGATACGGCGTATTGCGTTTAATTTTTTTCTTTAATACAACGCGTTTAATTAATTCGATACGACGCATCTTTTCCCCAAGATACGGCGTATCTGTTTTTAATAAGAATTTTTTTTTCTAAACGTTAACGCCATACGACGCATCTGCTTTAGCAGATACGGCGTATCTATTATTTTAATTAAAAACAGTTTGCGAATTATTAAACAGATACGGCGTATCGATCTCTATCGATACGGCGCATCTTTCTGAATCAAAAATCGATATTTATTTTTAAACGTAACGAAAATACGGCGCATTTAATTTTAATTAGATAAGTTGATTTTTGATTAATTAATTCGATACGGCGCATTCATAAATTCTAAAGCGGCGTATCTATTTTCTGAATAAAGTCTGATTAAATTTTAACGTATTAAGATACGGCGTATCCAACTTTTTGGATACGGCGCATCGTCTGCAGATATCAGTAACTTTAATTTTTCGTATTCCGTTTTCGTTGTTAATTTTCTGATATACTACTTTCTCGAGCATACCCTACTGATATTTTTGTGTTGATTTCAGGAAGTGCATGACCAGGAGTTCTACGAAGAACTTGATTCAACCTTTCGAAGATCCTGAACGAGCCCTACATTCGCTTAAAAGGCTTTTCAACACAAGAAGCTTTGATCTTTCAAGTTCACTCGAGCTTGATTACTTTTCTGAAGAAAAAGAGGAAGTTGAAACAGAAACAATGGGCGAAAACACTACTATGGAGGAATACATGAACAATACCCGTGCTGATTACACTTCAGGAGTTGCTAGACCTAAGTTTGATGATAATTCAAAATTTGAGTTGAAGGGTCAGTTTCTAAAAGAGCTAAGAGAGAATGCTTTCAGTGGGACGGAACAAGAGGATGCTAATGAGCATGTTGAAAAGGTCCTGGAGATTGCAGATTTGTTTACTTCAGAAGGAGTCAATACCGATCAACTCATGCTAAGAATCTTCCCAATCTCACTAAAAGGAGCTGCTAACAAGTGGCTAAGGAATGAACCTGCTAGTTCAATCACTACATGGGAAGGTTTGAAGAGCAAATTCCTGAAGAGATATTGTCCACCTGCTAAGACTGCTAAAAAGATGGAGGCTATCAATAGTTTCAAGCAAGAGCCTGATGAAACCCTTTATCAAGCTTGGGAACGGTTTAAAGATTTATTGATAAAATGTCCTCAACACTATCTAACCCCTATGCAGGAAATAATATTGTTTTATCAAGGATTGGACGTGCCTACAAGACAGATTTTGGATGCTAAGGGAGCTGTACCTCAAATGAGTGCAACCAATGCTAGGAAAGCAATCCAAGATGCTACTGATCATTCCCAAAAATGGCACGATGGGACCTCTACTAGATCTAAGAGCAGCACTAATTTTGACGGGATTGCTGCTATTCAAGCTCAATTGGATAAAATTAGTAGAGAGATGAAGAAGCGAGATGAAAGAGCATATGCTGCCCAAGTTGGATGTGAAAAGTGCGAAGGACCTCACTACACTAAAGATTGCCCGAACAAGAATGAAAGTGAGACATTTGAAGAAGCATATTACACCCAATTTGGACAACCATTCCGACCTTCAGGAAGATTTAGGGAAGCTAGTCCGGGATTCTATCAAAAGAACAACTTCAATCCCGCTTATCAAGAAAGGAGGCAGACTTTAGACGATACTTTAAAGCAAATTATGGCCGATGCTGCTAAAAGACATGAAGAGAATACTGCTATGATCAAAGAAATTCGAGCTTCAACGGACACTACTACAAGAAATCAAGGAGCTTCGATCAAAGCATTGGAACAACAAATTGGTCAAATGAGCAAAGTTCTTCAAGAAAGGGGATATGGAAGTTTACCGAGCTCAACTGAAACCAACCCAAGAGATCATGTCAAGGCCATAAGCACCACTGAGGAAGTCACTCCTAATATACCTAGAAGATCGATGAATGGTAATGATGGTGCAAGACCCGAATTTTTCTTTAATTCTTCAATCAGTTTAAGGAGACTACTAAAAGAAAAGACAAAGATTGAAGAGGAGATCAAGGCAACAATGAAAGAAGAGAGCTCTGCAACCGACTTAAATGCCTTGCCTCATAAAGAAAGAGACCCAGGAAGTTTTACTCTACCTTGTTCTATTAATAATATATCTTTCAATAATGTGTTAGCTGACTTAGGAGCTAGTGTTAGTGTTATGCCTCTTAAGACATTCGCTACCCTAGGACTAGGAAAATTAGCACCAACTAAATTACTTATTGAATTGGCTGATAAAACGGTAAAATGACCTGAAGGGATTGCTAATAATGTGCTAGTTAAGATTGAGCAGTTTATTTTTCCCGTAGACTTTGTTATACTAGACATGCCCGAGGATGTTAAGATTCCTTTAATCCTCGGAAGACCTTTCTTGTCTACTGCCCATGCTAAGATTGATGTGTTTAAAAGAAAAATCTCATTAAGGGTAGGGAATAATAAACTAGTCTATAAGTGCCAAGATCCGGTTAAAAGCATAATTAGAGGTGTTTATGTGCTAGGATTAAGAGAGCGTATGGACCTCGATCTTGAAGCTAGACTTATGGGAGAAACATTAATTCAAAACAACTCAACTAGTCCTGATCATGAGAACTTTGAGGAATTCATTGACCTTAATGTACCCACCGAACTTAGACGCAATGTTGTTAATGATTCTGATGATGAGTGGTATGATTGTGTAGTAATTAATAAACATAGGAGAGTAGTTGAGAAAACGAATTTGAACAATGATGTGTTTATTGAACTACCACCTCACCTTGCTTATTTGTGCCTATATGATAATAAGAATTTCCCGTCTATCATTTTGTCATCTCTGCCCGAAAGGGACAGGACTTTGTTCATACAGATAATGAAGAAGAACGGCGTGGAAATTAAGGACGGGCAAGGAGTGTTCAATATTACTGAATTGGCGATGAAGGAGCGCGATGTTTCCGACTCCTTCAATGATCGATACTAAAGAGCTGAACGTGAGTCTAACTTGAAGACTCTGGAATAAAGACAAGTGCTTACCGGGAGACAACCCGGAGAATTTTTATTATTCTGCTTTCTGTGTCGAGTCAGTCCAGGCCGCATGAGGATACGGCGCATCTCAATTCTGAGATGCGACGCATCTCCTGCAATGGTCATATCTTATTTTATTTTTCTGCATTTTTATTTTCGACTTTAAAACTATTTATCAGTTTATTTTAATGCGGCGCATCCCTGGTTAAGGATGCGGCGCATCTTTATTCTGATCCGTATTTATTCCAGGCTCGATACGGCGTATCTTCTTCAATAAGATACGGCGCATCGACTGACCTGATGATTTTCAGTTTTAATTTTTAAGTTTTATTTTTCCTAACTACTAATGTATTATGCAAAGCTTGAACCTTTCTTATCTTAGGTGTGTTTTAAAGTGTTGGTGGTATTATAGTTTCCTGGATTTCCTGTGGATACATCAAGTATGAAGCTTTAACGTTCTAATCCACAAGAAGTTGATTTTTGCTCTTATACTAATGGAGGATCATACCGAGCAAATCTCAGGGGAGTTTTTCTGTTCTAATTCTTTTATTTTCCAGTTTTTAACCTTTTATACAAACAACGAGGACGTTGTTTAACTTAAGTGGGGGGATTGGAGAATTAGAACACTTAACAATTACTTGTCCTAAACTTTTTCAAAAATTATGCTTAAAATGTGCTTAATATATCAAACTTAAAAATTTTTTAGCATGTTTTTGTTTAAGATCTAAGTTGCATAACTGCACACATGACGTTATTTTCAAAAATTGTGATTTTTCAAAATTCACAAATCTATGAGTGTGCCGGTGACTTGTAAACTTTAGAACTTGGCTTGTATACTATTCGAGACCACCATAATAAGTATTATTTATATAATTGGAGTGACTTGTCTAACTTGGTAAATTTCTAGGATTACACCCAAATAGCCTATTATATGTTATGTGTTATTAACTAACTACACTGGTTAGTTAACCCCCGTATAAACCTTTTGTTACTCTCATTTTTAGAGTAAGATACCCCTAGAAAAACCCTCAGAGCCATTCCTTTCGTTTCTTACACCTATGTTTAAAATGTTTCGTTACACCCTTACACCTTAGCCTACCCTGTAGATTAGAATCCGTGGTTGGTTGATTGCTATAGGCAAAGTGTGTTTCCTTACATTACCTGTGTTCGCGTGCATAATTCATTATCTATGGTTAGGTCGGGAAATTGCACAATGCAATTGGAGTGAAAGTAAATATTGTATATCTTTGAGTTTATTTTTCGTGTGTTTACTACTTTCACTATTACCATTATTTCTGAAGTCATGAAAAGTATGGAAAAATTATCTGGAAAGAAAGTTATAGTGATGTGGTGAAATTTTACACATCTATGTTTATGTTTAAATAAATAAATAAAAAAAAAAAAAAAAAAAAAAAAAAAAAAATCGAAAAAATGAGAAAAGAAAAAGAAAGAAAGAAAAGTTGGAAGTTAGTTTTAACCAACGTATGTAAAGTTATGTAAGTGGTCGATATCACCACTATTTGTTGTACTATATCTATGGATTGAATGGGAATTGGCAGTTTTGGGAACGCCAATTAAGGTTTATTCTTTGATTAAGATCTTGTTGAGTATAATTCGTGTCTACCTAAAGCGTGTGTTTCAAGTGTTAAAGCGTGAGTTATTCGACGATATGAGTCTTATTCATGGGATGGTTGGGATAGTGATTAACCACACTTAGGATTTTAATTTATTTGTTTTGTTTATTTTTATTTTTGCACCAATTTATATCCCAAATGTTATCCATGCCCTTTATTATTCTTTATCCAACCAAACCTTTGATTTATTGAGATTAGGGATTTGAGCAATCTTAAGTATCGTAGTCGTGGATTCGGCTATGTATTTATGATTTTGTCGCCCTTTTTGATATATTATTATTGGTGAAGTTTGGACCTATCTTTAGCCTATTCGAGTTAAGGATTTGAGCAATTGCAAGTATCGTGTTCGTGGATTCGATCATGTATTTGTGATTTTGTCGCCTTTTCTGGAATTTGAGATCGATAGTGAAAGAGAATAATTAACCCTTAAGCCTGAAAACCCTTTTTACCGCTTTAGACTTGTTATTCCTTAGCTTTAGTGGTGGAGATGTGTATACTTGTCAAGCTTATGATAGAATATTCGTCGCGACTGGACAGTTAAACGATTAGATTTGCTTTTATCAACTTATTTTATTTTACTTCTGAATCGTTAAGTGTTTAGTTGTGTGATTATGAAATGAACGAATACATGCTTAAATATAAAAATAAATCCTAACATCTTTTAGGATACATTTTCATAAAAGAAATTCTAAGGTTTACTTGGGGACAAGTAAAGTTCAAGTGGGGGGATATTTGATGAACTCAAATAAGTACATTTTATTACTATCATTTATCCTATTAATTTGACTTGTTTTACTATATTATGTATGAGGATTGATACTTAATCGTTTACTTTTGTAATTCTCAGGTAAAAACAAGCATTTGGTGAAACTTAGCGATTTTGGACTAATTATGGAGCAAAACGTGCATAAAGTTGAAGGTCTACTGACATGGACAAGATCAAGTCAATTCTGCTCCAGATGCGCCGCATCTCACTCTCGACATGCGCCGCATCTCTATCAAGATATCACCAGATACGATCCAAGATACAAGAGGACATGTGCCGCATCTAATCATGGAGTTACGCCGCATCTTCTGACGGTGTACGAATATTCCTGAATATTATAATCTTGGACCCCACGCGAAGTTAAGTACATGCGCCGCATCTACTTAGTAGATGCGCCGCATCCTCCCTCAGACAGAAACTATAAATACCCCGTAGACCAGACGAATTACAAGTTCCGGAAAAACTAAAACCGAAGTTCGAACAGGAGAAACAAAGGACGAATTCAGTCAAGGAGGCAGCACAAGACACACCCAAATCAAAGATACAAGAGCTGTAAGAAGGTGCTGCATGTGTTTAATTCATTAAGTAGTTTTGTTTTATTGTGTTAGCAAACTTTAATTCATCAGGATTGGTGGCTTGTGTAATGTGACAACGAAAGATTGCACTCCCTTTAATACTTGCTTTCCCATCAATTAAAGTTTATATGTTGATGTCTTTGGTTACTACTTATTAGTGCATTGATAACCTCTGTGTTTATTAGTGGCTTGCGGGCATTTGACTGCGGGACATAATGTGGCTCCCACGGTTATTACTAAATTGATCACTTAGGAATAACTTTTAGACATAAGTAATCATTAAGGGTTTACTCGCCGATAAGATTAGGACCAACGAGAAAGGGTTAACTACATACACTTCATATAAAGCTATCAATAAAACAAGTGACAATCTACTTAATCATAAGGACAGCCCTCTTATTGTCTCAAGTATTTATCTGTGTACATGTGTGCTACTTGCTGATTCGTGCCTATTGGTTTATTTTATTATTTAATTGCAAACAAACCGTGCCAGTCTCTCAGGCTGAAACCCCCTTGCGTTAGGATATTAAAATACTGATTAAAATAACGAGATAATACGTTCCACTCTTAGTGATCGACACTCTACTTACCATTATCTTCATACTGACCGGGTACACTGCTCGTTAAGTGTGTGTGTTATTGATAAGTCGGCTAAATATAAATTTAAAACTTGAGTAGGCATTAAAACTGCTAAACCGCAACGACACATCACACGCATCAAGTTTTTGGCGCCGCTGCCGGGGAGTGAATTGTTATTATCTGTTAATTTATTAGTATTTTAATTAGTTTTTTTTTCTTTTTTATTAGATTAATTGCATCATTGTACTATTTTGCATATTTGTTGTATTGTGTGTTAATTGTTTTCTTTTATTTTTGTGTGTTTATTTTCGTTTGTGTGTTTAATTTTTGTTTTATTCATGTTTAATTTTTTTCTGTTCTGCTATCGTTGTACTTGCTAAATTCAAACGATACGCGCATCTATCTCTCCAGATACGGCGTATTGCTTTAATTTTTTTAATACAACGCGTTTAATTAATTCGATACGACGCATCTTTTCCAAGATACGGCGTATCTGTTTTAATAAGAATTTTTTTTTTTAACGTTAACGCCATACGACGCATCTGCTTTAGCAGATACGGCGTATCTATTATTTTAATTAAAAACAGTTTGCGAATTATTAAACAGATACGGCGTATCGATCTCTATCGATACGGCGCATCTTTCTGAATCAAAAATCGATATTTATTTTTAAACGTAACGAAAATACGGCGCATTAACTTTCGTTAATACGACGCATTTAATTTTAATTAGATAAGCTGATTTTTGATTAATTAATTCGATACGGCGCATTCTTAAATTCTAAAGCGGCGTATCTATTTTCTGAATAAAGTCTGATTAAATTTTAACGTATTAAGATACGGCGTATCCAACTTTTTGGATACGGCGCATCGTCTGCAGATATCAGTAACTTTAATTTTTCGTATTCCGTTTTCGTTGTTAATTTTCTGATATACTACTTTCTCGAGCATACCCTACTGATATTTTTGTGTTGATTTCAGGAAGTGCATGACCAGGAGTTCTACGAAGAACTTGATTCAACCTTTCGAAGATCCTGAACGAGCCCTACATTCGCTTAAAAGGCTTTTCAACACAAGAAGCTTTGATCTTTCAAGTTCACTCGAGCTTGATTACTTTTCTGAAGAAAAAGAGGAAGTTGAAACAGAAACAATGGGCGAAAACACTACTATGGAGGAATACATGAACAATACCCGTGCTGATTACACTTCAGGAGTTGCTAGACCTAAGTTTGATGATAATTCAAAATTTGAGTTGAAGGGTCAGTTTCTAAAAGAGCTAAGAGAGAATGCTTTCAGTGGGACGGAACAAGAGGATGCTAATGAGCATGTTGAAAAGGTCCTGGAGATTGCAGATTTGTTTACTTCAGAAGGAGTCAATACCGATCAACTCATGCTAAGAATCTTCCCAATCTCACTAAAAGGAGCTGCTAACAAGTGGCTAAGGAATGAACCTGCTAGTTCAATCACTACATGGGAAGGTTTGAAGAGCAAATTCCTGAAGAGATATTGTCCACCTGCTAAGACTGCTAAAAAGATGGAGGCTATCAATAGTTTCAAGCAAGAGCCTGATGAAACCCTTTATCAAGCTTGGGAACGGTTTAAAGATTTATTGATAAAATGTCCTCAACACTATCTAACCCCTATGCAGGAAATAATATTGTTTTATCAAGGATTGGACGTGCCTACAAGACAGATTTTGGATGCTAAGGGAGCTGTACCTCAAATGAGTGCAACCAATGCTAGGAAAGCAATCCAAGATGCTGCTGATCATTCCCAAAAATGGCACGATGAGACCTCTACTAGATCTAAGAGCAGCACTAATTTTGACGGGATTGCTGCTATTCAAGCTCAATTGGATAAAATTAGTAGAGAGATGAAGAAGCGAGATGAAAGAGCATATGCTGCCCAAGTTGGATGTGAAAAGTGCGAAGGACCTCACTACACTAAAGATTGCCCGAACAAGAATGAAAGTGAGACATTTGAAGAAGCATATTACACCCAATTTGGACAACCATTCCGACCTTCAGGAAGATTTAGGGAAGCTAGTCCGGGATTCTATCAAAAGAACAACTTCAATCCCGCTTATCAAGAAAGGAGGCAGACTTTAGACGATACTTTAAAGCAAATTATGGCCGATGCTGCTAAAAGACATGAAGAGAATACTGCTATGATCAAAGAAATTCGAGCTTCAACGGACACTACTACAAGAAATCAAGGAGCTTCGATCAAAGCATTGGAACAACAAATTGGTCAAATGAGCAAAGTTCTTCAAGAAAGGGGATATGGAAGTTTACCGAGCTCAACTGAAACCAACCCAAGAGATCATGTCAAGGCCATAAGCACCACTGAGGAAGTCACTCCTAATATACCTAGAAGATCGATGAATGGTAATGATGGTGCAAGACCCGAATTTTTCTTTAATTCTTCAATCAGTTTAAGGAGACTACTAAAAGAAAAGACAAAGATTGAAGAGGAGATCAAGGCAACAATGAAAGAAGAGAGCTCTGCAACCGACTTAAATGCCTTGCCTCATAAAGAAAGAGACCCAGGAAGTTTTACTCTACCTTGTTCTATTAATAATATATCTTTCAATAATGTGTTAGCTGACTTAGGAGCTAGTGTTAGTGTTATGCCTCTTAAGACATTCGCTACCCTAGGACTAGGAAAATTAGCACCAACTAAATTACTTATTGAATTGGCTGATAAAACGGTAAAATGACCTGAAGGGATTGCTAATAATGTGCTAGTTAAGATTGAGCAGTTTATTTTTCCCGTAGACTTTGTTATACTAGACATGCCCGAGGATGTTAAGATTCCTTTAATCCTCGGAAGACCTTTCTTGTCTACTGCCCATGCTAAGATTGATGTGTTTAAAAGAAAAATCTCATTAAGGGTAGGGAATAATAAACTAGTCTATAAGTGCCAAGATCCGGTTAAAAGCATAATTAGAGGTGTTTATGTGCTAGGATTAAGAGAGCGTATGGACCTCGATCTTGAAGCTAGACTTATGGGAGAAACATTAATTCAAAACAACTCAACTAGTCCTGATCATGAGAACTTTGAGGAATTCATTGACCTTAATGTACCCACCGAACTTAGACGCAATGTTGTTAATGATTCTGATGATGAGTGGTATGATTGTGTAGTAATTAATAAACATAGGAGAGTAGTTGAGAAAACGAATTTGAACAATGATGTGTTTATTGAACTACCACCTCACCTTGCTTATTTGTGCCTATATGATAATAAGAATTTCCCGTCTATCATTTTGTCATCTCTGCCCGAAAGGGACAGGACTTTGTTCATACAGATAATGAAGAAGAACGGCGTGGAAATTAAGGACGGGCAAGGAGTGTTCAATATTACTGAATTGGCGATGAAGGAGCGCGATGTTTCCGACTCCTTCAATGATCGATACTAAAGAGCTGAACGTGAGTCTAACTTGAAGACTCTGGAATAAAGACAAGTGCTTACCGGGAGACAACCCGGAGAATTTTTATTATTCTGCTTTCTGTGTCGAGTCAGTCCAGGCCGCATGAGGATACGGCGCATCTCAATTCTGAGATGCGACGCATCTCCTGCAATGGTCATATCTTATTTTATTTTTCTGCATTTTTATTTTCGACTTTAAAACTATTTATCAGTTTATTTTAATGCGGCGCATCCCTGGTTAAGGATGCGGCGCATCTTTATTCTGATCCGTATTTATTCCAGGCTCGATACGGCGTATCTTCTTCAATAAGATACGGCGCATCGACTGACCTGATGATTTTCAGTTTTAATTTTTAAGTTTTATTTTTCCTAACTACTAATGTATTATGCAAAGCTTGAACCTTTCTTATCTTAGGTGTGTTTTAAAGTGTTGGTGGTATTATAGTTTCCTGGATTTCCTGTGGATACATCAAGTATGAAGCTTTAACGTTCTAATCCACAAGAAGTTGATTTTTGCTCTTATACTAATGGAGGATCATACCGAGCAAATCTCAGGGGAGTTTTTCTGTTCTAATTCTTTTATTTTCCAGTTTTTAACCTTTTATACAAACAACGAGGACGTTGTTTAACTTAAGTGGGGGGATTGGAGAATTAGAACACTTAACAATTACTTGTCCTAAACTTTTTCAAAAATTATGCTTAAAATGTGCTTAATATATCAAACTTAAAAATTTTTTAGCATGTTTTTGTTTAAGATCTAAGTTGCATAACTGCACACATGACGTTATTTTCAAAAATTGTGATTTTTCAAAATTCACAAATCTATGAGTGTGCCGGTGACTTGTAAACTTTAGAACTTGGCTTGTATACTATTCGAGACCACCATAATAAGTATTATTTATATAATTGGAGTGACTTGTCTAACTTGGTAAATTTCTAGGATTACACCCAAATAGCCTATTATATGTTATGTGTTATTAACTAACTACACTGGTTAGTTAACCCCCGTATAAACCTTTTGTTACTCTCATTTTTAGAGTAAGATACCCCTAGAAAAACCCTCAGAGCCATTCCTTTCGTTTCTTACACCTATGTTTAAAATGTTTCGTTACACCCTTACACCTTAGCCTACCCTGTAGATTAGAATCCGTGGTTGGTTGATTGCTATAGGCAAAGTGTGTTTCCTTACATTACCTGTGTTCGCGTGCATAATTCATTATCTATGGTTAGGTCGGGAAATTGCACAATGCAATTGGAGTGAAAGTAAATATTGTATATCTTTGAGTTTATTTTTCGTGTGTTTACTACTTTCACTATTACCATTATTTCTGAAGTCATGAAAAGTATGGAAAAATTATCTGGAAAGAAAGTTATAGTGATGTGGTGAAATTTTACACATCTATGTTTATGTTTAAATAAAAAAAAAAAAAAAAAAAAAAAAAAAAAAAAAAAAAAAAAAAAATCGAAAAAATGAGAAAAGAAAAAGAAAGAAAGAAAAGTTGGAAGTTAGTTTTAACCAACGTATGTAAAGTTATGTAAGTGGTCGATATCACCACTATTTGTTGTACTATATCTATGGATTGAATGGGAATTGGCAGTTTTGGGAACGCCAATTAAGGTTTATTCTTTGATTAAGATCTTGTTGAGTATAATTCGTGTCTACCTAAAGCGTGTGTTTCAAGTGTTAAAGCGTGAGTTATTCGACGATATGAGTCTTATTCATGGGATGGTTGGGATAGTGATTAACCACACTTAGGATTTTAATTTATTTGTTTTGTTTATTTTTATTTTTGCACCAATTTATATCCCAAATGTTATCCATGCCCTTTATTATTCTTTATCCAACCAAACCTTTGATTTATTGAGATTAGGGATTTGAGCAATCTTAAGTATCGTAGTCGTGGATTCGGCTATGTATTTATGATTTTGTCGCCCTTTTTGATATATTATTATTGGTGAAGTTTGGACCTATCTTTAGCCTATTCGAGTTAAGGATTTGAGCAATTGCAAGTATCGTGTTCGTGGATTCGATCATGTATTTGTGATTTTGTCGCCTTTTCTGGAATTTGAGATCGATAGTGAAAGAGAATAATTAACCCTTAAGCCTGAAAACCCTTTTTACCGCTTTAGACTTGTTATTCCTTAGCTTTAGTGGTGGAGATGTGTATACTTGCCAAGCTTATGATAGAATATTCGTCGCGACTGGACAGTTAAACGATTAGATTTGCTTTTATCAACTTATTTTATTTTACTTCTGAATCGTTAAGTGTTTAGTTGTGTGATTATGAAATGAACGAATACATGCTTAAATATAAAAATAAATCCTAACATCTTTTAGGATACATTTTCATAAAAGAAATTCTAAGGTTTACTTGGGGACAAGTAAAGTTCAAGTGGGGGGATATTTGATGAACTCAAATAAGTACATTTTATTACTATCATTTATCCTATTAATTTGACTTGTTTTACTATATTATGTATGAGGATTGATACTTAATCGTTTACTTTTGTAATTCTCAGGTAAAAACAAGCATTTGGTGAAACTTAGCGATTTTGGACTAATTATGGAGCAAAACGTGCATAAAGTTGAAGGTCTACTGACATGGACAAGATCAAGTCAATTCTGCTCCAGATGCGCCGCATCTCACTCTCGACATGCGCCGCATCTCTATCAAGATATCACCAGATACGATCCAAGATACAAGAGGACATGTGCCGCATCTAATCATGGAGTTACGCCGCATCTTCTGACGGTGTACGAATATTCCTGAATATTATAATCTTGGGACTCCACGCGAAGTTAAGTACATGCGCCGCATCTACTTAGTAGATGCGCCGCATCCTCCCTCAGACAGAAACTATAAATACCCCGTAGACCAGACGAATTACAAGTTCCGGAAAAACTAAAACCGAAGTTCGAACAGGAGAAACAAAGGACGAATTCAGTCAAGGAGGCAGCACAAGACACACCCAAATCAAAGATACAAGAGCTGTAAGAAGGTGCTGCATGTGTTTAATTCATTAAGTAGTTTTGTTTTATTGTGTTAGCAAACTTTAATTCATCAGGATTGGTGGCTTGTGTAATGTGACAACGAAAGATTGCACTCCCTTTAATACTTGCTTTCCCATCAATTAAAGTTTATATGTTGATGTCTTTGGTTACTACTTATTAGTGCATTGATAACCTCTGTGTTTATTAGTGGCTTGCGGGCATTTGACTGCGGGACATAATGTGGCTCCCACGGTTATTACTAAATTGATCACTTAGGAATAACTTTTAGACATAAGTAATCATTAAGGGTTTACTCGCTGATAAGATTAGGACCAACGAGAAAGGGTTAACTACATACACTTCATATAAAGCTATCAATAAAACAAGTGACAATCTACTTAATCATAAGGACAGCCCTCTTATTGTCTCAAGTATTTATCTGTGTACGTGTGTGCTACTTGCTGATTCGTGCCTATTGGTTTATTTTATTATTTAATTGCAAACAAACCGTGCCAGTCTCTCAGGCTGAAACCCCCTTGCGTTAGGATATTAAAATACTGATTAGAATAACGAGATAATACGTTCCACTCTTAGTGATCGACACTCTACTTACCATTATCTTCATACTGACCGGGTACACTGCTCGTTAAGTGTGTGTGTTATTGATAAGTCGGCTAAATATAAATTTAAAACTTGAGTAGGCATTAAAACTGCTAAACCGCAACGACACATCACGCGCATCAGAGGCACTATCTCTATGGCACGAAGTGTGTGGTGTATACCGACCACAAAAGCCTACAACACACCTAGAACCAGAAGGAGTTGAACATGAGACAGCGCCGACGGTTGGAATTGCTTAGCGACTATGATTGTGAGATCCGTTACCACCCAGGCAAGGCAAATGTGGTCGCCGATGCCCTCAGCAGAAAAGAGCGGATCAAACCTCTCAGAGTTAGATCGTTAGGAATGACGATTAGTTCGCCGCTTCCAGCAAAAATTCTTGAGGCTCAGGTCGAGGCACTCAAGGAAGAGAACCGACCACGTGAGAAGATTTATGGAATGCCAGAGAGTGAGAATGGCTTCGTAAAAAGATCCGATTGAGTTTTATGTTATAGGGACAGGAGTTGGATCCCGCTATACGGAGGAATTTATGATTGGATCATGCATGAATCCCATAAATCCAAATACTCCGTCCATCCAGGATCCGACAAGATGTACTTGGATTTTAAGAAGTTGTATTGGTGGCCAAACATGAAGGCCGATATAGCTGAGTACGTCAGTAAATGTTTAACGTGCTTGAATGTCAAGGCTGAACATCAAAGACCATCCGGTCTGCTTGTTCAACCTGAAATTCCAGAATGGAAATGGGAGCGCATCACTATGGATTTTATCACCAAGCTGCCTAAGACGTCGAGCGGTTACGACACGATCTGGGTGATCGTTGACCGTCTCACTAAATCTGCTCATTTCCTTCCGATAAAAGAGAATGATAGAATGGACAAACTTGCCCGACTGTATGTGAAGTAAATTTCCGCAAGGCTTGGTGTGCCTGTCTCTATCATCTCTGATCGAGACAGCCGGGTCACGTCTAACTTCTGGAAGTCGCTCCAGGACGCATTGGGAACCGACCTTGACATGAGTACAGCTTATCATCCTCAGACTGATGGTCAGAGTGAAAGGACCATTCAGACGTTAGAGGACATGCTGAGAGCCTGTGTGATTAACTTCGGGAACGGCTGGGATAGGCATTTGCCTTTAGCCGAGTTTTCCTACAACAATAGCTATTACACCAGCATCAAGGTTGCACCGTATGAGGCACTTTATGGTCGTAAGTGCAGATTGCCAATATGTTGGGCTGAAGTCGGAGGAAAGTCAACTTACCGGACCAGACCTAGTCCACGAGACTACTGAAAATATTTTGCAGATCAAGAGCCGAATGCAAGCGGCTCGTTACTGTCAAAAGAGCTATGCCGACAACAGGCGAAAACCCCTTGAGTTCCAAGTGGGTGACAAAGTGATGTTAAAGGTCTCGCCATAGAAAAGCGTGATAAGATTTGGTAAGCGTGGGAAGCTGAACCCTCGCTATATTGGACCTTTTGAAATTCTTGCCAGAACCGGGCCGGTAGCCTACCGACTCGAACTGCCGTCCGAGCTCAGCACTGTACATGACGTTTTTCATGTCAGCAACTTGAAAAAGTGCTTATCTGACGATAACGCTGCCATTCCCTTGGATGAGATTCAGCTTGACGAGAAACTGAATTTCATCGAGGAGCCGATTGAAATCATGAACCGGGAAGTTAAACGGCTAAAGCAGAATCGTATCCCAATTGTGAAGGTCCGTTGGAACTCTCGCAGAGGTCCTGAGTACACTTGGGAGCGAGAGGATGAAATCAAGCGAAAATATCCTTATCTCTTCGAACTCATCGAGTAACGCAAATTAAAATCCGGGACGGATTTCCCTATTAGCTGGGGAGACTGTGACAAATGGTAATTTTCACATTGTAAATTAATAATAAATGGTTATTTATTATTTTTAAGCCGAGCATTTCTATGCGCAATTGCATGTTTCTGAGTATTTTTGAGCATTTTTTAGAGCTGTCCCGTATACTGTAGCCTACAGTCACTGCTGAAAAAGTTTATTTTTGTCAGTAAGTGTAAATTATTCCATTTCTGATAGTTACTGACAAGTTTCGTAATTTACTGAGAGTTTTCTCATATTTACTGAAAAGCAACCCTATACGCATACCGACATCACAGTATATATGGTAGCAGTCAAATAAATGCATTTTTGAGCAAATAATAATATTTTATTATTATTCTGGCAGAGACGTCAATAAAAACTTTATTTTGCGTATACGTGTCCAAAAAGTTAAACCGGGACTTTACGGTAATATTTAAGCTTAAACCGACACACGATACACCAACGAGGATCAAAAACCCATTAAATCCCCCTCCCCCTTGTCGTTTATAGCCAACAAGCACAAAGAGACAAGAACTTTTATATACTAAGATATCATTAGTGGAGTATGACATATCAAGTTTTGTATTTATACCCTAAACACACCACATAGTTTTTCACACACACATTCTTATCAACAAAAGTTACCTAGATCATTTTTATTACTCTCCTAGCTTAAAACTCACGGCCAACCTTCATAATTCAAGATCCATAAAAATTTGTTGAAGTTATAAGTAATCGGGGTGTACTTTCAAGTGTTTTGGGTTATTTGGAACGTGTCTTGGGTAAATTTGGTGCAATTTGGTGTGTTCTTGGACCCTTCAAAGCATTGTAAGGATTTTCAAAATTTGTTCATATCATGTTGTTTTGATGTTTAAAAGTGTTAACAAGTGTTAAATGTGTATGATTTACTAAAATGAAAAAGTTAGGGTTTGATGTGTAAATGTTGTGTGCTCGACTTTTTCTTAACTTTTATACAAATTATGATATTTTTTGCTTGTGTGGTAAATCTTGTTGCTTGTGGTACTAGTTTGATGATACGAAAGAAATTAGTGCTAATTACGCATATTTAAGACGAAATATACACTTTTAAGGGTATATATATGAATCGGCTATGGTTAAAAATAAATAATTATTGGGGTTTTGAAAAACATAAACTTTTGGCTCTAGTGATGAAATGGTGAAAATTATGCTTATTAGCTTATTTTAGTTAGCTTATTGTAATAAGCACTAGCTTATTGATTTTAAATTAAATGAATTGGACTAAATTTTATCTTGACATAAATGGGCCGAGCCCATCAAGTATTCGGCCTACATGGGCTGTTTTGGACCGAAGTGCTTATTGGAAGTGCTTATTAGCTTATTTGATATTTAACGTAAAATATAACGTAACTAAAAAGGATTAATTAGTTATCAGACTAAAAATGGATTATTGGACTCAATGTGTCCTATTCGTCCCAATGAACATCTCGGGAGACAAAAATGAATTTTGGAACATTTTTAGACTCACTATAATTATTTTTGTAAAATAGAACGTTATATATCGATTAAAACCATTTTGGGCTCGTTTTGGCATTTTAAGCCCAATAAGACAATTAAGAAGATTTTCGGCCCAAAATTATGAATGTTGACTTTTGTTGACTTTTGAAAGTATTTTGACTAAACGTTGACTTTTGTATCGAAAACTATAATTATGAAGTAATCGTAACGATACGTATAGTTATAACGATAAATGTACACTTTGGACTATTTTTGCAAATATAGTTAACGAAAAGGGATTATTTGAGGAAATTTGCAACACTTGAAAAAAAATGGGAAAGCTTGAATAAACGAATGGGTCATGCCCGATTTTTCTAAAATTTCGACACTTAGAATATTTTCGGACGAAACGGGTTATTTTTATTAAAGTTAACTACATTTTTGGTCCTCGTGGTTTACCGGGTGTAACGATTTTGGTCCAATAGTTTGAAAAGTAACGGATCTTGTCCTAAATCCGACGACCCGTAACACTTTTGGTCCATTTTTTTGTTGACCGTTAGTTTGACTAGTTAAAATATGTAAAATGGCTAAAATACCCTTGTTTTGTTATCTAAACAATCGATACCAGATCCAATCATCCAAATACTCAAAGTGAAGATCCCAGGATCTTACATATAAAGAAATCAATACATGAAGAAACTACTTGATAATTTCTTCACTTCAAAATCTCACCAAAGAAATCAATACATTCCGGCTGTTGTTAGAAATCAATACATACAAAGAAATCAATACATTCCGGCTTTTGTTAGAAACATATTTTCAAAGAAGAGAGTTTGGGATATGCCGCACGCTGTTAGAAACAAATCTTCTCCCACCTCATAGCCACATCTTCTCCTACCTCATAGCCAACACTACCGCCATTTTAACCACAATATCCTCACTCGAACTCCAGCTCCCACCAACTCTACCGCCATTCCCAACAACCTTATTCTCCTCCATCTCACTCTAAATAAGCTCATCAACTCATTTATCAACCGCCTTCCTATCTTTCAAAAACTGCGAAAACGAATCCCCATCACCACCTCCCATTCTCCTATCCCCCCATCGATTTCTCCATTTTAACCACACTCTCCACCTTATGCCTCCCATTATAAACCTCACCAACCGCCTCCCATCGCCCCGGCATCCCCACTTGTTTCTTTAACAACTCCAAATCCCCATTTGTTTCTTTAACTAATCGGTTCAAGGGTTTTATTGAGGGGGATAAAGGTTGTCATAAAGTTATCCTCAAACAATTCCATTAAATTCTACACAACCAAACACCCCTCAAAACCCATTTCGCATTTCTTCTTAAAAATACACATCTCCAAACACTCAATTTAAGAAAAAATATCCTTAAACAACAACAACAACCAAAACCAAGTAAGAATCTTGATAACCAAACAGTCCCTAAAAACCCCATAAACATGTCTGATTTTAAAAGAAAAAAACAAAAAACAAAAAAAAGAAGGTGGTCTAGCAGCGATTGTTTCTTAGGTGGAGCGACGTAGGAGGGTGGTGATGGATCTTGTGGAGGTTGGTTCTTGATGTCTGAAATGATGGATCTAAATTGATGGGGTTGAAAAAGATGAAAGGTATGTTGTATTTATTATTGTTTGGGTTATAAGAAGAAGGTGAAGATGTAGGTTATTGACTTAATGTGTGTTTGAATGTGGTGATGGTAGTAGCGGCGTCCGGCGATGGTGGGGTCGACGGTGGTGGTGGTGGCCGGATTTAATAGAGAGAGAAATGTTGTGGATGGTGTAGAAGAAAAAAGAGAAATGTTGCTTTCAAAATGACTAATTTTAACCTTATATTTCTTATAAAGCAAAATGACTAATTTACCCTCTCATTTAACAGTCAACGAAAGTCAAACTAACGGCATTAACAAAATTGGACCAAAAGTGTTACGGGTCGTCGGATTTAGGACAAGATCCGTTACTTTTCAAATTATTGGACCAAAATCGTTACACCCGGAAAACCACGATGACCAAAAATGTAGTTAACTCTTTTTATTATTAAAAATATTAATTCTCCGAAATTAATATTCTTAGGTCTTACAAGACATATAGATATATTTTGACATTTATACATTTTCACTTATTTAATTTCTCGAAAATTAAATACTTATAACTTTCTTTATAATTAATATTATATTATAAATAATTATAATAATTTATAATATAGTAATACCCCACTAACACCATTATCATATTAATTATTCAATACTTATTTAATTAATTATTAGTCTTAATTAATTAAATATTTAATCATTATATATATATATATATATATATATATATATATATATATATATATATATATATATGTATATATATATATATATGTATATATGTATATATATATATATATGTATATATGTATATATATATATATATGTATATATGTATATATATATATATATGTATATATGTATATATATAATATAATGTATATATGTATATATATATATATTATATATATATATATATATATATATATATATATATATATATATATATATATATATATGTATATATGTATATATATATATATATTCGATAATGTATATATTACTTACGCAGTTTGCGACAAGCACAACGCACGAAAGTTCCGTCGCTCGTATATTCACCGTACACTTTCACCATGAGCCATCACCAAAGAGTCAAATACGATAAACTATTTTGAAATTTTACCTTACCACACAGCAAGCAAGAAATACACGAGCACTGGTCACACGTAAACTTTTCAATTGAGTTAAGACATTTAAAATACGAATATTTTGCTAAGACTTACCATACTGATCTAGGTCGCGTGTCGGAGCGGTTGCACTGTGTTGTTGTTGATTAGCAGATTGCTATTGTTCTTAAGGTGAGTTTATAGCCCCATTTTTATACGTATTGCTTTTTATAAATCTTGGGGTGAGAAACATGCAAAACTGTTTTCATGGACCAAAAACGAACTTTGTTTTTATACACACTTGTATGCGGAAACCTAAGTTAGCTGAATCCCATTGCGCCCACTATCATCAACCGTCAATTCCTGCTGGGAAACGCGTGTGATATAAATAGATCTATTGGGGGTGACTCCCCGGTTCGGTTGGCTCGACATAGTCAATGCGAACGTATACCATATCGAAATTTGCCGAGTGTCTGGGGATTAACACTCGCGGGCACCCATTATTTGCTATGCCAATTAGGCATATTGTTTGTCTAGTTCGGTTGGATGAGCTTAGTGTTTGCATAGCAGGATAGTGTGTGTTAGCTGAATTGTTTTGCTGAATTATTTGCTATGGTCCATATGTGCTTATTTACTTTAAACCTATGAACTCACCAGCGTTAGCTGACTTTTAGCATCTTTTTCTCAGGTAATTGAAAATGTGTTTACTGGAGGCAGGGCATGGCAATGGTCATAAAATTTGTTGGAAATGTTTTTATTTATGCGTTAAACTCTGAGTTTGGAACCGCTTTATTAAATGGGCTTCATTGTATTTGAATTGAAAGTGATGTATGACAGTATAACTTTGAAAATGTAAACTCTTTTAAAACGGATTTTTAATCCGTTCTCTATATCTTTGTGTTGTGATTATCGATTTAGTAGCACCCAAATGTGTATGCTTCCGCAAATTTTGATTTTGGGGGTGTTACACACTAACTCTGAAACGCTTAACACACACAGTCCTTTGACCAAATGACGTTAAATTTGACTGTTAAACACTCATGATGTGCAAGGCACATGAGGGTAAAAATGTCATTTTAGGCACTTTCTTTCCTCGTTATCACCTTCTATCATAAGCTTGGATCCTACCACTACCCTTTTTCATATTCACCAATAATACCAGCATCAAGAAGTTTGATTATTTCCTTCTTAACAACTTCCTTCATGTTTGGGTTGAGTCTTCGTTGTCTTTGAAAAATGGGTTTGGAATCGTTTTCGAAATTGATTTTGTGTTTGCAAAAGTTTGGACTTATTCCATGAATGTCAGAAGTTTTCCAAGCGAAAGCTTTTTTATGATTTTTGAGCATAGAGACAAGAAGTTCTTTTTCATCGGGTTTGAGTGCTGAAGATATGGTAACCGGAAGAAGAGATTTTTCTTCCAAGAATGCATATTCCAGATGATCGGGAAGAGGTTTCAAGATGAGATCCACCGGCAGATCTTCAATTGAGGTTTTGATTCTCATTTCATCATTGAATTCCAACTCCTCAAAGTTGGTTATTTCTTCCTCAGAAATTTCTTCGGTGCTTATCTGCATAAATTCAGCGAATTCTCGGTCGAGACCTTCATCACTTATTTGTCCAAATATTTTATGAGTCTTAATTCTTTCATCAAGCAACTCATCGAATGTTTCCTCTGTAATTTCATCGATAACATCAATGCTATAACAAGTGTCATCATTCGCATGAGAATATTTCATGGCTTGATTAATTGAAAAAGGGATTCTTTCATCTCCAACTCCAAGATTGAATTCTTTGTTTTTGACTCGAATGATAGCATCGGCGGTGTTTAGGAAAGGTCTTCCTAAGATCAATGGAACTTTGCTATCATCCTCCATCTCGAGGATCACAAAATCAACGGGAAAAACGAATTTCTCAAATTGAACAAGCATGTTTTCAGCTACTCCAACAGGATTTTGGATAGTATGATTTGCTAAACGTATACTCATTCTTCTGGGTTTCAAGGTATCGATCGAAAGCTTCGCATAAAATGAGTATGGCATAAGATTGATACTCACACCGAGATCGGATAAAGCATCACAAGTGATTGAATTTCCCAAAGTACACGGGATGAGAAAACTTCCAGGATCACCGAGTTTTTTTGGTAGTTTGTTTTCAACAATGGCTGAGCAATCTTCATTCAAGAAGGTAGCGGAAATGTTTTCCATTTTGCTTTTGTTGCTCACAAGTTCTTTCAAAAACTTCCCATAATTGGGCATACCAGCCAGGACATCAACAAGAGGAACGTTGATCCTAACTTCTTTAATTAAGTCAATGAACTTGCCATATTGTTCTTCCATCTTTTCTTTCCTCAAACGTTGAGGATAAGGAATTCTTGGTTTATATGCTTTGAGCTGTGGTGTGGGTTTAACGACTGGTGTAGGAATTGGTTCGTTATCTTTTGGTTCCTACTCTGCTTCATCCTCACTTTCATCATGAATAATAGTGGTTGTTTGGTTTAGGTTTGGTGGTGGATCATAAGATAGACAACTACGAGTGAATACAGCATTTACATGCTCATTTCTCGTTTAAGGTGGACGATAAGATCCAGATGATGATAGTTTCGGGTTGGATTGAGTATTGCTTGGCAAAGTACCTGATGGTCTAGCAGCAAATTGATCAGAAAGACGACCAAATTTGGTTTCAAGGTCTTGGATAGAAGCTTGATGGTTCTTTTGACCTTGTTCGACTTTGGTTTTGAGAATGAAGAACTGATTTTTGATAAATTCATTCATTTGCTTTTGAGCATGCACGAATTCACGCATGGTTTTTTCGAATTCAGATTCTTCATTTTTCTTTTCAGGTGTTTGTGATGATGAACGTTATCATCACGAGACGATGTCGGATGGTTGTCGTCACGAGGTTGGGAACTACGATTATCATCCCTCGGTGGACGATCTTGCCAATCTCTAGAATTTCTACCGTAGTAGTTTCCACGATATCCTCCTCCTCGATATCCTCCATAAACATAATTGGCTTCGGCTTCGGGACCTCCCATAGGTTTGTCATCACACTCGGATGATGAATTGTTTCCACCACAATAGTTGCATTCATCGCGCATTTCTTTGATCTCTTTTTGGATACTTTGGAATTTAGAATCGATTTTGGTGGTGAGATCTTTCATCATGTCCATGATTTTGGAATTTTCATTCGTTCCTTCGGCGAATGCAATGGTTTTTCATTGAGGTTTGGTTTTGGCATCCTTAGACCAATCGAGCTTAAGAAGCACACGGTCTTCTAGTAAAGTGTAAGCTTCGTTAGGGGTCTTATAAAGAAAAGTTCCTCTGGCATCAAGGATACCTTGAGTTGTGTCATCGAGACCATGGTAAAAGATTTGAATGATATTACCACGAGACAAACCATGCCCATGACAACTTCGGAGCATGTTTTTCATTCGAATCCAAGCTTCGACAAGATTTTCTCCTTCCTTTTGAGCGAAACTACGAATTTCACCTAAGAGACGATCAAACATGGCCGGTGGAAAGAAACGTCCAACAAACGCTTCTCTCATTTGGTTCTAAGTTGTGATCACTCCGGGGCTTAATTCGTTATACCAAATTTTCGCTTCTCCTGTGAGAGACGATGGAAAGAGTTTGAGGCGGATTGCATTTGCATCGGTAGTTCCATAATGAAACATTTTACAAATTTCAAGAAAATCGGCGATATGTTTGTGTGGATCGGATCTAACTCGACCATCAAATTGATTGTCTTTAATCATCGAAAGATGATGACCTTTGATAGTGAAGTTATCTCCAAGATTAACGGGAACAATGGCGGCCTCAGGTGTAGGAGCTACAACCCTATTGGTGTCCCACATGGGTCGATCTTCGGCCATTGGAAATGGTAATTCAAGAAAAAGATCAACGATTGGATGTACTTCGGAAAGGTTATCAAATGGTGGGTTAACGGTTTTTGGTTTTCTTCGATTGGGTGGAACAAATGAGGCTCTCTTTTTGCGAAATAAACTTTCGGGGTTAGACAATGGTGTACTTAATTCTTCGTTAGAAGAGCGAGTGGTCATACACGAGAAAAACGAGCCAATCGGAAAAGATTAAAAACTAAAAAGAAAATTAAAATATTTTTTTTTTATGAACAGTAACCGGCGGTTCAAGTGTGAACTGGGCGGTTTGAAATGGACTGGTTCACAGAAAAGGCTGAACCAGACCGGCTGATAATTGGACCGGACAGTTGGATTTGGACTGGGTTCACAGAAAGCTATGAACCGGATCGGTTGAGTATTGGACTGGCGGCTGATTTGGCTTCGGCGTCACAGAAAGGTCTGAACCGGTTCGGCTGAAGGCTGAACCGGCGGTTTGTTTGGTTTCGGGGTCGCAGAAAGTTGTGAACCGCTTGGTTCGGGTTTGAACCGCGATTTCCTGGGTGAAAATTTCAAAGAACTTTTAAAGAACAAGCTTAGGAACAAGAGCAAAGCACAAAAATTATAAACAAAAACTCACAAAAACGTGATCAAATCCCTGGCAGCGGCGCCAAAAACTTGATGTGTGTCGTCTAGAGTGCAAGTTTTAAATTTATAACACGATCTACCAATGATTCAAACGAGACACATACGAGCAAGTATACTCGTCCGTGTGTAGTAAGAGATGATATGGTAAGCCAAGGTCGTTCACAAGGATTTGTTTAGTTTTTATGTAACGTGAGTTGAATATAAAATCAAGCTTTATCAACGATTCTAATAGCAAGCAAATAATGATGATGATGTAAATTCAATATATTAAAACTACACTTGCCTAGACTAGTTTGCACAATTCCCTTGATATGATTATGACAATGGTTCAAATCGATTATGATCAATAAATTAGATGGTGTTCTAATTTGATTAGTTGGTGTACTAATCCTCTTGTTTTCAACACTTTCAATCCTCGTCAAGATTTTAAGATGACAAAAACAATATTAAGTTTTGATCAAACAAGACTAACACAATTCAATCACTTGATTCGCTATCGTTTCACAAGTAATTGACAACTACACTTTTAGTTTTCTAAGTTTAACCAAGTTACCTATGAAATGGTAAATACATAAGGTAACACCTTCATAGACGAAGGTTTACAATTGATTAAATAACAATGTCTCTTTCGACCTATTACACCATTAATAATCAACCAAACTTGATAACTCTTTTGTTTATGAAAACTTTGAAAGCACAATTCGATCTTAGTATTAGCTTTTCATTGAATTAGAACCATAGAGTCATAATCAATCAACATTCATGTAAGAAACATCATCTAGCCAAGTGCACAAGGCACTTAGCCGCTCATGGCAAACAAAGAAATAACCACAGAAAATTTATCACCTGAAAACATGATTAAGAAGTCTTACAAAGTTGTAATGATGATTACAAGAGTTAGGAACAATTATGAGACGATCAACAATGACTCCTTTGATGATTATGATGATGAATAATGAATGTAAGCTAACTTCTTCCTGCGTTTTCTTCCTTGTAGCCTTCATGAGAGATTAAATTGATTATGAGTATGTAGTATTTTTGTGTCTCTCATCTCTAGTATGTGATTTTAGATCTCTTGGCCAAGATTCCAATTAATAGAATAGCTACTCCTTGGTCACCAAGCAAGTTTCTTGGGCACTAAGTGTAATTAAAAATTTGGACTTGAAGTAATTGTGGTGTAATGATTATCCATATGAAGGGTTAGTTCATTAAAGATAGTCATTAAGTGTGTAAGGAGTTGCACCAACCCAAGGTTGAAGTCTCAACCTGAGGTTCAGATTCCAGCCCAAGGTTTGGAGTAAGGTTGACATGGCAGTTTGAACCTTGGGTTGAACTTAAGCCTTAGTTGTATTTCTTGAACCTTTGGTTGAAGAAGCAAGCCATAATTCATAGCAAACTTAACATGTAACTTCTCATTTATTTCATCAACACTTGATCTTTTCTTGAGCTTGGAAATCTTTGTAACTTGATTCTTTATCTTTGATGATCTTCTCGAGGTCTTTATTATGGGTAGAATCTTTCGTTGTGCATAAGCTCTTGATTTAGCGACTTTTCTTCGTCTTTCTCTTTATTTCCTTCAACATAGTTGTACCTGAACCTGAATACATCTTTTATACCTTTTAAACGTAAAATGTTCACAAATACAACCAAATAATATGCACAAACATAGAAATAACGTGACTAAAACATGTACGAAATGAGCGTTATCATATATTAACATTGTAGTTGGTTGTGATAGCCTTCATCTTCTAGATTTAATGTATTCGGAATCAACTAATAGATTGTTCCAAAACACCAAAATAATCAGTCTCCCAAACATGTTATCACCTTTTTCTCTCATTTGTGTAATTAGTATGCAGGACATAGTTGGAGGGCCAAAGGTGGTCATTCTATTTCTTGCTTATAAAGTCCAGGGTGTGCTGTGTCAAAGAATAAAAGTTGAAGGGGGGTCGATGCATCTTTATTGCTCATATATTGCCTTCATCTCCTAGGGTTAGAGACATCACAATAAGCAGCCATATTCATAGCTGTTCTCTCACTCTCTTTATTCATCTCATGTATTAAGATCATTTGATCTTGTTTGTTCTTGTAATCGTTCGGTACTGATTGTTTATAATCGTGCCGACTATTGATCCTCATTATTCAATAAAAGCTACGTTTGGATTGCTCTGTCTATCTCTTTGATACCATCGCACATGGTATCAGAGCACTAGGCTTTTGATTTAACTCAATCCGAATTTCTGGTTCGTTACTGGAAATTGGGGTTTTTCACTGCGATATCTGGTATAATTGGATCATAAACACCCCTAGACTAAGTGAATCTAGGGTGTTTGTGGTTGGTTCTTGTTCTTTCCACTGCCTTATGCACTGTAAGTCTCCTCCCCTCTTATTTAAGAACAACAATAATTGAGTTGTGTGGGTGCAAACGGGTAAGCTAACATCTTGATCTGCCACCATTTGAGAGGTACGAATACCTGCTCTGGCTTACCCCAGTCCACAGGCTTGTTACTTGTTGAGTCTTGGGTGTGAGTTTACTTCTGCTATTTATTTTTCGCTTTTTCATTTACTTGTCTAGTTTGAAGGAGGATAGGCTAGGATAGTTGAAGTTTGATTGGGATTATTGGTTTATCTGTGATTGGTGAAGTTTGGTGTTTATCTGTGATTGGGACTGCCTGTTCTTAGTCTGATATCTGCCCAAATATCTGTCTGATTGTTTTCTTATCTGCTGTCTTTCTGGGTATTTGGTGTTCTTGATTCTTACCTGTCCTTTGTCTACTGTTTCATTGGAATTGTCTGGTTGATTATTTATCTATTGTTCTGTCTGTGTGTTCACTATGGCTGATGATGATTTCATTGAACCCATTAATAATAATGAATCTGTGATTAATGTGAGCTCCTCTTCTGATTTAAAACTTGCCTTTGGTGATTCTCTTTACTTGCAACCTAATGATACTAGTGGTACTCCCATTGTGTCTGTGAAACTAACTGGTTCTGAAAACTATAAAATATGGAGTATAGCTATGACATTTGCCTTAAGAAATCACAACAAACTTGGCTTTATTGATGGAACCTGTAAAAAGGATTTATCTAATGCTAGTCTTGCTAATCAATGGGATACTTGTGACTCTGTTGTGCTTACTTGGATCCTAAATTCCTTAAGTCCTGAATTGTTTGCTGGTGCTATATATTCTAAGACTGCCTATGAGATGTGGAATGAATTAAAAGAAACTTATGATAAAGTTGATGGTTCTGCAGTTTTTAATATACACAAAAACATTAACTCTTTGAGTCAAAATAGGTCCTCTCTTGCTGATTATTACAACAACTTAAACTCTTTGTGTAAACAATTTGACTCTATGATCAGTCTTCCTCCATGTACTTGTGATGCAGCAAAACATTTTGAAAAACATAACCAGCTAATCAAACTGATGCAATTTTTAATGGGGCTTGATGACACTTATGTGCCCATCAGAAGCAACATTTTAACCAGAGACCCTTTGCCATCTGTCAAAATAGCTTTTCTGTTGTCTCAGGGGAAGAATCCCACAGGAATTACTCCTCTAGGACAGGATTAACTAAACCTAATGCTTCTGCCTTTGCATCAAAATTTTTTGATAATAAGAAAAAGTTTAATAACAACAACAATTACAAAGGTTCAAACTCTTCTTCTGGTAATAATTCTAACAACAAAGGACCCAATCCCAACCTAAAATGCACTAACTGCAACAAGATTGGTCACATTGTTGATAGATGCTATGAGCTTGTTGGTTACCCTGCTGGTCATAAAAAGAACTTCAATGCTAAACCTGCCACTAGTAACAATGCCTCTGCTGAAGTTAACTTCGAAAATAGAACCAGCAACTCTCCTGTCTCCTTGTCCAATGAACAGATGGCCAGACTTATGAGTCTTCTCAATGAAAGTTCTGTCAATGCCAACATGGCAGGTAAATGCTTTTCAGGAACTTTTTTTAATGGAAGTGTAAAATTCAATTTGAATTTTGAAAAACACTTTAATGCAAACACAAATTGTTTAAAAGGAAAAATCAGTCTGGGCTGGATTGTTGACTCTGGAGCAAACCAACACATGACTGTATCTTAAAATTTCTTGGTTGATGTTTCTAATCTTGGCCTTACTGTTGGACACCCAAATGCTACCCATGCATTAATCACTAAAATTGGTGATTTAAAAATCAATAACTGCATTACTTTACATGACGTTTTAGTTGTGCCTGAGTACACTGTCAGTCTGCTATCTGTTCATAAACTTGCTAGAGACAGCAAGTTATTTGTTGGGTTTGATGAATCTAAATGCTATATTCAGGATTCTGCAACAAAAAGGAATGTGGGGATTGGTAATCAATGCAATGGCCTATACTTTTTTGATGCAGACTCTGCCTGTAAGATTGTTTCTAATAACTGCATTTCCTCATGTTTTGTTTCTAGAACCCTTTGGCATCAAAGGCATGGCCATCCCTTTGGCATCAGAGGCATGGCCATCCCTCTGACCAAGTCTTACATGTCCTTAAGCCCAGCCTTAAACTTGATAATCCAACTGAACCTGATCATCTCTGTGATACTTGCAATAAAGCCAAACAGACCAGGGAACCATTCCCTCTAAGTGAACATAAATCTACTAAAATTGGTCAACTTGTCCATCTAGATGTTTGGGGCCCTTATAAAATCACTAGCAGAGATGGTTACAAATATCTTTTAACTATAGTTGATGATTACTCAAGGTCAGTCTGGGTTTACATGCTTAAAGGTAAAGATGAGGTCTATGATTCCATTATCAATTTTTCTCAAATGCTGTCAAATCAATTTGAAAGTAATGTCAAAATTTTTAGAAGTGACAACGGAACTGAATTTGTCAACAATAGACTTCAACAGTTTTTTTATAAAAAAGGGATATTACACCAAACCTCTTGTGTCTACACACCCCAACAAAATGGAATAGCAGAAAGGAAACATAGGCATTGATGAGTGGCCTTTTACTCATCATTTTAGACCCGAAAAACCTCACAAAAACGACCAAAAACACCCAAATGGACCATATAATATTACAAATATCCTTGGATTGTGTTTTGTGTGTTGCAGGTACAAAAGGATTGAAAACGGGGCAAATATGGACAAAACTGAGCGTGTTATGGAAAAGAGCCGGAAATCGAAGACGGAAAAGACATTTTTTACGTGGATTTTATTCGAGCTCAAAAATTCCTAAAAAGGCCCTTGGATTATTACTTGTTGGCAAAATTGGACCCTTGAAGAAATTTGAAGAAATGGCAGTGTTGGTCCTTAAAAATTACAACAAGTTACACATTTGATCCTTTCATTAAAACAACTAAATCCTAACCTACTCTAAACAACTCCAACCGGACACTACATTAAACCCACCAACAACCACAACCGGATCCAAAAGTTAACACCAAACCCAATTAAACCAACTAACAAACTAAACCCATCACCGGCCCAACACTCTAAAAGCCCACCTTAAACCCATCAAAACCGACCCACACTCCCTTTTATAGCTAAAGCCGGTTTTAAAGAGGGTCAAACCCCTCTTTTTGAGTCAATATCTCAATTAAACACCAAAGCCAACCCTAATTCGCTACCTCTTCTTCTCCTTCCCTAAATCACCGCCGCTAATCACCCCCATCCCACCTCACACAACCAGCCAAAACAATCACATGGGTTTTGTCCATGGTCCCCGCCATCCACCTCATCGATCCGAGGCACAAAAGTAAATCCAACGATCAAGATTTCAAGATGTGATGAGCACGAAAGATCCAAGGGCTAGTAAAGAAGCACAAGTGCACAAGAAGGAACACTCTCACACGAAAAACACACAAGTAGCTAGGGTTTTCGTATTTTTTTTCTTATAAATAGCGAGTAGCAGTCGAATATTTTCCTTCTTCTTCTAGGTTTTATTTAGCTTTTTTTTATTTCGGTATGTTTTTATTTTAGTTGTAATTTACTTTTTAATTTTAATACATGTCGAATTCTATTTAGTTTTGTTACTGCTTCGTCGAGTTTTTATTTTAATTTGTTAAAGTTTGTTATCTTGTTGCTTTCTTGTTGTACTGGATCGATTTATGCTTATTGTTTGTGTTTGTGTTAGTTTGAAGTTGGATTTGGTTTATGTTTATGTTATTGTTTGCGCTTGTGTTTGTAGAAAAAAATAGTTTAAGTTTGCTTTAGTTTGAATTTTGTGGTGCATTTTGAGTTTATTGTTGGATTTGTTCATCGGTTGTAGTTTTGTTTCTTGTTTGTGCTTATGTTTCAGTAAGCGAAAAAGAAAAAAAATAGTGTAAGTGTTGCTTTTGGATCGATTCTTGTTTACTGTTTGTGCTAGGATTTGGATCAGTTTGAACTTAATTGTTTTGCGTTTATATGTTTGTGTCTATGTTTGTTAAAAAGCTGTTATTAGTTTAAGAGAACCAAACAAAGTTAATCAAGAATAGATGATGTTATAGGGTTTTGTTATGGTCTATCTGTTCTGAGTTTCTGTTATCTGTTAGAACTCCTATGACTTTTGAACCGAGTTTTGATTCTATATGATGTTATGGTTGTCAATTTGTGTTTTTGACTATGTTATCAATTAAAGTACTCTTTGAGATCGTTTCTATCAATGTTTAAAGATTTTAGCGTGGGTTAAAAAAAAAAAAAAAAAAAAAAAAAAAAAAAAAATTTCAGATTTTTAAAATTAGTTTTAGTATTTTTAGAAATTTAAAATAGTTTAAATAGTTTTTAATTTATAAAAAATTATTAAAAAGTCAAAAAAATATTTTTCTTTTTTGCCAAAATTTTCTTTTGTCATTTAGAATTTATAAAAATTATTTTGATACACGTAGGATTAGTTTTTCAAATATTTTACGTTTTTTACTCGTTCGTAGTTTATCGTTTACGTAATTTAATTTTCGTTTTTATAGATTTTAGTAACCAAACAAACTCTCGTCTTATCAAGCATTTTAATACCGAACCGGAAACGATATTCTCAATTTCACGCCTCGCAGGGAGAACGACCCGGGTATACGCTTATCCGGTTATTACAATTGGTTGTTTTTGAGTTAAGGATTTCAAGTTGACTTTTCCTCGTGAGAAGTTTGACTTGTGATAACTTTGACACGAATTCGACCCGAATACAATTTTTGGCGCCGTTGCCGGGGAGGTGTGTTGCGACAATATCGTCACGGTTTGACGATTAGTGACTTGAAGAACCTTCCTCGTGAAGTTTCGTAAATATCTTGTAAATATTTTTTATCCAAAAACCCAAAAAAAAAATTAAAAAATCCAAAAAACCCAAAAATATTCTTCTTAACCTTAATGTTCTTGGTGCATGCGCACACGTTCTTCTTCGTCATCGAGTCCCTTTCTTGAACTCGTCGCAATTCCGCGAAGACGTAATCGTAGACGTGCTGCCTCATTAGTCGAACCCGAGATTCGTACTAATCCCGATCCTCCCATTGACATAATGGCGGAGAATCGCACCATGCTTGAGCTTCTCCAAGCACCCACCGAGGGTTATGGAGATGCTATTGTTGTTCCCCGATCGTTGCCGATAATTTCGAACTTAAACCGGCATTACTATCCTTAGTAACGTCGAATCAATTTTACGGTTTCGAGAGGGATGATCCTCATTCCCACATTCGATGGTTTAACAAAATTTCATCTACCGTCAAATGTAGGAATGTTCCTCAAGAAGCAATCAAATTGCTTCTCTTTCCTTTCTCTCTCGAGGGGGCAGCCCGGATTTGGCTTGAAAAACAACCCCCTCGTTCTATCTTAACATGGGAAGATTTGGTGTCGAAATTTGTGAACGAATTCTTTCCCCCTTCCAGAACCACAAGTCTAAAAAATGAAATTACCAAATTCACTCAAAAATTTGATGAATCTTTTAGTGAAGCGTGGGATCGTTTTAAAGACTTGCTTCGCAAATGTCCTCACCACGGATTTTCTGAGTTGCACCAAATTGATACGTTTTACAATGGATTGAACCAAACTGACCAAGATTCTCTAAATGCCGCCTCCGGTGGTTATATATTGAATCGAACTACGCGTGATGCTTTGTCCATCATCGAGAACAAGTCAAAGGTTCGCACTTCACGAAGCAAGCCGGTTGTTTCTCAAGTGAGTGTTTCACCTTCTACTTCACATTCGATGAGTACTTCTAGCACGGATGCTAAAATTGACAAGCTCACGGATGCAATTCAAGCTTTGGTTTTCTCTAATCAGAAAAATCCTTCTTCTTCTTCTAATATTTCTTCTACCCCACAAGCTTCTCCACCCGCTCAAGTCAAAGCGGTGGAAGAAAGTTGTGTTACTTGTGGTGGTCCTCATGCTTATTACAATTGTACCGCCACCGATGGCCGTCCTTTTGAAATCAATGTCGTAGCCGGGTCTTACAACCAAGGAGGTACTCAATACCGTCCTCAAGTTGACTCGAGCTATCGTGCTAGCTATCAAGCAGGACCACCCGGTTTTCCTCAAAACAATCAAAACCAAAGTAGGGGGCAAAATGTTCCATATCAAGCCCCTACTAACCAATACCCGACCCAAGGGGTCAATTACAATCAAGGGTATCAAGCTCAAAATTACCCAGCCTCGATTGCTCCCTCTAATGATCTTTCAAATTACATTATGACAAATGAGGTGAAAATGAGGGCTATGCAAAATCAAATCACAAATTTGAAAAATGAATTTGAAAATTCAATGATTAAGCAGGGTAATGAGCTTAAGAACAAAATTGATCAATCTCAAACGAAGATTGAAAGTATGTTTGATACCCTTATCAACCAATTTCACCAAGCTTCATCCTCGGGAACTCTCCCGGGTAATACAATTCTTAACCCAAAGGGTGAATTGAAAGCTATTACCACCCGAAGTGGTAAAGCTTATGAGGGACCCACGGTTCCAACTACTACTTCTTCTTCTTCTACAAAAGTAGTTGACCGTGAGACCGAGGTGACAAAGGACAAGGTGCATTCCACAAGCCCACAAAGTACCGCACACGTCCAACCTTCGGTAGTCCCAACCCCAATTCCGGAACCCGATGTTCCGAAGTCTCAACCTAAACCTTCTATCCCATACCCATCTAGATTTAATGACCAAAAGCTCCGCGAAAAAGCTAGTATTCAAATGGAAAAATTCTTCCAAATCTTTCAAGAATTGCATTTCGATATAAGCTTCGCGGATGCTTTACTTCTGATGCCTAAGTTTGTTTCCACCATGAAGAGTTTATTGAGCAACAAGGAAAAATTAATTGAATTAGCAAAAACTCCGTTAAATGAACACTGCTCAGCGGTTCTCCTAAAAAAGCTCCCGGAAAAGCTTGGAGATCCCGGAAAATTCCTCATTCCATGTGAATTTCCGGGGATGGTTGAATGCTACGCCTTGGCCGATCTTGGTGCAAGCATCAACCTAATGCCGCTCTCTGTTTGGAAAAAACTTTCTCTGCCCGAATATACCCCCACTTGCATGACCCTCGAGCTTGCGGACCGGACCATAACCCGTCCACTTGGAATAGCCGAGGATGTCTTTGTCAAGGTTGGGAAATTCCATTTTCCCGCCGATTTTGTGGTGGTTGATTTTGATGCTGACCCCCGGGTTCCTCTAATTCTCGGAAGATCATTTTTGAGGACCGGGCGGGCTTTGATTGACGTGTACGGAGAAGAAATAACTCTAAGAGTTGATGATGACAAAGTCACGTTTCAAATCAATCAAAACTCTAAACCGATAACCACCAAAAGCAACGTTGCTGTGGTTAATCAAAAATCTGATCCAGTAATTGCTTCCAAAAGAAGTGATTCGATTCTCTCAAGATTTGCGGTTAAGAGTATGTCTGAAAAACGTGCTGAGCTAAAAGCTATGAAAATTACACCCGGTTCAAGCAAATGGTTTGCGAGTTGTTCCGCGGATGTTAAGAGTATTCTTGATGATGATGAATCTGATTCGGAGACCACAACGGAAGTGGTGGAAATTGCTAGCTCTAAGAGCACACCACTTGTCCCACCTCCGGAATCGATTTATAGAATTGAGATTGTTGAACCAAACCTTTCCGACTCTTCCCATCCTTCTCCTCCGATTGAGGAAAGTGATCTCTCGAGGGAAGAGCTCGATGTGTTCTTTGATGATGCTCCAATTTCGCCGGAAATTGTTGAGACCGATAGTGATCCCGGGGAAGATGTCTTGAAATTTGATGAACCATTATTTCCCCCGGAAGATGTTAAAGAAAAGCTTCCTAAATCCGTTGTTGTTTCAAAATCAGAAGAGCAAAGTAGTGGCAGTACCACTTCTAGTATTGATTCTCTTCTTGAGGAGTTCGCCGATGAACTCGCTCACATCGATCCAATCCCACCGGGGGATGAGGACGATGACTTTGATTTTGAATCTGATCTTAAAGAATTGGAATTTTTGCTGAACCGTGATCCGTCTAGATGTGATTCTTATCCCGAGGAGTTCGCCGATGAACTCGCTCACGACGATCCACTTCCATCAGATGATGATGATCTTTTCGACTTTCATGCTGATTTTAAAGAAGTCGAAAAACTTTTATACCATTCTCCATCATCTGATTCTTACACCGAGCTTAATGATTTACAAGATGATGATGACCTCTTCGATTTTGGGGCCGATCAAACCGAATGGAGAAATCTTTTATATGGGAAACCTACTGATGAAAAAGGCCCTAAAATGGAAAACATAATTGAGGATGATACAATTGTTTCTAATGACTTATCTCCTCATTCTCTCGAGGATGATTTCCTTTTCTCCATTGAGTCTCCCATCGAGTACCCTGCTGAGTTTTCTTGTGAAGACAAAGTGTTTAATCCAGGCATACTCGATGATGGTAAAACTCATCCTTTGATGAAATTGACTCTTGATAAGAATTTAAAGTTTCCCGCCTCATCTAAGGAACTTTTAATTCTGGAGAAAAATGATTCACCTATACTTCTTTCCCCTCTACTTCTTTCTGGTCAAAAACTCCCGTTCTGCATGGAGTTGTCTCTGATTGAAACTTTACTATCGTTCCCAGCCGGAAACGAAGACAAAGTTTTTGACCCCGGCATCACCGCTTTTATCTTCTGAAGCCGTGGGTATCTCATCGGAGTGGAACTTTCATATGCTTCAATGTTTATCCAAACATCTTGAATGAAAGTCCGATGGAGATTATCTCTTCCACTTGCTCCCCCAAGGACAATTAAATTCGGGGTCGAGTCAAGCTCATGTGACTCGGTTAGCAAAAACAAGCGCTTCGTGGGTGGCAACCCATGCTTATCCTTCTATCTTCTTTCTTATTTCTAACACTAAGTGTGGGGGAGTTCCTCTACTTGTTGCTTTGTGGTTGTATGTTTGCCTCTGTTTTCAGGATTCCCGTAGATTGTGATGATTGACGCGCCTGTTTTCAATCCAGCCGCCCAATATCCTATCTTTGTGTTTATGCTTATCCAGGGATATCTTAAAAATCCTTTTTGTGAAAACCAAGATTTCGTTTCCACACTTAGGTAGTAGTCTTACCCTTTTACGTTCTATAGTGTCGGCTCAGGCCGGTACTTTGAATATTGAGGGCAATATTCAATTCTAAGTGTGGGGGGGAATTCTCATTTGACCAAAATTTGACAAAATGTTAAAAAAAATTTTTTTCACAAATTGTACCTTCTAGTCCCCTAGCACCCCCGTTTTGACCAAAAATTTTAAAATTTTTATCGTATTTTAGTTAAATTTTGCATGAAAAAGAAGTGCTTTGCACAATAAAAAAATAATTTGCTATACATTAATGCTTCGGTATTAGTGGAAGTTTAGACTTGATTAGGCTAGAACAAGGGGAATCCCGACTCTGCTAGAGTGTTGATCTAGCTGCTACCCTTAACGTTTAGGCTAAGTTTTTACGAATTGTGCAAATGAAAATGCTAAGCGTGGAGTAGTTGGTTCTCTTTAGAGCTTATATAAGTAATCTATGGCTTTTCCTCCCAGAAGATCCTAATTTGACTAAAATTAGTGCTATTTTCAAACTTTTGAACGCAAAAACCGTTTTTGTTAAGCAAATAAATTTTTATACAATCTTGATTTAGAATACTAGTTCAAAGTTTTATTTAAATTTTGGAACAAGCATACTTTCTTACAAACCCAATAAGAATGCAAAATGAAAGTAAGCAATTGCTTGAAAGTTGCAAAAGTTAAAGTTTAAGTATGAATAAATAAGTGCTCTAAGCTACGGATTCGAGATCGGGCCTTGGATCCTTAATTCCGAAAGGCGTTTAGGTCTTGGCTACCCTCTTGCACCGGCCCTTGGACCCTTAATTCTGAAAGGCGTTAAGGTCTTGGAACTCTCCGTTGTAACGGCCCTTGGATCCTTTATTCCGAAAGGCGTTAAGGTCTTGGAACTAAACCGTGAAGGTCCGTCGTTTAGGGTACACAAGTAAAAAAAAAAAAAAAAAAAAAAAAAAAGTGATGAAAAAAAAAAAAAAAAAAAAAAAAAAAAAAAAAAAATGTTTATGTTTGTTTATGAATAAGTGTGAGAAACTTGCTTCTTCTTAAATTTAAATCGAAAGTTGAACTAGTATTCGTCAATATTGTCTAAAAATTGGACGGTGATTTAGAAATTGTTGACTTCAAAGATCCCGTGAGCTCCGATACTATTCTCGAGGGTGTAAAAACCTAGCCTCCTAAGTTTACTAAGGATAAGCTGAGAAGAAAGTCGCTACATGGAGTGATCTCACCTTTGAATCTCTAATTTCTAAATCATTGTCGGTTTTTAACCCTAATAAATGTCGATTTTTACGATCAAAACTTTGAAAACAAGCACACACACCTAACTTATGAATAAATGTGGGAGTGAAAAGTTAAGTCTCGGCTTACATAGGTTGCTAATATAAGTAGTGTTAGCATTTTACAAAAACGTTTGCACAAGGGTTTTTAGACTTAGTTGGGAAGTATAAAAAGAGGATGACGATTACAATTCCCCGGAGTCACCCATTTTGTGTGATTCCCGTTCCATGATGCCATTTTTGATAATCAAGCATGATATTTACATTTTATCTCGTTTTAATTTACTTGCATTTTATAAAGTCAAATCGGGGTGTGATATTTTTGGTAACCTTTATATTTATCCTTTCATTACTTTATATGATCGGATTGCTAGGGACTAGCAATTGCTTAGTGTGGGGGATTGATGAGTGGCCTTTTACTCATCATTTTAGACCCGAAAAACCTCACAAAAACGACCAAAAACACCCAAATGGACCATATAATATTACAAATATCCTTGGATTGTGTTTTGTGTGTTGCAGGTACAAAAGGATTGAAAACGGGGCAAATATGGACAAAACCGAGCGTGTTATGGAAAAGAGCCGGAAATCGAAGACGGAAAAGACATTTTTTACGTGGATTTTATTCGAGCTCAAAAATTCCTAAAAAGGCCCTTGGATTATTACTTGTTGGCAAAATTGGACCCTTGAAGAAATTTGAAGAAATGGCAGTGTTGGTCCTTAAAAATTACAACAAGTTACACATTTGATCCTTTCATTAAAACAACTAAATCCTAACCTACTCTAAACAACTCCAACCGGACACTACATTAAACCCACCAACAACCACAACCGGATCCAAAAGTTAACACCAAACCCAATTAAACCAACTAACAAACTAAACCCATCACCGGCCCAACACTCTAAAAGCCCACCTTAAACCCATCAAAACCGACCCACACTCCCTTTTATAGCTAAAGCCGGTTTTAAAGAGGGTCAAACCCCTCTTTTTGAGTCAATATCTCAATTAAACACCAAAGCCAACCCTAATTCGCTACCTCTTCTTCTCCTTCCCTAAATCACCGCCGCTAATCACCCCCATCCCACCTCACACAACCAGCCAAAACAATCACATGGGTTTGTCCATGGTCCCCGCCATCCACCTCATCGATCCGAGGCACAAAAGTAAATCCAACGATCAAGATTTCAAGATGTGATGAGCACGAAAGATCCAAGGGCTAGTAAAGAAGCACAAGTGCACAAGAAGGAACACTCTCACACGAAAAACACACAAGTAGCTAGGGTTTTCGTATTTTTTTTCTTATAAATAGCGAGTAGCAGTCGAATATTTTCCTTCTTCTTCTAGGTTTTATTTAGCTTTTTTTTATTTCGGTATGTTTTTATTTTAGTTGTAATTTACTTTTTAATTTTAATACATGTCGAATTCTATTTAGTTTTGTTACTGCTTCGTCGAGTTTTTATTTTAATTTGTTAAAGTTTGTTATCTTGTTGCTTTCTTGTTGTACTGGATCGATTTATGCTTATTGTTTGTGTTTGTGTTAGTTTGAAGTTGGATTTGGTTTATGTTTATGTTATTGTTTGCGCTTGTGTTTGTAGAAAAAAATAGTTTAAGTTTGCTTTAGTTTGAATTTTGTGGTGCATTTTGAGTTTATTGTTGGATTTGTTCATCGGTTGTAGTTTTGTTTCTTGTTTGTGCTTATGTTTCAGTAAGCGAAAAAGAAAAAAAAATAGTGTAAGTGTTGCTTTTGGATCGATTCTTGTTTACTGTTTGTGCTAGGATTTGGATCAGTTTGAACTTAATTGTTTTGCGTTTATATGTTTGTGTCTATGTTTGTTAAAAAGCTGTTATTAGTTTAAGAGAACCAAACAAAGTTAATCAAGAATAGATGATGTTATAGGGTTTTGTTATGGTCTATCTGTTCTGAGTTTCTGTTATCTGTTAGAACTCCTATGACTTTTGAACCGAGTTTTGATTCTATATGATGTTATGGTTGTCAATTTGTGTTTTTGACTATGTTATCAATTAAAGTACTCTTTGAGATCGTTTCTATCAATGTTTAAAGATTTTAGCGTGGGTTAAAAAAAAAAAAAAAAAAAAAAAAAAAAAAAAATTTCAGATTTTTAAAATTAGTTTTAGTATTTTTAGAAATTTAAAATAGTTTAAATAGTTTTTAATTTATAAAAAATTATTAAAAAGTCAAAAAAATATTTTTCTTTTTTGCCAAAATTTTCTTTTGTCATTTAGAATTTATAAAAATTATTTTGATACACGTAGGATTAGTTTTTCAAATATTTTACGTTTTTTACTCGTTCGTAGTTTATCGTTTACGTAATTTAATTTTCGTTTTTATAGATTTTAGTAACCAAACAAACTCTCGTCTTATCAAGCATTTTAATACCGAACCGGAAACGATATTCTCAATTTCACGCCTCGCAGGGAGAACGACCCGGGTATACGCTTATCCGGTTATTACAATTGGTTGTTTTTGAGTTAAGGATTTCAAGTTGACTTTTCCTCGTGAGAAGTTTGACTTGTGATAACTTTGACACGAATACGACCTCCACATCAATTTTTATCTTTTTAATGTGGCTAGATCCCTTATGTTTCAGGGGGAATTACCTCTTTACTTGTAGCCTGAATGTGTTCTAACTGCTGTTTACATTATCAACAGGTTACCTTCTTCTGTGTTGTCTGGCAAATCTCCTTTCTTCTTTGTGTATGGGCATGACCCTTCACTCTCTCATATTAGGGTTTTTGGTTGCTTATGTTATGCTACAATACTTAACAATTCTGATAAGTTTGATAGCAGGTCTGAAAAATGTGTCTTTATTTGTTATTCTAATGAGAAAAAAGGTTATAAACTCTTAAGTTTGGAAACAAAAAATGTCTTTTACTCAAGAGATGTCAAGTTCTATGAAACAGTTTTTCCTTTCAAAATGAAAAACAATCTTCAAAAACAGGTGTTTGAAACTGGTGTGTCAAAAGATTTAAACCATAAAAACTTTTTTGATGTTGACAACCCTAAAAGACCCGATGATGAAGGGAGAGTGTCTTCCAATGATGATGGCACATAGTTGAATCCTCTTAATGAGGATGGTAACTCTGTTGCAACTTCTATAGAAGAAAATACACACCCTGAGGGCACTGTTTCTCCTGAAACAGATTCCATAGACATCAACACTGATGTCAAATCTGACCCTGACTCTGATGAGTCCAATCCTGAACAAGGAGGCATGCCAGCCATCACTACAAGGAGGTCAACCAGACCCACTAGAATGCCAAAGAGTCTTAATGACTTTATTGTTGAAGGAAAAGTGAAATATGGCATAGAAAAGGTTGTAAATTATTCTAATCTAGACTCTGACAGTTTTTGCTTTGCTTCCAATCTGAATAAAAGTGTTGAACCTACTGGTTATGAGGAAGCTATTCTTGACCCTAATTGGATTGATGCTATGAATGCTGAAATTGATGCTTTAAATGAAAATAAATCTTGGATTATAACCACTTTGCCTGCTAATAGAAAACCCATTGGGTACAAATGGATTTGGAAAATCAAATATAAATCCAATGGTGAAATAGACAGATACTCCCTCCGTCTCAATTTATTTGTCAGGAGAGAGAAAACACAAAGTTTAATAAAAGTGGGGCCACTTTAATTTTCAACCACTAAAATAGAATATTCCTCCACTAGATTCTCTAGTTTTTACTAAATAAAGAAAGTGGACAATTAATTTGAGACATCCATAAAAGGAAATATGGACAATTAAATTGAGACGGAGGGAGTATAAAGCAAGGCTAGTTGCTAAAGTTTTTAATCAAAGAGAAGGCATAGATTACAATGAAACTTTCTCTCCAGTTGTAAAAATGGCTACAATTAGAATTCTTATTGCCCTAGCTGTTAAAAATAAATGGCCTCTTTTCCAACTTGATGTTAATAACACTACTAGAAAAACAGCTATTCTTGACTCCAAATGCGAGTCAAGAAGAGCCTTTATGACGCGCAAATGCGAGTCAAGGAAGGACCCGTCATAAATCTTCATGACTCGCATTTGTGCGTCATCCTTCTATGACTCGCACTTATGACCCACGTTTTATGACTCTCCTTTTTGCGAGTCATAACCTAATTTTTTTTTGAAAAGCGCATTTATGACCTACGTTTTATGACTCTCCTTTTTGCGAGTCATAACCTAATTTTTTTTTTTAAAAATAATTTTTTTCAGTTCCTAATTTTCTATTAAATGAAAATTAAAAACCTGATAATACAAAATTAAAAACACAAATATCAAAATAACGCATTTCATATATTAAAAACCTGATAATACAAAATTAAAAACCAGGTTTATCGTTGCTAAACATAACTAAACATGCAGTTAGAGACTACCAGAGTACACAGCTAAGAACACCACGATACAGATACAGCATCAAGGACGGGCTCTTTTGTAGCTGCATGTTGGGCACTTGTACTGCTTGATGTGTTCGGCTCTGGCTGGAGTGATCTTCACACACTTACCATGAAACCACCTCTCACAAATGTCGCAGCATATCCAGAACTCATCAGACGCATAACTTTCGCCACATGACCCACATAAAGTTTCACCATGTTCATCATCGTCTTCATCATCCAACCCGTCGTCATCATCTTTCATTGCTGGTGGTGGCGGTGGCTGCTGCTTTGGATACTTGCCTTGAGATTCTGGGTCTCCCTGCTCAGTCACCAAGAAAGAAAGAAACCCAATTAATTGTCCAGTTTAAAGAGCAGAAATTGCAAAAGATGGTGGAAATGGGTGGGTCGGGAGGGTTGGGTAATGGGTCAAAACAAGTCCGAGCCAGAATAAAACTATTTCTAATAAACGGACCAGGGCCTGCAAATACTTTTTTTGTCCTCTTAAAAAAAAGGTGTTTACCTGCTGTGGTGGGTATATTAACACAGTTTACAAAGTCTGGTCCTGTAGTATTAAATAAGCGACCTACATAAAGAGTAACACGTTTACTTTTAAAAAATAACGTCTTGTAAATGTAGACAACAAACATTTTATGTACTACAAAATATCAGCAACAAATATTTAGAAACCATAACATAAACACCGACAGTCAAAAAAACTAAACAGGTAAATTCAATTTACCTGTGGTGGCTCGCGTTCTGTCAAGGTTTGGCTCAGGCGTCGCGCAAGCGTGTTGCACACACTCGACGAAACAATCAGCTACACAAAGCGTGAAAATGGAACTTCAGTATGCACCGCATAACAAAAGAATGATCTATACCAAATTTAACAAACAAAAAACACAAACGTTCACAACCTTTTGCAAATGGGGTGTTCCCAGAACTCACAAAGTCAGATCCCCTAGTGTCAAAGGAACGACCTACATAAAGAGCAACACGTCTACTTATAAAAAGGAACGTGTTGTAGTCGTACAAAACAAACACTTTATGTACCAGGTAAAGTTGGCATACCCATAGAGCGTTGTGGCTGGCGAACGGTTGCCTCAGACGCGGTGTCAATGCGCTGTGCAGAGTCATAGAAAGTAGGCCCTACATGAACATCAAAGGTGGATCTTGAATATCTATTCTATGACACTCAAAACAAAGCACATAAAAATTTGCGTAACAAAAAAGACTAACAGTTTTTTACCTGTGTAAAATGGTGTGTCACCATGACTGACTGACACCGTTCCTCCCGTGTTCCATGAACCACCTATACGCAAAATAAGATGTTAGGTGAAGAATAAACATAGAGGAAAAACACAAAACAATAACCATATATAATATAAAGCAGCTTCATAAGAAAAGGAACAGTTCAAGTTACCAGAAGCGTCAACATCCGCTGCTGAACGCACCGTCTCAGCTTGGAAATCAAGAACTACTAAATGACACAACGTTTCTACAACAAATAACCAATTATTCATCAAATACGCCGAAACATTTTCTATTAAGCTACTAAAAAATATACAACCACATTTGCAAACAACGTTGGTGATATTTTCTCAAAAGTTGACTGAATGTGTGGCAGACAAATTAATGTTATCTTTTCAAAAGAAATGAAAAGGCACTCCTGGTTGCCATGTGATTTATAACCATTAGGAAACACATTTTTATACCAAAGTATCTAGCGGCACTGAGCAAGTGAGTTAAAAAACAATGATACTAATCATATTGCAAAAAAAAAATGATCATAAAGAGTCGGGCAATAACCAAGCATGCATGTTATCACGAACACCTCATTTGGCAATAACAAACCTACACAAGAGACACCTACATACAAAACATAATGTCATGCAGCTTACGCAAAAGGGATGTCAAAAGATCAGATAATGAGATGACCAATTGTGTAGGTTTGTATGACGCGCAAATACCTATATACGCATCATTATTATAACTGAACTAGTTTAGAAGTAACCTGAGATATCCGAGGGGTACTTTCCTCAATGGGAAGTACTTCTCCTTCTTCTTCTCCCTTTCGGTCTTCAAAGAAACCTACATCAAAGATGAACAATCATCAGTAAAATGAATACCCAATAAACGATGTCAAACAGACCAGATAACTATCTCATTGATCAAATTCTGACTTACGTCAAGTCTATATTTAAGACTTTGATGTTTTTTGCAAGAAGTTATCAACAGATCTTCTAAGTCAATGGAAATGTGGCTGACCTGGACAAACGAAGAGTAACAAAATGCTTTTATAACTGAAAAAAAAAATTAAAAAAAAATAAAAAATAAAAAAAAAAAAAAAAAAAATGAGTGCTTTCTACAACTTACTTGTCCTTTGTTACAGCTTCCAACAGTACGTGTGTAAAGAAAAATTCACAATTTTTCTGGGCTATTAAATGCTATTTTACGGCACATAGATTACATACTTTATTAAATTTATGTCTCATAAAATAGCATTTAATAGCTCAGTGATATCATGGATTTTTTTTAACCTGAAAAAACACAAAAAAAGAAGCAGTACCTATGTCTCATACTAGCTAGAATACCAGGTACATAATTATATAGAAAGAAATCAACAAGTAAACCAAATGTTTAAAGAAATATCATGAGTCATGAGTACTACTTAGCTTACAACACATAAACATTTAATTTAAACCAAGCAAAACACACTGTCCCAGCCAGACCCATGTTACCAATACAATTTTTCTTACTGAAGTACTTACACAATCAAAAAATTAAAAAAAATTAGCCAAACTAAAATACTAATCACCTTATTAAAAACTTGAATAAATACAAGCTTCAAAAAATGTACTAACTGCTACGGCGGCTTCACAAACACAACAAAACAAAACCCTAGTCGAACTTCACTCTAAACTCGATCTAAATACACGAACTCTTGGTCTCTTGATCTCCTTGTGATGATGATGATGACGGCGCGGCGAGGTGGTGGCGGCGCATGTTGAATACGGCAGCAGGAGGTGGCCATGGTGGTATTATCAAGAGAGAGGTGAGAGGGATGAGTGAGGGGTGTTGGTGGTTATGGTGTGGTTAGATTGAGTCACCGGAAAAAGGAGTGGCGCTGGAGATGTGGGTGGCGGCTGCTGAGATAAGAGGGGGAGGGCTAGGGTTTGGTTAAAGAAGATGTGTGTGTGAGGTGAGTGTTGTAAATGAACAAGGTAACCTTAATTAGGTTATAAGACGTGCAGGAAAAAAAAACATAGATGACCCCTATTTAGGACGAAGCAAAACGAGCGTCATCTAGCAGGCTAAATTTTAACTGATTATGACCCTATGTTATGACGCTTCTGAAAACGAGTCATCCCCAATAAAAAATTTACTCGTTATGACTCTTATTTTATGACTTTGCTATTTGCGCGTCATCTTGTAGCGTGCTTCATAAAATGCGAGTCAAGGATAGACCTTTTTCTAGTAGTGTAATGTCTTCCTTTATGGTGAGCTAGATGAGGATATCTATATGACCATCCCAAAAGGTTTTGCTGATGAAAATAACAAAGACATGGTCTGCAAATTCACCAAATCTCTCTATGGCCTTAAGCAGGCTCCAAGAAAATGGAATGAAAAACTTGTTAGTGTTCTAAAAGAACATGGATTTGTTCAATTTGTCAGTGATCACTCTCTATTTACAAAGTCCAAAGATGACAAGTTCATAGCCTTGTTAGTTTATGTTGATGACATTGTCCTTACAGGAAACTGTGTAAATGAAATTGAACATTTCAAACTTTTTCTTAAAACTAAGTTCAATATAAAGGATTTGGGATCCCTCAAATATTTTCTGGGAATTGAAGTGATCAAAACTGGGAATGATATTTGTCTCTCACAAAGAAAATACTGTCTTGAACTCCTAAAAGAATTTGGTCTCCTTGGGTGTAAACCTGTGTCTACACCTATGGAACCCAACTCCGTGCTCCCGTTTATTCCCACTAAAGAAGACCATTACTTGACAATATAACTGGGTATCAAAAACTACTGGGAAAATTGATCTACCTTACCCATACTAGACCAGACATATCCTACTCTGTTCATTGCCTTGCTCAACATATGCATACACCCCTGAAATCACATCTGGACTCTGCTCTAAATGTTCTGAGGTACTTAAAGGGTGCTCCAGGTAAAGGCCTAAGGTATGATCATAACAGTTCTAATAATGTTCTTGAAGGATATAGTGATGCAGATTGGGCAAAATGTATAAAAACCAGGAAATCTGTAACTGGGTACTGTGTGTTTTTTAATAAGTGCTTAATCTCATGGAAAAGCAAAAAACAAAACACTCTCTCAAAATCATCCACAGAAGCTGAATATAGGTCTATGGCTGCTGCTGCCTGTGAAATTATCTGGGTACAAAAAATCTTAAAAAACCTAAATGTTAACATTAATCTTCCTGTTAACCTATTCTGTGACAACAAATCTGCTTTGCAACTTGCTGTTAATCCTGTTTTTCATGAGAGATCTAAGCACTTTGAAATAGATGTTCACTTTATCTGAGAAAAAATTGCAAAAGGTGTTTTGAGTGCCACAAAAATTGGCTCCTCAAACCAAATTGCAGACTTTCTAACTAAACATCTTACAGTATATCAGCACAAATTTTTATGTGACAAGCTGAAATTATTTGACATGTTTGGGAAACAGATTAAGGGGGAATGTTCTAAAACACCAAAATAATCAGTCTCCCAAACATGTTATCACCTTTTTCTCTCATTTGTGTAATTAGTGTGCAGGACATAGTTGGAGGGCCAAAGGTGGTCATTCTATTTCTTGCTTATAAAGTCCAGGGTGTGATGTGTCAAAGAATAAAAGTTGAAGGGGGGGTCGGTGCATCTTTATTGCCGATATATTGCCTTCATCTCCTAGGGTTAGAGACATCACAATAAGCAGCCATATTCATAGCTGTTCTTTCACTCTCTTTATTCATCTCATGTATTAAGATCATTTGATCTTGTTTGTTCTTGTAATCGTTCGGTACTGATTGTTTATAATCGTGCCGACTATTGATCCTCATTATTGAATAAAAGCTATGTTTGGATTGCACTGTCTATCTCTTTGAAACCATCGCACATAGACGAACTGGAGATTAAAAGAGTGTGTTTCGATTGTAACAAGAGAGACCAAGGAAGGAAAGGTTTGTGTTATATGACTGAGAAATACATAAGAGAAAGGGAAAGTGTTTTTGTGGCGTTTTATGTTTTTCTTTTATGCATTCGAATATGTTTTATAGATTGGCAGAAGAGATTGACAATGGGTTTAGAGTGTTTTTTTAAGTGTATTTCATAGAAAAGAGAAGAGTAATGATCAGAGAGAGAAAAAAAGGGAGAAGGTGACTAGTGAAATAGAGAAGTATGATATGGGTGTGGTATTTGTTTGAGAAAAATGAAAAAGAAATAAAAAAAGGTTAAAAACAATGATACCCTCATGTGTGCAACACATGATAGGTTTTAACGGTCAAATTTGACGTCCGTTGAGTTAAAGGACTGTGTGTGTTAAGGGTTTCAGAATTAATGACTGTATGTGCAAAAAAAAAAGAGTCAAAGGACTAGGAGTGTGAGTCAACGCAAATCACAAGGACCATGTTTGTAATTTACTCATTAAAGAAGGGGCAGTTTATAAGGACCCCCAATAGGGAGGGTATCCAATGATTGCAAACTCTGGACGGTTGTACCATGTATTTCACGGTTTGTACATATAGCCCATAGAGAAGGTATGGATAACATGGCCCATTAGGGTGGTGGCAGTCATGCCTTTCAAAAAACCCATACCTCCCAAACCCACCAATAATATCATTCCACCTCATTCATACTTTTTTCATACCTCTCAACCATATTTTAGTGGCAACCATGCCTTTTTCATACCTCCCAACTAATTTTATTTTTTTATTTTTTATTTTCATAAATTATATTAAACAATTTAATAAAAACATAATATTTCATTAATAACTAAAAGAAAATTACATAATACTTTAAAAAAAACATAAATAAAAAAATGTTATTTACTTTAATTAAAAAAAAAAAAAAAAAAAAAAAAAAAAAAAAAAAAAAAAAAAAAAAAAACCTACAAATTTGGAAGGGACCAAACAGCCAAGACACACCTGCTGTATACAATGCAACAAATATATACAAAGTTGAGTTTTTTTTAAAAAAAACAAAGCCAAAAAATGCAAAAAGAAGCCCAACGTTCAAAATTTGAGTTTGTCTCTTTCTCATGCCGTTGCAGCAATGGATGCCGCCCTCCCATGCCGATGGCCAAACCGCTTGGGGTGGCAATGGTGTTCACCGGCGGTTTGAGCCATGCCGATGGCCATACCGCTTCCATTGCCACCACCCTTAAAGAATACAAACCCATCCTTTTGAAGATTTTTGGCAACATGTCCGTACATCATGCGTGTTGAAAAGCCACATATGTGATGATTTTGGAGGTAGTTTTGGTCATTATTACCATCATGTGATAAATTCAAATCTATAAACTAAGCATCTTCTCGAGAGTATAGTCATCAACTCATCATATATTAATACAAATATTTTGTGACTTGTTAACTAAGCGAAAAATAATCCTAATGATGAAATGAGATCAATTTGTTATGATCTAATTTATGGATATATGTCAATAGTTATTATTGCAGAAAGAAAATGCTAAACTTGAGATTATGAGAGTAATAAATAAAAATAACATTAATTGTGAGATAGTTGGTGAAAATGCTAAAAATAATCCTAATGATGAAATGAGATCAATTGTAAGTTGTAAAATTTGCCGTTAAAAAAAAATAAATAAATAAATAAAAAATAATAATAAATAAAATTATTTGTAACAATAAATGAAACCAAAATAGGCAAAAGCATTATTTCGATTCAACACATATAATCCAGAATCGTAGGATATAAGTGGTGAAAAAGAAAGTGATGAAATAATAAAGTGATGGGTGAGTTTATCCACACCCTCTCATAGGGAGGGTATCCAATCATTGGATGTATCGCTGGCTTGTATGGTGTTTATCGCGAGTTTTACAGTTTGACTAAACCCTCTCTGATGTGACAATATAGGGAATGTATGTATAACACATCCCTACGGTGATATCGTGTTGAAGTAACACAGTTGGGATCTACTATACATACGGGGGGACAAGAGTGGCAGGCACCTTGTCTCCCCATTTGTCCCCCTTTTTTTTTCCTGTACAGCACAGTTTTTGTCAGTTTCTGTTCCGTATTTTTGACAGTTTTAAGCGTTTGACATATTAAACTTTATATTTTCTGTTCCGCACTTTCAGGTTTATAGCTTTTTGATATAAACAAAATTATAAAAATAAAAAAAAAATAAAAAAAATACCTAAAAAATAGCACCCGTCTTTATAACCAAATAGCCCCCGTCTTTATAACTCGCCCCCGGTGATATCGTGTTGAAGTAACACAGTTGTGAACAACAAGTCACTTCAACCATGATTGATGTTCTAACTGTATACAGAAAGTAACGTCGTAGCCTAAAACTATTTTTATGTAAACTTGACCCAAAAGGGTGTTGTTATTGGTACCCCATCTAGTGGTTAGTGGCACCCCCATCACTTACATTCACCCACTTTGCTGACAAGAAAAAACATGTTTTTACCATTTTCTATTTCGTATTTCTTGTCTTTTAATATTTTTGACTTATCAAACTTCATATCATCTATTCTATACTTTCACTTATGTAGTTCTATTACAAGATGACAAAAAAAAAAAAAAAAAAAAAAAAAAAAAAAAAAAAAAAAAAAAAAAACACCTAATGAATCAAAATTATGATTTTTGATGTAATGAGTCATTGCATTTCATAATAGTAAGCAAACATTTTTATTCATTACACCGTAATGATCTTTTTCATTCTTCATTTTATTACAACAAACCAAACACTACGTTATAGCTAGGGAGGGAGTTTTAGTTATAGTAGTGTTATTGGACGTATGCTGAGGTGGCAACCCAATAAGAGTTATTGGTTTGCCAATGTACCTAACGCTCTTAGGCTGGTGGACAAAGGAGTGATTATTCATTTAGTGATGATCACTTCACGCATGAAACCCAAAATAGCATCACCACTCACGCGTGTGTGAAGGCAAAAAAAAGATAGAAGAGGTGATCCACTCACCTTAAGTTACAATTGAGTGAAGTGGTTCCTTTTTTTGTTTTATTGTTTTTTATTTTGTTTGTAAGTGTGTATGCGGTATTTAATAAGATATATTTGTATAAAGTGAGTATTTTAATGAAGAAACACACAAAAAGTATTATGAGACTCGCGAAAATAACTTACACTACTTAGTAATTCATACAAAGTACATTTTTCTGTATTTTTGTTTGAGTCACTGAGTACTTTTTTATACTTTTTAGTGTGCTGAACTTGTGACTCTATGGCACAAGTTAGAAAAATCTTTTAATGAAAGGTGAGGGTAAGATGACTGATGACGTATAGTCCGTATTCGGGCCACGAACCCGACCCATACTTAAGTCCATCACGAATGGACCCATACCCATCACGAATGGGCTATCACAATAGTGGTTTGGGCTCACGATGGCCCAAACCCAAAGCTATTTATGGTTTTGATATGGATATCCTTTATTTATGGATATATATCATATACCGCCCTATGCGGGATACGCTAAGGAGTGAAGGACACGAAACCGACTAGGGTTTCGTGTGTATATAAAGAGTCCTTCGACTCTCATTAAAGGTACGACTTACAAAAACCCTAACTCTTCTACAAACCCTAAAACCGATTACTTACTCTCACGCCGGAGGATAATCGTGGGAGACAATCCCACGATAAGCCTAACGGTGTTTTTCTGTTTTCTTAGTGCGCAGGTCTCAAGCATTAAGATCGGATTGGTACGGAATCAAGGAACGCCCAACTTTTGTATCAACAAGTGGCGCCATCCGTGGGACCCTACACTAAGAGCTTTGCTAAGAACTAGAATGACGAAGCACGGAAAGGAGCGGACTCCGCATGCGAAAAAAACGCATGACGATTTACTAGGGAAGAAACAGCAAACTGATGCGACCTCCAAGCAGACCTCTGGAACAACCAGTGTGCCTAGAAACTTTGGAGCGTACTCAGATCTGCTCCTTACTCCAGTGGAACCGCTCACTATGACTACCAATGCTACTACAACAAGTACTAGCGCGGTAGACCCGCAGCGCACTCCCCTTGCCATGCCAGAAGTGAACTTCTCTGAGCCACCAAATGCGCCTATCCGAAACAAGGATTTTGTCTTGGAAACGGACTCCATCGCGCTAGAAGGAGTCACGCCTGAACTAGCGCCAAGTGACTTCGTATCTCAAAACTACGAAGCCTTGGCTGCGCTCATGGAAGAGGAGGCAAAGAAGAGGTCAAGCCAAAGTCTGCACGTCAGACTCAACTTTGACCCTGAGTACGAAGAATCCCCACCGCGTTACCGAAAGGAAAGACGCGAGAAGGATAACCGCAAACAACCGGTGTTCACCAGGATTGGAAGGAAGGTTGTGGATGATGAAGCAGCCGACTTCCAGCATCTAGAGGAGCATGAAGATGGGGAACGGCGCACCAATGTCCACGCTAGGCTTGGCAGTCGCAGGGTTCAGGATAGGCTTGGGCGACGGTGCTCCCCAAGTGAAAGTCCTTCAAGCTCTGATTCTGAGGATAGTCGGCGCAAGCGCCGCAGAGGAGCAAGCTCAGATTCTGATGATAGTCGACGCAAGCGTCACAAAAGAGTACGCTCATCTTCAAGTGATTCCTCGGACAACGAGGACAAAGAAACTGGACACTGGAAATCAAGGGGGAAATACCGCGACCAGGAAGACGAAGACATGTCTCTTCCTTGGCGTCGCCAAAAAGTTGATGCGTTTACTAGGCGCATCAGCGATTTTTTGGAGAATAAGAAAAGGCGCATGCCTGCCAACGTCAAAACATATGATGGGACAGGTGATCCTGATGATCACCTAAAAATTTTCGAATCAGCAGCCACTATCGAAAATTGGCCACAACCTGTGTGGTGCCATATGTTCAACTCTACATTAGTAGGGAATGCGCGCAACTGGTTTAGTAAGCTTCCACGCAGAAGCATCGGTGGGTTTGAAGAATTGCGCAAGGCGTTTCGTTTAAACTTTACTCAAAGGAAGAAGTGCGCCAAAAACCCTGTCGAACTCGCTAGGGTTAAACAGCGACAAGGGGAATCCACAAGCGCTTTCATGGAACGCTTTAAGGACGAATGCATGCAAGTCAAAGCGTGCCCAGAGATACTAAAAATATCGGGTTTTATGAATGCAATCAATAACCCAGATTTGATAAAAAAGTTAAATGATAAGGTTCCCCTAACCTTTGATGAACTCATGAAACGAACAAGGTCCTTCGTCCAAGGAGAAGCAGCCGCTGCAGATAGCAAGAAAGGCTACTCGAACCATAGGTCACAAGAAGAGTCAAGGAGACAATCCAATGACCAGAGTGGCAATCGTAACAAAAGCTATCGCAACCAAGGAGGCGGAAGGGGAAACGGACAAGTACACCCCATTAACAAAAACTCCAAAGGAGATATTCGCGACGGAAGGTGCGAACTTTCCAAGACCCCCACCTATGCGCACCCCTGAGGATCGGCGCGTAGGGAACGGATACTGCGAGTATCACGCACAGAAGGGCCATACCACTAATGAGTGTGTTCAGTTACGCCAACTAATCGAGAAACTAGTGAAAGAAGGCAGGTTGGACCACCTCGTTAAAAACATTAAGGAGGGGAAAGACAAGCAGAGAACCGGAGGCAAGAAGGAAGCGCCTAAGGAAAAAGCTGATACTATCTACATCATACAGTCATGGCAGCGAAAGATTAGGCAAAAGGTGAGCCAGAAGTTCTCTCATGGAAGTGAAATCTCCTTCCCCACCTTAACTGCGGACAACGCAGTGGCAGAACCACTTACCATTGAAATAAATGCGGGGGGTCACGACATCCACCGCATGTATGTCGATGGGGGCGCATCAGCGGATATAATGTATGAACATTGCTTCAAGAGATTGCGTCCTGAGATACAAAAACAGTTAATTCCAGCCACGACTGCGCTCACTGGCTTTACAGGAGAGAAGATATGGCCTATGGGGCAACTGCGCCTACTAGTTGCTGTCGGTAATAAGGAACACTCCACGACAGCCTGGATGAACTTTATGGTAATTAAATCCCATTCGCCATACAATGGCATCATTGGGAGGTCAGGAATATCGGCGTTGCGCGCGGTACCATCCACAGCGCATGGGATGCTCAAATTCCCAGTAGAAGGCGGCATCGTCACCATTTACAACAACGTTGCGCCACCAGAAGAATGTAACACGATTACATGTGAGACGACGCACGTCCCAGAGCAGAGCGCAGCTAAAGTTCCAAATTTGAAGGTCGCAATTCACCCCGATTACCCAGAGCAAGAAGTATCAATCGGAGGGTCGCTGTCTGACAAAGGCAGAACAGCCGTGTGCGCACTCTTACAGAGGAATTTGGATATCTTTGCCTGGGAACCAAAACACATGACTGGCGTGCCACGATCAATCGCAGAACACAAGTTACAAATCCGACAAGGATATTCCCCAGTAAGGCAGAAAAAGCGCGGCCAGGCTCCAGAACGCGCAAAAGCCATACTAGAAAAAGTACACAAACTTGTGGACGCTGGCATCATGCGGGAAGTCTATTACCACGATTGGCTCTCCAACCCAGTGATGGTCAAAAAGAGTGATGGCAGTTGGCGAATGTGTGTGGACTTCACTGACCTTAATAAAGCATGTCCACAGGACTGCTACCCACTACCAGAGATAGACTGGAAAGTGGAATCGTTGTGTGGATATCCCTTTAAGTGTTTCTTGGATGCATACAAAGGGTACCACCAAATCCAAATGGCAAAGGAAGACGAGGAAAAAAACAGCTTTCCACACAAGCCAAGGGGTCTACTGTTACACAAAGATGCCTTTTGGCCTGAAGAATGCGGGCGCCACCTACCAGCGATTGGTAGATAATGCATTCGAAAAGCAAGTGGGCCGCAACTTAGAAGTTTATGTGGATGATCTTGTCATAAAAAGCCATACTGAGGACGAAGTGGTGCGCGATATAGAAGAAACATTTAGAACGCTACGGGCGATCAACATGAAGTTAAACCCCAAGAAGTGCACTTTCGGTGCTACAGAAGGAATGTTCTTGGGATATCTGATAGAACCAGATGGCATTAAGCCATGCCCAGAAAAGACAGACGCTGTCCTCCAACTTCCTTCACCGCGCACGTTGAAAGAAGTTCAATCTCTAAACGGAAAACTAGCCGGTTTGAACAGATTCCTGTCCAAATCAGCAGATAAGTCACTTCCTTTATTCAAAACACTCAAGAAGTGCACTAAAAAGGGAGACTTCCGGTGGACTGCGGAAGCGGAAGAAGCCTTCACCAAGCTTAAGCAACATATAGCAGCGCTTCCTAAGCTAGTCGCACCCCGACCAGGGGAGGAGTTAATCATCTACTTGTCCGCCACCCAAGGAGCGATCAGCGCAGTCCTACTGACGGATAGGAATTCTGTGCAAACACCAGTGTATTTTGTAAGTAAAGCACTCAAAAAGACAGAGATCAACTACAGCTCAATGGAGAAGTTGGTTTTGGCGTTAGTATTTGCTGCCAAAAGACTGCGTAGATACTTTCAAGCGCACCCAATAGCAGTAATCACCGACCAACCTATCAAACAAGTTATCTCTAAACCTGACGCATCGGGCCGGTTACAAAAATGGAGTGTACTGCTAGGCGAGTATAACATCTCCTATAGACCACGCACTGCGGTCAAAGGACAAATATTAGCAGACTTCATTATCGAAAAGCCAGACACCGATGCCGCACCTCCACCAAGCAAGGTAGAATTACAAGAGCCATGGATCTTATTCACGGATGGATCTTCATGCGTGGATGGGTCGGGCGCTGGCCTTATACTCACTAATCCAGAAGGAATGGAGTTCACTTACGCACTGCGTTTTGAATTCATAGCCACGAACAACGAGGCAGAATATGAGGCCCTAATCGCTGGATTGCGCATTGCAACTCGAATGGGTGTACGCAACCTAGAAGCAAACGTGGATTCTCGATTAGTAGCCAACCATGTGTTAGGAGAATATGTGGCTAAAGAGGACAACATGGTCCAATACCTTGAAAAGACAAAGTCACTAATTCAAAGTTTTGATAGATTTACAATCAAACAAGTTCCTAGAGGGGAAAACAAAAAAGCAGATGCACTGAGCAAGATTGCATCTACAAGCTTTGCGCACCTATCAAAACAAGTATTGGTGGAGATTCTAAAGAACAAGTCCATCTCGGAGATGGAGATATCTACGGTGATAGAAGAACAGGATCCTACATGGATGACCCCTATCATCGATTTTATAAACAAGGGCAAATTGCCCGAGGAACTAAAAGACGCTCGACGGATACGGCGCACGGCGCAGAGGTTCGAGCTTAGAGATGGTATCCTATATCGGCGCTCATTCCTACAGCCATGGCTCCGGTGCGTTGGACCTCTCCAGGCAGACTACGTACTCCGGGAGATCCACGCTGGTTCATGCAGCATGCATTCAGGACCACGATCCGTCGTAGCACGCGCATTGCGCTCAGGGTACTACTGGCCTACTATGCACCGTGATGCGCGCGATGTGACAAGGAAATGCAATGACTGCCAAGTTCATAGACCCATCCCGCGCAGACCACAACAAGAGCTAACGCCTATTACTTCTCCATGGCCATTCTATAAATGGGGCATTGACATCGCGGGTCCCTTCCCTGTCGCAGCAGGAGGACTGAAATTCCTTATTGTGGCAATAGATTACTTTACTAAGTGGATTGAGGCAAAAGCAGTTGCGACAATCACAGGAAACCAAGTAAAGCGATTTGTCTGGGAAAATATTGTATGCCGCTTTGGATTACCTGGGGAAATCGTTTCAGATAACGGAAAACAATTCCGTGATAACCCATTCAAAGACTGGTGCGCGGAGTTAAATATCACACAACACTTCGCATCAGTTAAACACCCATAAACCAATGGCTTAGTTGAGCGCGCAAATCGAAGTCTAGGCGAAGGAATTAAAGCACGCCTGGACAAACACAAAGGCAGATGGGTGGACGAGTTGTCGCATGTCTTATGGGCCCACCGCACAACAATCAAGGTTAGCAATGGAGACACTCCTTTTTCCCTTGTCTACGGGACAGAAGCTGTTATACCAGCTGAAATTAGGATGCCAACAATCCGCACCGCGGAAGTTAATGCCGCGACCAATGATGACGAACGACTGATAGATTTGGACCTGCTGGAAGAAAGGCGCGAGCGCGCAGCCATACGAGAGGCAAAAACCAAGTCAAAGATGAAGGGATACTACGATGCTAAAGTTCGAAGCACCTCATTCAGACCTGGAGACTTTGTGTACCGCGCTAATGATGCAAGCCACGCAGAAGATACAGGTAAACTTGGACCGAAGTGGGAAGGGCCTTATGAAGTCATTGAGGCACTAGGAAAAGGCGCGTACAAACTGCGTAACACAGATGGCCACGAGCTACCACGCACATGGAACGTTTGCAATCTCAAGAGATGCTACCTTTAGATAAGGCTACGGCCTCACACATGGACACCTCCGCACTTTAGTAAGTGCTCAATAAGTATCCGTGTATTTATATCTTGTTTCATTTAGACAAATGTTTTTTCTTTTTTACAAAAACTTGCAAGTATTAATAAAATGATTGCGGTTTATAGCTAACTCCGTGATAAACTTTACTTTATTGCTTACATATAATTTATGTCTCAATATTGTTTGTTATATTATCTTTTGCCTACATGGCGTGCATGCACTAATTAAAAACCCACGATGGTAAAAGGATGAGTAAACCTAATAAATGACTCGTTGAGTAAGAGGGTTGCAAACCCATCAACATCGGATCACGTATCCTTGTTAAACACCTCACTCTCAAGACGTTGGAGTAAGTTCGATGCGCATCTCACGACGGGTGCGCAATTATGCATACTGTGCGCATTTAACAAATTAGGAGTTAAGACAATTATCCCCTTAACATGGTATTTGCAGTACGCTGCAATCCATACACTTGTGCACCTCACGATAGATACACAACAACTTGTGCATCTCATATATATTTATGTTATACACGATAATGTCATACACGACTATGCCATAAATTTACACACGCTTATGTTAAGATTATGATACCGGTGATTATAAATTCTTTAAATATATTTATATAAACGGTTTGATTCTTAGACATCTTTCACGAAAAGACAAAATAAACTAAGCACAATCAATATAAACACAATCAAATTTGGAACAATATGCGTACAATCGCATATTTCAAAACCAACACTTTGTTATGGATTACGAATTCATACAAAAGGATAGACTTAACATGCATATGTGCAACAAAAGTGTTAATCTATTACAAAAAGCTACCAAGACAAAAAAGATCTAAAGGCTACGAGTATGCTTGAGCCTAGAACTGCTAACACCACCTTGGGGCGACACTGTCGGTACGCTGACAGGCACACCATCAGATCTGGGGAGATGCGCGGCACCAACACCGCAGAGGATAGCCTTTCCCTTCACACCCTGCTTCTTTGCCAATCTCGTAGCATGAGCTTCTAAACATTGCTTCAACGAGATTTCCTCCTCAAGGGCAAAGGGATCCTGGACATTGCGAGGATGGGCAAAGATGGGTACCTGCAGCTGCGACGAGTCTGGCTTGAGAAAATAGTCAGCCTCTGCCTCTGCGCTCTCCACTGAATGCCTTGCCAAGGTCAACCCCTCCATGATAACACTTATGGGGTAATCTTGGTCACGCTCAAGTTGAGCAATATGAGGAAGCTCCAGCAGCTTCATCTTCCCCATTGATGCAACAAGCTCATCATAAGCACTCGCATTATAATCAGGCACTTGTGCGACAGGAACCTTCAACAGACCGCTCTCAGAGAGCTCCTCTACAGCTTGCGCCTTGCCACGTGCAAGTGCGCGCTCAACAACCTCCCCAAAAGCCTCTCGCACCTCTTGGGACTCCAAAGTACCCATCGCAACAAGGCGTAACCCATGGCTAATGAGCCATCTGCGTTCAGCAATAGTAGACACCAAATGAGGGTACAGCTCCTCATCGTACTCAATACTCAGCTTACGCAGCTTGCGCTCCTGGTTCTCCAGCAAGCTCTCCACAGACTGCCGAAAGCCATCCATGTTCGACATGAGTTTGCCCTTGTTCAGTTCCATATATCTCAAAGCCCAAAGGCAGGAGGCCTTGTATTCTCTTGCTCCTTTGCGCTCTTGAGTCAGTTCAGCAATAAGCGACATTTTCTCATCAGCAACCTTCTGGGCGTACATACTAGATGCCCTCGCTTCAACCTGTGCATCAGTCAACTGCGCCCTCAGAATATCTATCTCCTTGTCCTTCTGCGCAACTTGGCTACCCTCACCACTATACTGAGTTTGAAGTCGCGCAACCAATGAAGCCAACTCTTCTATAAGGCGACCTGTTGGCGCATCTTCAGCAGACTTTTCCTCACCCACCGGACTCTTGGGCGCAAACTCACCAGTATATGCAACATCAGCCTTGGGTGGCGAATTTCCAACTTGCGCACCCTCATCAACAACAGCCTCCAAACTGCGCGCAAGTAACAAAAAGTCAAACAATGACAACAATATCAACAAGGAATAAAAGGTTAAAGATAGGAGGTCAATTGCTTACTTGAAAGGAGGAGTTCCAGAAGCATCCTTCTGCGATGCAGTTTCTTCAGATGATTGCCTGACAGAGATGGCAGGGCGCTTACTTGATGTACTTGCGCCATCATCACCAGATGATCTCTTACGCTTCAACCTTTGGCTCTCCTCCTCCTCTTCCTCAGATTCATCCATGGCACTCCCCGATGAATCTACGTGTACTACCTCCACAGGGGTCTGCGACCCAGAAGCGGGAAAGCTACGCAGAGGAGTAGCCATAGTAACACCTGGGGGGATCTCCCCTGTCTCACCTGTCTCCTCTGGCTCTTCCTGCGCAATGACCATTGTGCGCCCTGCAGTAGCCTGTAGAATTGGCTCTTCGTCATCCCTCAGAGGGCGCACCCCTACAATCACTTGTTTTGGCTTCTCCAAGCGAACCACGCTAAATAAGTCCATTTCTGCGAACAAGCAACAAACAAACACAAACTAAGTTAGATTATTCACAAAGGGAGGAGCGCTTACTACTAATAATCGAAAAGGAAGGAAGGACGAGCACCCACCCTGGCTATTTTCATCCAAAAAAGATGGCACCTCTTCTGGCCTACCGAAGAAGTTGCGACTGATGCCCATGTGCACCAAAAACTCTTCTGGATACGCTTGTATCGGAATGCGATTAGTATTTATCGTGTCCGCATCAGCCTCGTTATACAACCCGGGGTCGGGGCGCTCATCCTTCGGCAATGATTCTTTGGTATAAAACTCGAAAACCCATGGAAAGAAGGCACTATCTACCCAAAAGAACTTTTTCCTCCAAACCCTCAGCGCATCTAACTTATCTGTATAGCATTGCAATGTCCCGGCGCGCTTAGCAAAAGACACCCACCCATTCGACCACGTTGTGTGGTAGAACGCGCGGAATAGATGGACTGTGGGCTCAATTCCCAAAAGGCGACAATTTACTTCGAAGTTAGTTATTTTTGCTGCACCTATACAGTGCAGCTGAGAAATATGAAGGCGATAATGATTTAGAATATCGCATAAAAAGAGGGAGATGGGCGCACGCTGGTTAGCGAATTCGAAGAAGCGCGTATAAACCCCCACCTTCCCTCGCGGGAAATTGGCTATTGATGCATTCGCAGCCGAAACTACCGGATGCAATGAGAGAGGGATGTAATAATCGGAGGTGAACTGACGAAGTTCATCCTCCGATATATCGGAAGGAATCTCAGACAACTGAAGAACCATTATTGGAATTTAAAGTGTTATGAAGCGCACGCGCTATTACCTGGGATTTCGTTGATTTCTTGATCGCTATTGGAAGGTTTAACAATGGCGGAAAAATGATGGTTTTTACTGTGGTAGCCACAGAGAAATGACGGCTTCACTTTATATAGGGTACACATATTCGTGGATATACGACATGTGTACCCCACTTGCTCTAATCGGACGGTTGGGAACTCAAAAGGTAAAGCACTTTTTCACCCACCACACACGATTTTCGAAGAAGATACTTGGACTAGGTTAACTCGCTACTTTTGGCGGGAAATAATTAAAACTTCCCCGCTACGCATCGAGTAATATATATTTTTAAGTTGTTAGTCTAGTACCCGCAATCACGCATTGCGCACACTAGACTGGGGGGACATGATGACGTATAGTCCGTATTCGGGCCACGAACCCGACCCATACTTAAGTCCATCACGAATGGACCCATACCCATCATGAATGGGCTATCACAATAGCGGTTTGGGCTCACGATGGCCCAAACCCAAAGCTATTTATGGTTTTGATATGGATATCCTTTATTTATGGATATATATCATATACCGCCCTATGCGGGATACGCTAAGGAGTGAAGGACACGAAACCGACTAGGGTTTCGTGTGTATATAAAGAGTCCTTCGACTCTCATTAAAGGTACGACTTACAAAAACCCTAACTCTTCTACAAACCCTAAAACCGATTACTTACTCTCACGCCGGAGGATAATCGTGAGAGACAATCCCACGATAAGCCTAACGGTGTTTTTCTGTTTTCTTAGTGCGCAGGTCTCAAGCATTAAGATCGGATTGGTACGGAATCAAGGAACGCCCAACTTTTGTATCAACAATGACCATTTCCTATAAAAGGTGAGAGAGTGAGAGGAGAGAAAAAGCTAATGTAGTGCTGATGAGTAATGTGAATGCATGGTGACCATGTCATCTAGTCTTACATTTCTGATTTGTTCTTCAATATTTGTGACACCTTTTTTCCCCTTAACAACACTTACCTGAAGTGTGACTAAAAGTAATAGTTGTTCTATATTTCTAAAGGTGTCACTGTAGTAAAAGAAACTGTTACAACAAAAAGTTGTGATAGCTACTTATTTTTCTACCTGCCCAAAAATATAAGGGGCAGTTGAAAAAGACCATCTTATAGGAAGGATATCTAATGATTGTAAGTTCCGTGCAATTATACCATGTGTTTCACGGTTTATACATATAGCCTATAAGGAAGATATGTATAACATGCCCCAAATATAATACGATGTTTTCACTTATTAAACCGTCAATTATAACAGATGTCAAGATCTTATAACGAACCGGATAACTAGGATTATCATTTCTCAGCATTATAATGCACATTTGACAAAATAATATAGAAATGAGTGAGTTTATTCACACACTCACATAGAGAAGGTATCTAATCATTTGATGCATCGCTGGCATGTACGGTGTGCAACGCGAGTTGTCCGGTTTAACCAAACTCTCTCTGATGTGACAAAATAGGGAGGGTATGTATAACACATCCCTATAGAAATGGGGCAAGTTATTTGGACCCCCATAGGGAGGGTTTTCAATCATTGCACGCATCACCGGGTTGTACGGTATACATCGTGGGTTATACGGTTTGACCAAACCCTTCTGATGTGACAACATAGGGAGGGTTTGTATAATACAACCCATAGAAATATAGTGCATGTTATCGTGACACCCCCTATAGGGGGTGTTTGCAATTATTGGATATATCGGTTTGTACGGTTGACCATAGAGGGTGTTTGTATAACACAACCTCAAATATATACGTTGGGTCAATGTTTTAAAAACCGGACCGGACCGGCCGGTTTGACCGGTGTCCGGCTGGTCGGCCGGTTTAAAAAACCCCGGTTTTTTATAGTCCCGTTCACTGTTCATAATCGGCCGGTTTTTCCGGTTTTGGCCGGTTTTTCCGGTTCAATCGGTTTTTATTTTTTATTTATTTATTTATTTTTTTTTTTGAATTTTTTGGTCCGGTTTGGCCGGTCCTGTTCAACCGGTCAAACCGGCCTCCGGCTGACTGACGGGTTCGATGAAAAATCCGGTTTTTAAAACATTTAGCAAATGACGCTGGTTTTTACAGTGATTAGACAAGAGGACTACTTATAATTCGTGTCAAGTGTCAACGCCGTTGGATCTTTCTTATGCACAGAATAGTTGTTAGCTTGTCATAGTCAAAATCCCCACACACACACTATGAATGGTACAGTACCATCTGTCCACTACTATATGCTCATGTTCATGTTTAGTCTTTTCTTTATCAAATTTTGTTACATGCTTCCTTTGACTAATGCTTAAATACCACCAATTATTATTGCTTATTAAATCATTCAAAACTTGTACTCGTATTAAATAAGTTATGATTATATCTAGTTATTTTTTTATTTTTTTTTTAAATGACACGAGTTATATTTTATTCATAGTCAAAACATGTTTAGTTTAGGAATTAAGTTGAGCAAACAAATGAATGATAGTTTGTTGTCGCACCAAGTTAGTACACACCTACAGTCATTTTCAGTTTATTCGTCCTATTTTAAAACTCGAATTAATGAAGAAGAAAAAAATTATGCATATGTAACTTTTGTATACTGCAATTTATACATTAAAATTTTGATATTTTTATTCACTTTGTATTTTACTTTTTATTTTTTTTCTGAAGATGCGAAAAGTTATATATATCAACTACTATCACGAAATTTACAAAACCAAACCGATGAAATCGGATGAGCAATTTTCACTCCAAAAAAATTAGCGTGATCACTAGATATCCAAAAACAAAGAAAAACCAAACCGAAAAAATTTCTACGAAACTTCAACTGCCTGCATGTTGAAGATTAAGAGAACAAAAACAATTGATCCCAGCAACAATGACAAATTGCAATCCAAGGCTAGTGACAATTGTGACCTGCGACACCCGTGACACATCAGCTTTCTCTCTCTCCGACGAACTAACGACGACCAAGTTGCCATAAGGCCGGGTGTAATAGGGCACTGGACGCGTTTCTCTCCTTTAATGACACGTCTTACCTAATGCAAGGACGCCTAACGATGCGTCTTAGGACAAAAGAAAATGAGAAGAGGGTCTTGTGAACGACCGACTTCTCATGTTGGTTGTGTGCATGTATGTGTATGTGTGAGTATTTTTTGGGATATCCACAAAAGGTGTGAATTGGCGAGAACACTTTAACCTCATGTGTCTTTTGACACCAGCAATTGTTCACCCAGTAAAGAATGGCTCTGACAACTCTCCTGGCCCAGTGGGGGGCACCAACTGGAGTGAGCACAAGTCTCAAACCCGCGACTTTTTATCTACAAAATATCTCCAGTGGACACATGGGTCTTTCGGAGGTGGGTACAAGGTGAGCCAAAGCCCTTTGTTAGCTGGGTATAATTGGGTGTTTAAGTTGCTTCCTTATTAAACCAATTTGTTGGTAGTATTGATTGAGTAGCGAGAGCTGATGTGACGATGATGTTCATAGTCACCATTACACTTGGTCTAATATCTCCATATCTACTACTTATGATGCATGTATATGCATTTCTTAAACTTAAAATGCTTAAATTTGAGTAATGTTGATCGCCTATAATAACCATCAAACGTTAAATGCTTAAACGATAAGTTTTACTATTTTACTTTCCATTTCAGAATAAGTTAAAATTACATAGTTGCTCTATCGATACCAATCTTACTACTTTTAAAATGACAACTATTTAAATGACAAGTTTTTAATATTGGTAAATATTTACGTGTTTATCAATTTAAAAATATAAATCACGATTTCTCTGTCAATACCAATTTACACGGCTGCAGAGTGAATGATATTTCCTAGAACTTAAAAGCTTAAAATTGAGTAATGTTAGCGGACTATTATACCCTTAATTAAAATTGTAACATCGTCTATAACTAAATTAATATTTTAAATATTGTATAATCCTTAAACTTTTATCATTTTTTGTTTTTAACCTATGAACTTTTTCCTCGCATTGATTACATACTGAACCCGTAAGGTTTGCATCAAAGATCGAATCAGGATCATGATTTCACAAGTATATTACTTTATGTGAGTATAACATCTCAATCATCATTTTAGTAACGCTTACATATTTTTATACATATTGATTTTTAGTACGACTCAATTCATATCAAACCTCTACCATATCACTCAACATGCTTGGCTTGGTTTTCTCACATATAGATAAAAGTACATTTCTAGAAAGTAGAAACAACAAAACCAATAATTGTTGGTTTCAAACACCTAAGAAGTTATGTCACACAAAAAGGTAAATTTCCATAAACATATATACTATCCAATCAGTTAAAAGCATCGATCAATAACCAAAGAAAGAATTGAACCAATCCCTATTACAACTGATATCGCATTAACCATGTTAGAAAGTAAACACACCCAATTAAATAATGCGACCAAAGATAATTATTAGAGTCGAATACGACAAAGGGCTAAATTATAGAGGGTGTGGAGCCAATATTTATAGATCACTATCGATGTTGAAAGGTGCATAAAGTAAAAGAAAATATAGGAAGATATTTGTTTTACATTTACTTGTCACATTTTGTATGTTTTGCCACTTACATTAGTTTTTGTAAATAATAAAGGGATTTAGTAAAATGTGTTTTGAGGGTATATATTTGAGTTTATATAAAAGTAAAATAAGAGATAATTAACTTTAAAATTACATTTATTTATGAATATATTTAATGAAAATTAAATACATTTTCTGATATAAAAGAAAAATACAATGTTTACTATATAATAAATATATCTTAATATGTGCTTGAGTTCACATATTAGAAAAACGATTAAGATTTCATGATTATTGTACCTTCATTGAATACATGTAAAAGATAACCATTAGACCATAAGAGTTTTATAGACTTATGTTTCGTACATATAGGAAGATACAAATGTTGGATAGTTTAATAAAAAATAATATCTAAGTCATAAGCCATTATCATAATGGGTTTTGGTTTAGATTATATGCACATTAGACAGATTATGATAATGGCTTTATGACTTCGACGTATTTATATTTAGTATGTTCTAACATTCCTTAAGATTATGGGGGCATTTATATATATCTTCAATAAAATTTTAATATTTATATATTTTTTCAAAGATGTTTTAATAACATTGTACATCATATATTAAAAACTGGTTTTTTGAAAAAATATGCAATTTTAAAGTTTTATTGGGTATGTATATAATTCCCCAAAAATTATGTATTCCATAATCCATTCGTTATGAAAATTAGCTTCTACTATCATGACTTTGGAGCAATTACTATTGTTGAAACTTATGTTTTGCATTTATAAAATTTTGATTGATGGACAAGTTTCTAAACATGATTTCAAAATTGTATCACACCTACTTCAGACTTTTTGTTCTCGATTTCAACGTATTATTGTTTGGTATCTACAATAGATTCTAGACTTTTGGTTTGCATCAAGTTTTTTTTTTTTTTTTTTTTTTTTTTTTTTTTTTTTTTTTTTCCTTCAAAAAACTAAATTATATAAATACCATTTCAACAAAAGTTGAAATGTAGAAAAAGATAATACAATACAACTGATACAATTAAAAACCGAAACTAATGTGACTATGTACGTCATAAGAGAGACCAAGGTTGACTTTCCCAAATGTGAAAATCATGCGCATAACACATTCAATAAGCGGATGCCCAAAGAAACACCTTCATTTTATCGATGCATATCTATGTAATCAATTAATCACTTCAATCTCATTCAACAATGAATTCGTAATAACATATGGCGATTTTTTGATCTTTCTGTTTTGAGTAAAGTGAAAAAAAATGTCCTTTAACTTTGCGAAAATTGCGAAAGATGTTATCGAAAAAAATTGCGAAAAATGTCCCTAAATTTTCAATCTTTTGCGAGTTATGTCCTTTCCGCGTTACTGTAGTTGCAATTTTGGTTTTTTTTACTAACGGTCGTTAGTTTTGACCGTGTGAAATGACTATTTTACCCTCGCCTACTAAAGTGACTTTTTTTGGCCGTGTGAAATGACTATTTTACCCTCTCCTACTAGGGACAATTTTTGCAATTTACCATTCATCTTCTTTTTTACTTCCATCACCACCACCCTCTACCACCACACAACCATCATCACCGCCCTCCACCACCCACCACCACCACCAACCTCTACCACCACACAACCACCACCACCACAACAAAATTAATGGTGGTGGTGGTAGAGGTTGGTAGTGGTGGAGGGTGGTGGTGATGGTTGTGTTGTGGTAGAGGTTGGTGGTGATGGAAGTAAAAAAGAAGATGAATAGTAAATTGCAAAAAATGTCCCTAGTAGGAGAGGGTAAAATAGTCATTTCACACGGTCAAAACTAACGACCGTTAGTCAAAAAACCAAAATTGCAACTACAGTAACGCGGAAAGGACATAACTCGCAAAAATTGAAAGTTTAGGGACATTTTTCGCAATTTTTTTTTGAGGACATCTTTCACAATTTTTGCAAAGTTCAAGTACATTTTTTTGCACTTTACACTTCTCTTTTATTAATTACTCTTATTTATTATTGATCTGGTATGTTTCTGGCATATTGTACTTCATAAACTTACTAAGTTTAATCGATAAAATATATTGTTAAGAGCTAACCTATCTTTGTGCGTCGAGTGCAATCATCCTTCCAATGTCGCAGAACACTTAACGCAGGACGTGAAAGCGAATTTAGATAAACCCTAATCAAATGGTAGATAAACGAGGCGCATCTCAAGAGAATAAAACCCAAATAAGAGATAAAACTCTAAAACACAATTTTATTAATAATCCTAAAGTGAATTACAATGATAATAAGTCCTATTTTTATAAGGAAATGAAACTTGCACAAAAAGAAACATAATTAAAGTAAAAAAACTACCTAGATAAATAATATAAGATTCTGGAAAAGTTACTAAGACATAGCCAAATGAAGAAAATAATATAAAATAAACAGTAGCATATACGGCGTAGGTAAGGCTTTGGCCCTACGTCGTAGACAAAACGATCTACGTTTCTTGACCACAAATCTTGTCTCCATCATTCCCCCTCACTTTAGAATAACTCATCCTCGAGTTCTCACAACCTCAAATAACTACTAAGATTTCCTAAAAACGCATTTGTTCCACATAAAAAAAGCTCAATTTTTTTTATAAGACAATAGTAGGTATATTCACACAAACTCAAATAACCAATAAGATGGAGAAGTTGTTTAAGCTAAGACTCGATGACGCGATGTAGTAATGGGTTAGTATCAAACGTGATACATGATTTTTGACCTCCTTCGCACATGGTGCTTGTTACAAGGGGTGTTTGTTTAGCTTGAGAGAAATAGAGAATAATGTGACGCTAAGATTGAATGCTCTCATTTCATGAAAACAATAACGTTTCTGATGACATCCTTCTCAAGCGGATGGATCTAAACCATCGGCTACAAGATATTAATCTTTTGGAGGCTAAGGATCTGGTTCAAAAATCTAAAATCAAATGGGCTATCGAAGGAGATGAGAATTCTAAATTCTTTCATGGTATTATAAATAAGAAAGGGTCTCAGTTGTCGATTCGTGGTGTTTTCGTGGAGGGCACTTGGTGTACTGATCCGAGTATTGTGAAGGAGGCTTTTAAGAATCACTTTGAAGTTCGATTTCAGCATCCGTGTCATGATCGTCTTAAACTTAATGCTCCTTTTCTTAATCGGTTGTCTTCGGATCAGGTGGATGAGCTGGATAGAGTAGTATCGAGGGACGAAATTCGTAGGGCTGTTTGGAATTGTGGCGAGAATAAGTCTCCAGGCCCCGATGGTTATACGTTTGAATTTTTTAGAAAGTATTGGAGCCTTGTGGGGGCGGATTTTTGCGATGCGGTCGACTATTTTTTTAAGTCTGGTACATTCCCAAGGGGGTGTAATTATTCTTTCATCGCTTTAATTCCTAAAGTTAATGATGCTAAGTTCGTTAATGATTTTCGACCTATCAGTTTGATTGGATGCGTTTATAAGGTGATCACGAAAGTATTAGCTAATCATTTGGCTACTGTTATATCCAATTTAGTTTCCGAGACTCAATCGGCATTTGTTGCTAATAGACAAATATTGGACGGTCCTTTTATCTTAAATGAGGTGTTAAACTGGTGTAGGCGAAAAAGGAAGCAAGCTATGTTTTTTAAGGTTGATTTCGCCAAGGCGTATGATTCGGTTCGGTGGGATTATCTCTTGGATGTTCTTCAAGCGTTTGGTTTTGGGCCGAATTGGTGTAGGTGGATCCGTGGCACTTTTACTTCCTCCATGGCTTCCATATTGGTTAATGGTAGCCCAACGTCCGAGTTTCCTTTTTGTTGTGGGTTGAAACAAGGTGATCCGTTGGCCCCTTATCTTTTCATTCTTATTATGGAGTCGCTACATATCTCTTTTTCCCGTGTTGTTGACGATAGGCTGTTTAAAGGCTTTCAATTGCATGGCTCGGTTAATATTTCTCATCTTTTTTATGCTGACGATGTCATGTTCATTGGTGAATGGTCTGAACAGAACCTACATAATATTGTTAAAGTTCTTAATTGCTTTCATCTTGCGTCGGGCCTTAAGATCAACATTGCTAAGAGCCAAGTCTTGGGTGTCGGGGTTTCTCAGAATGTTGTTTTGCAGGCGGCGAATAGGATCGGGTGTGCTATTTTGAACACTCCTTTTCGTTATCTTGGTGTGTCGGTTGGGGAGTGTATGTCTCGGAAGTCGGCTTGGGTTGGCTTGGTGAACAATCTCCAAGCCCGGCTATCTAAATGGAAGGTTAAAACTCTTTCCATAGGAGGCAGATTGACCCTTCTTAAATACGTACTTGGTGCCTCTCCAATTTATTATATGTCAATCTTTAAGATTCCAAAAGGCGTGTTGAAGACTATGGAATCTATCCGTAGTAATTTCTTCAACGGTGTTGATTCTTCGGATAGAAAAATTTCATGGGTTGCTTGGGACAATGTCTTAGCGTCCAAAATGAACGGTGGTCTTGGTGTCTCGAGTTTTTTCGCGTTGAATCGTGCTCTTTTGTTGAAGTGGGTGTGGCGCTTCATTTCTGGCGATGGCTCTTTATGGTATAAAGTTATTCAAGCGATTTATGGCTCAAAGGTTGATCTTCATGTGACTGATCAACCCTCGATTTGGTGCTCTATTTTACGTGAAGTAAAATCTTTGAAAGATTCTGGTTTTGATTTTACTTCGCATTGCAAGAAGCGGATTGGGGACGGGTCTTGTACTAGTTTTTGGTATGATAAATGGTTAGCTGATGTCCCTCTTTGTGTTCAGTTTCCCCGTTTGTTTGCTCTCGAATTGGATAAGGAGACTGTGGTGGCTAATAAAATGGGAGCTTCTTCGGTCTCAACTTCTTTTCGCCGTGATGTGCGTGATGGAGCTGAGCGGCAGCAGTGGAATGATCTTTCGTCAATTCTGAACTCGGTTGTTCTCTCGTCCTCCAAAGATAGGTGGACTTGTGATTTGTCGGGAGATGGAGAATTCAAGGTTAAAGTCATCAGAAACTTTATTGATGATTTGTTTCTCCCTTCGTCGGATGTTGCAACGAGATGGGTAAAATTCGTTCCTATTAAAGTTAATGTTTTTTCTTGGCGTGCTCGCCGTGATAGGTTACCTACTAGAGTTAACCTTAGCCGTAGAGGTGTTTTGTTGGATTCCCACCTGTGTCCTCTTTGTAATGCTGCTATGGAGGATGTTCAGCATGTTTTATTTCGATGTGACGTGGCTCGGGCTGTTTTTCGTAAAATTTGTCGTTGGTGGGATTTGGATTGGCAGGAGATTTGTTCTTTCTCGGATTGGGATGCTTGGTTCTTATCCTTTCGGCTTTCTTCCCGTCTCAAGTCTATTTTAGAAGGTGTTTTTTATGTTGCTTGGTGGCGGATTTGGAGGCTTCGAAATCAGTTGGTTTTTGACACTTCGCTTCCTAATCGTTCGACGATTTTTGATGACATTGTTTCTTGGTCCTTTTTATGGTGTTCTAGTAGATGTAATAGGGCTTTTTCTTGGGAGTATTGGTTAAAAAACCCCTATCTTATTTTCTTGTAATGTCTTTCTAGCTCTTTGCTAGTTTTTTTTAATACAGTTGCCGTTCAAAAAAAAAAAATTATCACTCATGCCATTGTAACTTGCTGGTTGGATCAATCAATTTGGCATATCAATATCATGTTATATAACGTAGATGTCATTCGTCACTCAAAACAGTTTAATATTGCAACTCCAATCAAGTTTGGATACGTTTACACCCCACTAATAAAGTCTTTAGTGCACTCGACTTCTTGCTATTGCAATAACAGCAGATTGAAAATGAAAGTATGAACCAATAAGAATGTATTTCACTTCACAAATTTATAAACTTTCACATTTGTTGACTTATTGTCAATTTTATGTTATATATAATAACTAAAAAAATTGTTGACATGCTACTCACGCCTTCGTTCTCCAATACATATGTATAGATATCTTCAAACGGTCCAAAACACAATACCTATATAGACTCAAACATTTATAAAATAGTACTGTACTACATAACTTTTGAAATATTAATTATACAAAATCGGATCAATAGAGATTAGTTCAATGAAATCTTATACCATTAAAATATCTAAACTCTCGTGCATGTGAATAAATATTTATTTATTTGTATACAGGAAACATCACCGAAACCAATAATCCTACCTCTTCTTCTTTTAAAGTTTTTACTTACACAAAAACTGTATAAAAATAGGTGGAGTCCAGAGCAATTAAAATGGTGGGTCCCACATCATCAGTGCAAGTGGGTCCCATTTCTCATCCATGTGGGCCCACCACCTTTGCCTATATGATATCAAACACATTATCGCATCATATACAAATCGTACCAAAATAAATTTAATATAATGTTGCAAACACTCACACATGGGTAGGTCTCATTTCTATGTGTGCTCATTTATTCAATGCACATCTTGTAAATATTTTATATAATAGCCGGAAACAAAATCCCTAGTGGAGACTTTTATATTTTAAAAAAATCAAATCATACTTTATTAAGTAATAATTAAATTATTATTATTATTATTTTCTTAAATATTAAATAAGAAAAGCCTTAATACTTTTAAATTTATCCATATTCTACAAGAAAAAGAATGTGATTTGTAATCATTCAATAAAAACTTACAAAAATATATGTGTCAAAATATAAAAAATTAAAACTTGAAAACGGTGGAGCAAGTTTTTCAAAGATTTGGGCTGAAACTTAAAATTCAGTATCATTCCCACTAAATATTTGAAGTCCCAACATTCCCAAATTCCTCCTCCATCAATCAAACTCGATCTCTTATAATTCATTCACGCACAATCATTGACGCAAGAACATCTCCTCCAAATCTAATTAATATTAAAACTCACTACATTCGTAGATAACCCTAATTCAATACCTCAATCAAAGTACAATGGTTTTGAAGGTCCTGTTATAATAATTAAAACCCGAAATTAAAAATAATAATTTATTTAAATGATTAGAAAAAACCCCGCGCGTGCGCGGGCATTATATCTTGTAAGTATTTTATTAAAAATAAAACATAATGATAGCTACATATGGATGTGTTATTGCTTTTGAAACAAAAGTGGTAACAAAGTTAGTATTAAGTTAAAGATAAAAACGGTAAAAATTTATTTAACTAAAAAGGATATAAACTTATAAAGTGCTTATTTGAGTTATGGTTACTATTATTCGTGTGATAACTTTTAGCAAGATACAATGACCAGTAATTTTTTACAGTGACCATTAGTTGATGTGTCAATGTAATAGAGTGATCATGTTTGAAATGACAATGTGGGTGAAAAAACCTAAAACTTACCCAATGAATGTATATGTACGTGAAATAACACAAAGGAGATGTATAGGGCTTGGAAGAAACCATTCTCTTTTCATCTTTTATTTCAGGTTTCCAACTTATGAACAAAAGAAGTAAAGGCCAATTAACAATATTAACATCTCATGCTTTGAAATATATAATCTATATATGTTACTTTCATATAATCCATAACTTAAAAAAACCCTTTCGGTTAAGAAAAAAAGGAAAAAAAAAGGAACAAGAATATTGAACCAAAACAACTAATGTCTACACAATTGCCCTTCTTTATCCATGTGTATTGTGTTATCAAGACTATTAACCACCATGGGTTGTCGATAACCACCATGGACCGATCGTCGGTTATCATCACATAATATTGCAACTTTGAGTATTCTCATCACTAAAGTAGTGTGTGAGGGGGTCACCATGTGGTGCTTGAGGATAAGGGTAGGGCGGGTATGGTGGTTGCATATAATTGACCTCCGGTGGAGGCCTAGCATACATCATGGGTTGGAACCTTTCGTTACCATTAGCCCGTTGTTGGTTCATCATTGCGGCCGCTAATTGTTGTTGGTAAGGGTTTCCACCCATGGCCCCTCCTGGTCCTCCACCTTGGTAATAAGCATTCCCAGCAGCACCACCACCACCAGCCCCACCGCCACCCATTTGTCCGCCGGCCGGTTGCCCTTGAACCGCGCCCATATAACCCATTGGCCCCATACCACCACCGCCCCCGCCACCTCTCATGCTCATCATGTTTTGCATCGCATTCATATTACCACCTCCACCACCACCACCACCCTTATTTTGACCACCACCGTTACCGCCACCCTTAACTTGACCGCCACCGCCACCACCGCCACCGTTCTTATTTTGACCACCACCTGGAGCTCCACCACCACCACCACCGCCTTTCTTACCACCACCACTTATTTGTACCGGAATATTCCCTCCGCCGCCGCCGCCTCCACCACCCTTTTTCCCGCCATTTCCGCCACTAATTCCCATTTGTGGACCACCACCTTTCATCATATTCTGAGGTGGCATCTGTCCACCTTTCATAAACTGCGGATTCATCATCATACCACCCATCTGACTACCACCACCACCACCCATCATCACCGGCTTCTTCACCGGAATATCATCCAAATCATCATCATCATCAAATTCATCATCATCATAATCATCATCATCAAACTCATCATCATCAAAATCATCATAGTCATCATCACTCTCATCACTCTCCGGCATCTTAAACTTAACCGACTTAACATCCTTTCCACCACCCCCGCCTCCGCCCCCACCTCCGCCCCCACCCCCGCCGCCGCCGCCAAACCCTGGCGGCAGCTTCATATCCTTAAACTGAGGCAACCCCTTTAACTGCTGAAGCTGCTGAATTTGTTGCGGTGTCAGCCCACCTCCGCCTCCGCCGGCGCCGCCACCCTTAGGCGGCGGCTGACCACCTTTCTGACCATTTCCACCGCCGCCGCCGCCGCCTTTTTGAGCCGGATTTTTACCATTTTTACCACTGTCAATCTGCATATTCTTAAAAAGATTATTAACTTGCTGGTTTTGTTTTGGAGCACCCCAAATTTCCGCATGTTTTCCACTTTTCGCAAGTCTCTTAATTAGCGACGGTGGGGCAACTGTCCCTGAAACCGTCACTTTTCCTTGTTCCGCATCTATAACGACTGTAAATACACCTATAGTGACCAAAATTTACAAAATTGTTACTTTTTCATTCAAATATAAACCAACACACATTATAATAAAATATATAAAAAATACCCTCAATTTTCTGAAGTATTTTCTTCACTTTCCTTTTACATCCATCACAATGAATGTTCACTTTCAGGACACAAGTCTGCAAATCAACACAAATTTTAAAAAAAATAAAAATAAAATATATAAAAAAGATTTAATTTTTTTAACGTTGGTAATTAATACAGCATGTTATTGGTCAATAAAGAGAGATAAAGATGTGACATTTAACAAAAAGATAAAGAGGGTATGATTTTGTTTGGGGGACTGTACATACCCTATAACTCAAACGTACAAACCACAAAGCATACAATATAACCAACCGATGCGTACAATAATTGCAAACCCCATAGGGGTCCAAATAAACTGCCCTTTTTCCTTAGATATTTACGAGTAATTTATTGAGTTCAAAACAAGCAAGGCATGCATTTGAAGCAAGCAATCTTTTTTTCTTTCATCATGACATTTCTTTAATAAAAATTCCATTTTTCCATATTTAATCTTGTACATAAGGATAATTAACTTAAATAAACCCATTTTATAAAAGATAAAACTAAGAAACTTTTTGATATCCTAGTTTAAAAAATTAATATTTTTTTATAGGTAAAGTAGGATAATTAACTTAAATTGGGTAAATTTTTTACACAATGTTCTTTGCGAATCATGAGATTAAAATGAATCAAACTTTCAAGATATTTAAATTAACCAAAAAGAAAAGAAAAAGAAAAAAAATTTATTTATTTTATTTTATTTTTGCTAGAAAGAAATGAAGAAAAGTGAAGAAGTAAATAATAATAATGTATTACCTGAATCTTCAAGAACTCTTCTTTACTCATACTTATTATTAGCCAAAGTATAAAATGAGTTTTTGTTTATGTTTATGTTTTGTTAAGTGAGAGTGTAAGAGATCTGAAAAAGTGGAGAGTAAATATAGGAAATGAGTTGCAAAAAATAAAGAGAGAGTGGAATGAGGAAGAACAGTGTTTTTGTGTGTGTGTGTGTGTGTGTGTGTGTTTCAGAAAAGAGAATGGGTAGACATCAAATAAAGGGCTTCTCACCGCTTCTTCTAGTATTTCAGAGCTCATGGGACTTGGGAGTGTAGGGGGTGGGGGTGGGGGTGGGTAGGGGGTGGGGTGTTATTTATTTGCTTAAGCCGGCTTGGGTTATATGGCTTGACTATGGCTGCATTGTTTAAAGTTAACATTTGTTAGGGTGTGTTCGATAGCTTATCCGGAATCAATAAAGGTATAGTTTTGATTAAAAGGGTGTATGAGATTAGGGATATTATAATATATACTAAACACGGTTTTTGAATGAGTTCCTATGTGATAATTCTTGCATTCATTGAGCCACGTTTGAGGGTTAGCAAGCTAATCAACAATAGAAATTCCCGTTGCAAAGTGGAGGCACACGAACGGGAATTTCGGCCAATACCAATACCTGCAAACGGATATGTTCTACATTGAATCAACAATGTTTAATGATCAGAAGAAAATGAAAGGTAATGTTTGGTTGTCAAGTTTTTACGTTATTCTTATTTGCAATATTTAATATTACCAATATATGTTTCTTACAGGATCAGATGGAAAGGAAAAAAAAAAAAGGCAATACATCTATGACAGACGTGAAAGTGCCATCAATGGAACTGCAGATAAAGGGTTACAAAACCTTATATCAAGAGCACCCGACGGAAATTCCATTTGTGATTACCAAAATCAATCATGTTTGGTTTCTGCACAAGTTCACAATCAGTGTATACAAGGTAACGTCTACAGTAAGCTATTGAAACACATACGATTAACTGTTAACATAAATAATCCATTTAACAGATAACTTACAAGGTTTTTTTTAATGCAGGTTCAACATTCGAAAATGCACATAACATGTTTGAAACCTGCAATAAGAAAATAGAAAAGACAATAAGCATATGTCCACTTTACCATGGTCAACAATATTTGGTAAATGATATACCGAGTCGGACCAATGCACCTTCGTTTCATAATTATAAAAATCAAACACAATTTGGGTCTCCACAAGTTCAGAAACAAAACATACAAGGTTAGTTTTTTACATTATTATTGGAACACATATTTTCTTACAATAATTAGAGAAAATTACTTTACAATTTACCTTAAACAATTACATTATTGGGTAATGCGCAGCGAAATGAACATAGTACAATGTTTGCCGATAAAGGGTTACAAAACCTTATATCAAAACCATCCGATGGAAATTCCATTTGTGACTATCAAAATCAATCATGTTTGGTTTCTCCACAAGTTCATAATCAGTTCATACAAGGTAAGCTGTACACTCAGGTATTCAAATACATATGCTTAGCTGTTAAGATAAATAGTCCGTTTAACAGATAACTTACAAGGTTTTTTTTATGCAGTCTCCAAATTCCAAAATGCGCAAAACAACTTGGAAACCTGCAATAGGAATACAGAAAAGACAATAGCCATGTCTCCAGTTTACCATGGTCAAGAACATTTGGGAAATGTTATACCGAGTGGGAGCAATGCAATTCCGGTTCATAATTATAAAAATCAAAGACAATTTGGTTCTCCACAGGTTCAGAAACAAAAAATACAAGGTTAGTTTTATACATTATTATTGGAATACATATTTTTCACACTAATGAGAATAAATTAAATTACAGTTTAGTGCAGGTACATTATTGGGTAATGCGCAAACAAATGCTCATACTACAATGTCCAATACTGACAACATATATGTAACCCAAACAAAAGACAGAAATAATCTAATGGAAAACAATATACCAACCTCCTCAAATTGTCAAGGTAAATATCGAAAAATGAAATACATCTACTCACTTTATTCTATTCATTTGAAAATATTGTAAAATGTTGTGCAATTCTGGACAAACCATAGGACAACAGCCAAATGAACATTCAGAGTGTACCACTAATAGAGGGCAGAAACGGTCTCAAAGACGAGACATTCAAACTACTTATAATGGCAGCTATAGACAGAGAATAAACTCCACAGGTAAGATATCCTACTTCTATTGTGGTCTGTTGTTCTTAAATAGTAGCAACATATTTAATTTAAGAAAGATGTGTTTCCATTTTGGTTTTACAGATTTTTCAAGTTTCTATATTGATATCGGAGACTACGATTGGGCCTGTGATTATTGCGGGGCTGTTTTTTGGTACGGTAAAAGGCTAAGAAAATCTACACAAACAAGGGTCCGATATAGTCGGTGCTGTGGAGAAGGGAAAGTCTGCCTCCAACAACCAATAGATCCACCAGATACTATAAAACAATTACTGAAGGACAAACATTTTATGGATAACATATGAGCATATAACCAAATGTTTAGTATGACATCATTTGGTGCACAGATAGACGACCGTGTCAATGACGGAAGAGGTCCTTATGTTTTTAAGATCTCAGGGCAAATATATCATTGAATAGGTACACTATGTCCGCCAAACAATGAAGCTCCAAAGTTTTTGCAGTTATACATATACGACACGAAAAATGAAGTTGAAAACAGGCTAGAGCCTTTTGGTGGAACAAGGTCAAGCACTTTGAAACCTCATATTGTTCAAGAACTTATAGAAATTCTAGACGAACACAATCAGTTGGTGGCATTGTTCAGGACGGCACGTGACATATGTAATCAAGAAAATGTACCTGACTTCAAGATCCATCTTTATAATGTTGACGGAGCTCGCGAATACCAACTGCCATCTGCAGACATCCTGGGTGCTATAGTATTTGAAAATGGGCCTAATACCAATACAGAATATGATGTAATCATACAAAAAAAAGGTGTAGGTCCGCAAAGAATTAATAAGCTTCATTCGACATATATGTCTTTACAATTTCCGCTTCTTTTTGTATATGGTGAACCAGGATACAACACCAATTTGAGGCTACATACACATAATACGAATGGTGAAAAACCAAAAATGACTATGAACACCTATTATACGTATCAGTTACATGAAAGGCCTCATCTTTATGGGTTACTATTCAAAGGAGGAAGACTATTTCAACAGTATGTTGTATCAGTATATTATGCACTAGAACAAGATCGCCTTGATTTTGTAAGAGCAAAACAAAATAACATTAGAAGTGAGTACTTATCAGGCATTTATGATGCAATTTCAAGGGGCAATCGCTGTGGTGCCGACATAGGTCAGCGTATAATTCTTCCTTCAAGTTTCACTCACAAACCGAGGTATATGTACAGCCATTACCTTGATGCTCTTGCCATCTGCCGAGTCTTAGGGAATCCACAGTTTTTCATTACATTCACATGTAATGTAAACTGGCCAGAAATTCGTAGATACATGCATCGGTATCCTGAATTGTCGGCATCTGATAGGGCTGACATTATTGATCGGGTCTTCGAACAAAAGGTTCAGGATTTTGTTAAAGCTTTAAAAGAAGGCAGCATATTTGGCCATGTTACCGGAGGTATGTACTTCTTATCTATCCAATTGTCAAAAAAAAAAAAAAAAAAAAAAAAAAAAAAAAAAAAAGAAGAAGAAAAAAAAAGTAACTTTAACTAACATAATTTCATTTTCTATGATTAATAGTGCAGTCTTATACACAATAGAATTCCAAAAACGTGGGCTACCGCATTGTCACACTCTACTATGGCTACATTCAAGTGACAAAATACAATCACACGAAGATGTGGACAGATTCATTTGTTCAGAATTACCTGAAAAAACAACAGATCCGGAAGGATTTATAGTTGTTTCTGAAATGATGATACATGGCCCATGTGGAGCAGCTAATGTAGATGCTCCATGTACGCATGAAGGTAGCTGCACAAAGAAATTTCCTAAAAAATACAATGACAAAACATTTTTTGACAAAAATGGTAATGTACATTACCAAAGAAGAAAGACTGCAGCTTACGTGGTGAGAAACAAAGTGAGGTTGGATAACGCGTATGTTGTTCCATACAACAGACAGCTCTGCCTTATGTTCCACGCACATATAAATGTTGAATATTCCGGATGGAGTATGCTGATAAAGTACTTTGTTAATACAAATATCGTCCTAAAAACGTTATTTATATTTTACGATCTTTACTTAGTTTTGTTAATGACAATTACAAAGCATATCTTTTAGCAAATTATAAATACTAGCTAAAGTCACTTTAAAACAAATTTTACATTTCACAAGATTTCTTAGAATAACATTTTACACATCTACTAGTTTATTTCCTTAAAAGGAAACTTTATTTTTAAAATGATACAATGACATCATGGCATGCATCATACATTGATTATGCAATATCTTAGCTAGATCTTCAAGCAAGATAGTTGACTTTGGAAGATTTTGATGTGACATAACAAAGATGTGGAGGGTACAGCTGAATTTGGAAAGATATCCATTAACTCTTAGCTGTCATGTTTGGCGGAACCAAACGACATCAAAGACGGATCCCTTTTATGGGATCCGCCGGATCCGTCGGATGTTCACCAGCTTGCCTATAAATAGCAAGCTGATCATTTGGACACACCATCACTCATATAGCCTAACATTCATACGCATTCATTTACATATCATCTAACATTTATCATTCATTCATTTCATTGATCTTTCCTTTTGTAGCAAAGGAGATTAAGCATCAAGGTTCAACACAGACGTGTAAAACCTTTAGCATAAGTTACTGTGTGATATAGTTGTAGTTCACACATCATTATTTGTATCATTTATCTCAGTGAGTGTGGTTAGTGTTTTAGTCCTCAAAACACAAAGAGTGTAGGGAGTGGTTGTACCCTTGTGAAAGAACCAAACGGGAGTGGTTGTACCCTTGTAAAGAACTCAACATCTAGCTTAGTGTCGGTAATTGTATAGGCGACGTTAGGTTGGTTCTACCTTGAAATAGAACCCGGTGTTTAGCTTAGTACCGGAAAAGGAAGTAAGCGACGTGTAACGGTTTTCTCCACCTAGAAGAGAGTTTGTTTCTTAGTGAAGGATAACTCTCGAGTTAGAGGCTCGAGGAGTGGAGTAGGGCAAGAAAGAGAGTCCTTGTAGCCGAACCACTATAAACATCCGTGTTGTGTGGTTTGATCTTTCCTCTCTTTACTTTTCATATATATATTGTGTGAATATTTGTTTGTACTTGTTTCCTTTAAAATAACTTAGAGTAACAAAGCGAATTAATTTTAAACGGTAAAACTATTCAACCCCCCCCCCTTCTAGTTTTCCACAATTGGCATCAAGAGCTACGTTACTTAAGATTTTTAAAATATATTGTATTTTAAAACTTAAAACGATCCATGGATTTTGAAAACTTTAAAGAAGGGCAATCTATGCAAAGACCACCTCTATTCGAACCTAATTGTTTTATTTATTGGAAAAATCGCTTTGAGACTTATGTGAAGTCAAAGGATATAGATCTATGGTTTATAATTGTTGAGGGTGATTACAAGGCCATAAGTAATGATATTTCGGGTGGTCGGGATGTAGAAACTTCTCTTACTCGTCACAGTGATGAGCAAAAGAAGTTGATTGCCAAAAATAATGAAGCCAAAATAATGTTTTACAATGCTTTACCTAAGAAAGAATATGAAAGAGTTTTTATGTGTAAAACGGCTAAAGATATTTGGCAATCTCTAATTGTCACTCATCAAGGAAACTCACAAGTTAAAGATAACAAAATTGATCTTCTTGTTCAACAATATGAACAATTTGTTATCTCTGAAGATGAGACCATTGATAGTGCGTTTGCTAGATTTAATACTATTATTACATCACTTAAAGCACTTGACGAATCTTTTTCTAGTAAGAATTTTGTCAGAAAATTTCTAAGAGCACTCCACCCAAAGTGGAGAGCAAAAGTGACAGCTATTGAAGAATCCAAGGATCTTTCAAGCATGACACTAGATGAGCTCATAGGAAATCTCAAAGTTCACGAAATGGTGATGGAAAAAGATTCAGAAATAGTTAAAGGCAAGAAGGAGAAAATGAAGTCCATTGCTTTGAAAGCTAGAGCTGAGTCAAGTGATGATGAAGAGTCTTGTTCTAGTAGCGAAGACGAAGAATATGCCATGGCCGTAAGAGATTTCAAGAAATTCTTCAGGAGACGAGGAAAGTTCGTAAGACCACCTCGTGAAGAAAAGAAATCCCTCCGTAAAGACCGTGATGATAGAAAAGGCAAGTTAGAGAGGAAGTGCTATAGGTGTGGAGATTCTGGTCACTTTATAGGTGATTGTCCAAAGCCTCCAAAGAACAAGTCTCAAAAAGCATTTGTTAGTGGAGCTTGGAGTTGCCCTTATGGCTCATGACACAGAAGAGGTACATTCTGACTCATACTCCTCTATAGATGATGAAACCTTAGAAGTAGAATATAACAAACTATGTGATATAACATTAAAAATCATCAACAAAAACAAATTCTTGAAAACTAAAACAACACTTTTAGAAAATGAAGTGTATTGGCTTAAAGAAAAAGAGATACGAATGGAAAAAGGCAAAAATAGTAAAGATACATGTGTCTCTTGTCAAGAACTAAAATTAGAATTAGATGCACTAAAAACCACACAGGAAGATCTCATTAAGCAAAACTCTAAGTTTAAAAAGTTTGATAAAAACATAAGTTGTGCAGATGAGATAATGAAGATGCAAAAACCTCCTCATGATAAAACCGGACTAGGTTTTATGAAACTAGGAACCTTAGGTGACTTTAAGAAACAAACTGTTAATGAAAAAAGAAATTGTTTCAACCAAGTCAGAAGCCCACGGATCTGACTGATCCAAAGTTTTGGATCCGCCAGTTGTACCCAAGGGATCTGCGGGTACAGAAGTTGAACAGAAGGATCTTAAAATGAACCGTACTGAATTCGTTAAGGTCACTAGAAAACCTAGTACTAGTATAACTAACAACAAGCTAAAACCAGCTGTTTCTGTAGGAAGAGGTCAAGCTAGGAATGAGTATAGAGTTAAAACAACTCAACAGAGACCTCAAACTAGGTTTCCCAAACACCCCTTTCCTAAGAATAATGTTAACTCACAACATCATTATCAAAATAATTGGAACCAAAATATGCCTAGAAACTTCCAAGGTCCCAATTACATGCCATGGAACAACTATCCTCCATTTGCTTACATAAACCATGATAATGTTTTGTTTAACCCAAACGGACCCATGAGATATTGGGGACCAAACACTTGAGTCTTTCTTGAACTTAGGTATGCTTAAAAGTTGAACTAGAACCTGATGAGTGGATCAAAGATAGTGGGTGTTCAAGACATATGACGGGAAACAAAAGCCTTTTCTCAACTTACCAAGTGTACGACGGAGGTAATGTCACATTCGGTAGCAAACTTAAAAGTAAAATCATTGGAAAAGGTACGATCTCTCATGACTCTCTCTCTATTGATGATTGATGCGTGCGCGTGTCATTGCGGTTTAGCAGTATTAATGCCTACTCAAGTTTTAAATTTATATTTAGCCGACTTATCAATAACACACACACTTAACGAGCAGTGTACCCGGTCAGTATGAATATAATGGTAAGCAGAGTGTCGATCACTAAGAGTGGAACGTATTATCTAGTTATTCTAATCAGTATTTTAATATCCTAAGTTAGTTATACAACCTAATCTAACGCAAGGGGGTTCAGCCTGAGAGACTGGCACGGTTTGGTTATAATTAAATTGAAAACTAAACTAATGAGCACGAATCAGCGATTAGCACACACGTACACAGATAGATACTTGAGACAATAAGAAGACCTGTCCTGATAATTAAGTAGCTTGTCACTTGTTTTATTGATAGTTTTATATGAAGTGTATATAATTAAACCTTTCTCATTGGCTCTAATCTTATCGGCGAGTAAACCCTTAATGATTACTTATGTCTATCCTATTTATTTAAGAGACGCTAAAACAAATAGGCGAGGAAGGGGCATGGCGACCCAAGCAATGCTCAGCTAGACACAGAGGTTATCAATGCACTAATAAAAGTCACCAAAGACATCAACATATAAACTTTAATTAATGGGAAAGCAATATTAAGGGGAGTGCATGATCTTCCGTAGTCACATGACACAAGCCCATCAATCCTGATGAATTAAAGTGTACTAATACAATAAAACAAAACTACTTAATGAATTGAATACATGCAGGACCTTCTTACAGCTCTTGTATCTTCGTTTAAGGTGTGTCTTATGCTGCTTGGTCGTCTGAATTTCGGCTCTAGGGTTATATGGTCTTCGGTCTTCTTGTAAAACTAAGCTGAAATTCGTCTGGCCTTGGGGTATTTATAGTTTCTGTCAGAGGGATAGATGCGGCGCATAGAGTTGTTAGATGCGGCGCATTGACTTAACTTCGCGTGGGGTCCAAGATTAATATATTCAGGAATATTTGTACACCGTCTTCAGATGCGGCGTATCTTGATCTTTGTATGCGGCGCATGTACTTGGATTGTAACTTGTGAAATCTTGATAGTAATACGCCGTATGTTAGAAGTATGATGCGGCGTATCTGGAGTAGAACGAGCTTGATCTTCTGGATTTCAGTAGGCTTTTGACATCTTGCTTGTTTTGCTCCATAATTGATCCAAAATCGCCAAGTTTCACATAATGCTTGTTTTTACCTGAGAATTACTAAAGTAAACATTAATGTATCGATTCTCATATATAATATAATAAAACAAGTCAAATAAATAGGATAAATGATGATAATAAAATGTACTTATTTGAGTTCATCAATGATGTTGCTCATGTAGATAATTTAGGATTTAACTTGCTTAGTATAAGTCAATTATGTCGCAAAAAGTATAATGTCCTTTTCAGTAAAAATGGAAGTAAAATACTTAAAGATGGCATAACCGTAGGAAAAGGTGTTTTAAAGAATAACGTATATGCTATGAAATTAGATAAAACACCTAAAGACAAGCTTTGTCTTACCTCTTTGGACGAAAACTCAACTCTATGGCATCGACGTTTAGGTCATGCCAATATGAGGCTAATTCAATCATTATCATCTAAGGAACTTGTTAGGAACCTACCCAAGTTGAAATATGACCAACACTTTTGTGATGCTTGCAAAATTGGGAAACAAGTGCATAATAGCCATAAGGCTAAAAATATGGTATCTACATCTAGGTGTCTAGAATTGTTGCATATGGATTTGTTTGGCCCGTCGGCTATACAAAGTTATGGAGGAAATTTTTACACATTAGTTATAGTAGATGATTACTCTAGATATACGTGGACTAAATTTTTGAAAACCAAAAATGAGGCCTTTGATAAATTTGAAATTCTAAGCAAGAAAATTCAAAATCAAATAGGAAGTAACATAGTATCTATTAGAACCGACCATGGTCGAGAATTTGACAACGAAATCCAATTCGGAACTTTTTGTGATAATAATGGAATAACACATAATTTCTCGGCTCCTCGAACTCCACAATCTAATGGTGTAGTAGAACGGAAAAATAGGACAATTCAAGAAATGAGTAGAACTATGTTAAATGAACAAAACATACCTCAAAAGTTTTGGTGTCACGCAGTAGATACATCTACATATATTCTAAATCGAGTTCTAATTAGACCATTCTTGGGAAAAACTCCATATGAGTTATATAGAGGCAAAAAGCCTACTTTAGGGTATTTTAGAGTGTTTGGAAGCAAGTGCTTCGTTTTAAACACAAAGGACTATCTCACCAAATTCAACCCAAAGTCGTATGAAGGTGTATTTCTAGGATATTCACAAACTAGTAAAGCATACATAGTTTTGAACAAGGAAACCTCAATAGTAGAGGAATCATTGAATGTAACATTCGATGAAAGTCCACCTCCCTCTAAGACATCACCTTTGGTAGATGATGACTTAGTTGAAAACCAAATGGTTGAAAATCAGGAAAATGCTGAAAATGATAAAGAAGATGAAACAGTAAAAAGAGATTTAGTCAACATCAAAGAAGCTAAAAGTCATCCATTAGAAAACACGTCATAGGAAAACTCAACGAAAGAACATTAAGGTCTAAAGCTCAAAATGAAAGTAATTTCTTTTGTTTTGTTTCAACCATAGAACCTAAAAATGTTAATGAAGCAATAAAAGATGAATCTTGGGTCATTGCGATGCAAGAAGAATTAAATCAATTTGTTAGGAATGACGTTTGGACATTAGTTCCACAACCTAAAAATAAACCATAATAGGTACAAAATGGGTTTTTAGAATAAAATGGATGAAAATGGCATTGTGTCTAGAAACAAAGCTAGGTTAGTAGCCCAAGGCTATAATCAACAAGAGGGTATAGATTATGATGAGACTTTTGCACCCGTAGCTAGACTTGAGTCTATTAGAATACTACTTGCATATGCATGTGCACATGATTTTAAATTATTTCAAATGGATGTCAAAAGTGCATTCTTAAATGGATTTATAACTGAAGAAGTATATGTTGCACAACCTCCCGGCTTTGCCGATTTTGAAAAACCAAATCATGTTTACAAACTAAAGAAAGCTTTATACGGACTTAAGCAAGCACCAAAAGCTTGGTATGATCGACTTAAGACCTTCTTAGTTGACCATAAGTACACCATGGGCCTAGTAGACAACACTCTCTTTACCAAGAAAAAGGGATCACATATTATCATCGTCCAGATATATGTGGATGACATTATATTCGGCTCAACTTGTCAAGAGTTATGCGACGATTTCTCAAAAATCATGCATGACGAGTTTGAAATGAGTATGATGGGGGAACTAAACTTTTTCTTAGGTCTCCAAATAAAACAATTAGAATATGGGATATTCTTCAACCAATCAAAGTATATCAAAGATATGCTTAAGAAGTTTGGTCTTGAAGACTCAAAACCAATGAAAACACCCATGTCCTCCAAAACCAAACTCACAAAGGATGAAGAAAATGAATCCGTAGATAGCACTAAATATAGGGGAATGATTGGTAGTTTACTCTATCTTACGGCTAGTAGGCCTGACATTATGTTTAGTGTTTGTCTATGTGCACGTTTTCAATAAGATCCCAAAATATCCCATCTTGAAGCCCTTAAACGGATATTTAGATACATTAAAGGTACTATACATTTAGGATTATGGTATCCCAAAGGAACGGGTATAGAAACCATAGTGTATGCCGATTCAGATCATGCTGGTGACTATGTTGATAGGAAAAGTACTAGCGGTATTTGTACTTTTGTAGGACATTGTCTCACCACATGGTTCGCTAAGAAACAAACGGCCCTTGCAATTTCAACAACCGAAGCAGAGTATGTGTCTGCAGGAAAGGCGTGTCAACAAGCACTGTGGATGAAATAAGCTCTCGTAGACTATAGAATTGAACTCAACGACATCCCCATTCTTTGTGACAACAAAGGAGCAATCGACACTCAGCAAAAATACGGTCCAACACGCTAGAACCAAACACATTGAAATACGTCATCATTTCCTACGCGACAATGTTCAGAAGGGAAACATCTCAATTGTGAAAGTTTCCTCAGAGGACAACATTGCCGACATCCTCACAAAACCTCTCAAAAGAGAACCTTTCAACTACCTTAGACTTGGATTAGGATTAATGGAACATAGTGATTAGATAAAACAGTAGCGTAAACCTTAGTTTAACCAAACTCGACACTAAACCAAAATTTGTGTTCTGATCCCGTGGATCCAAACGATAGCAAAGGCGGATCCTTTGTTTTGGATCCGCCGGATCCGTCACATGCACAGGTTGTTTTATTATATAATAAACAACACCAAGTACTATTCATCACTCTCCTAAAACTTATCACCTACTGAATTCGTTTCATACTTCACCACAATCATAATTTAGGCTATTTTCTTCCACAAATTTGTGCTCCAAACATCACTGTAAGTATCCTTATCATGTTTATACTCCTTATCTGCGTCTAGGATTTCTATTTCATGCACAAAATCAAAACTTGGGGAATATGCATAATTCTTGAAAAATCATGAAACATAGTTACTAAATTGCACTTCAAATCATGTTTTTCTTAGTTAGGAATTGCATCTTGTAGTACATTATCATTATTCATCAAAAACCCTATGAGAAATTTTTGCTAAAATCTTCTCACTACTAGGAAAAATGGTTTTTGAACATTGTTCATACAAATATAAAAACGTTAGTTTTCTTTTTTAACATCACTTGCATAATGTCTCTTGAATGCTAAAGGGAATACATAACTAATATGTATTTTCGGGTACATTCAAATGTAGCTACATTGAAGTAGGAGCGTTTGGGTTATCTCTCGTAAAACTTGCATAAACAAAATTTTCATGCATCTAAATGAGTCGAGATAACCGTTCCTCCACATAGTCCCCATGTAGGCACACACTAGACCTATACACGTATTTTCGATAATTTCGACTAAAACTATATAATTTTTTGTGTTTAGGAAAATCATGCCTCCCGCGACCAACTATGATCACAAACACACCGTAAACTACCTACCTAACACCATAAAACCAAAGGACTTACTGATCAACAAGTTGAAATTTTCAAAGCTCTAGAAAAACACTACGTACATGAGGGTAGGTTTGTAGACCCTCATTCTATGAAGGAACCAATCTTAGGGAACAACTAGCGGCTATTCACTTTGATTCCCTCCTAGATATCGATGAACCATTAATTCCTCGATTCATTTTAGAATTCTATGCTAGTGTCAATCTAGAGTCAAACGATCAAGGTTACATGAACATTCGCTTTAGCGTCAATGGACATCAATTCAATATCCCATTAAATCAATTTGGAGAAGTCATAGGAGTTCTAAGTTATGGAACGAGTGTCTATTCTGATAAATGGTCATTGACCATTCTTGAGTCAAATCTTGAACGAACGGCACCATATGCCACTCTCTTAACTTCAAAAGAAATCATTCGTCAGCATCTCTTCATACCTAGGAACAACCCAACGAGGTTGTATTGAGGGAAATATGTAGCTAGAGATCCATTTGCTATGGAGCTCAATGAACTAAAGCCAGAATTTAGGAAAATGGAAGAAGTCTTGAGGGCCAATGTCATGTGCACGGTAGGAAACCGCGATCACATCAATGCTTGTCTTTGCCACATGATGTACAATATGTCAACCCATCAACCTTTCAACCTTGCTTACTATATCGCCAAGAGAATGGCCGATATTCCAATTCAAGGAAAAATGGCATTACCTTATGGAATGCTTTTGACCCGTCTCTTTAGAGCTTTTGCACCCATTCCTAGAAATTCCTTAGGATTTGTTCCCAAATATGATGAGATCGAACGCACCTTCGTTCCTTTGAGCGACTTTAGGGTAGCGGTTGACAAGGGCAAACGTCCTCGTGCTCAAACATCATCATCATCATCATCATCTATGAGTGACGATGATGGGTTGCCAAACTATAGGATTCCTCCTCTGGAGTACTTGAACCAACTTCCACCAATCCCAAATGAATCAGCCAAGTATCGCAACATCAAAGGAATGGTGAAGAATTTAGGACGTTGGATGATGAAGCTTCATAAGGGCATGAAGAAATTGAAGAAGAAGTTGATTTAAAGGAGTGTTTGGCTCTAAACATTATTAGACAATGTAGTATTAATAATGGTTGTTTCTTAACTTGTTATGTTGATATTTGATGTGTATCTGAACTAACTAAGAATTGCAGGTCGATAACACTTGATGTTATCAATTTTCCGAGTTTAAGCCTATGTTTGGCTTAACTCCTCATAAGGTAAGTTCCCATGAACGGATTAATCTATGATTAAACATGTGTTAGTATTATCATATTTGATTGTTTTGCATTACATATTAGATGATAGATATGCTCCAGGAGAATTTTTGGGTTTTCGTCGAAAAACAAAAAATATGCACATCTCTCTGTTTAGTTTTAGTAGTTTTGGTCCACGGATCTGGCGGATCCCTCATTTTGGATCCGCCATGTGTTAGCGTTGGCTCCGCCACTCTTCAACCTGCGAATCCGGCGGATCCCAAACATTGGATCCGCACGCCTTGTCGATTGGATCCGCAGGTATAACTGTAAACTTCTAAAACTTTTCGACTCATCCCGATTCTTAGATTTTAGTTTCTAGTATTCTTTAGAATAGGTTCACTGATAATTATACATCTTAGAATGATTTAGAAACTCTTAGAAACTTAAGAACAACATTTCCCACCAAAATTTGAATTTTTAAATCTAAGGAGTGAGTTACCTTTCTAGTACAAACAAGGAACCCTTTTTAGGGATCCTTCAAATCCGTGGGTACATCACATCACAGGATTTTCCACTATCCCTTTGCATTTACTGCATATCTTCATCATATTACTCAACATAAGTTCTATGGATTGACTTATGTGATGTGATTTGCACAAATTTTTGTTCCAAATCATTAGGAACCAACATTCTCTATTGGATTCACATCAAATCCAAACACTAGTTTCTATAAACCATCTGCCTATATATTAAGATCATAACTTAGAGCAAAACTCACTCATTCACCTTCTTCACAACATATAACCTGTAAATCTTAGTTCTCTTAGCTAACCATGACCAAATCAACCAACTCCTCCACCTCTAGACCTCCAAAACGCACTGCCCGCATTAGTGTTAAGCCCTGTTGCTTCATAAATCTTGCTAACTCATCATCAGAGGAATCATCTCCTCTTAATATCTCATCTCCTATAGCAAGTGAAAATTTCCTTACTTTATCCACACCTATACCATCAAATGTTGTCATACAAACTCCACCTCCAACCATAACTCCAATAGCAACCACACCACCACCCGCTCCATCACAGACTGTCAAATCTCAATCACAACCAAACTCACCCAAATTCCAACCTATGGAGCTATTTAGGACTCCACCTACATCACCTCATCCATACATTGATGACTTGGAGGATCTCCTACCAAGATCAACCAATCCTCCACCCATGACCTTTGAAGGTCAAGAGCCTATGCTTTTTCATCCGACTTTCCTGGATATCCATGGTCCTTTATACCATGATGTACCATCATCTCAACCTCAAATACCACCTCTCTCACCCACATCAACTCTCATTGCGATAGACGAGGCAATGTGGATCAATTTGCCTCAAACCCAAGAGGAGATTAGTGAAGAGCTCAACCGTCTCTACACTCTCTCGGGTATGGTAGATCACCGCCTCAATGAAGCCATGGACCTCCAAAACATCCTCATGAACTCCCTCCAAACACCACCACCAACCAATGAACAAGCACAACCACCACCACCCAACAACCAATCACCACCACCACCACCACAACCAAATGAGTCTACTCTTCCGCCCGGTTTTCCTCGCCATGATTGCAACATGTGTGAAAGAACCGCTCACATAGCACAAAGGACAAACATTTTGGTGCACGAGCTCCAAAATGAAATGAGGTTCATTTTGAACCACATTCTTGAGCGTCTAAACGCCATCTCTCATCCTCCTCAGTAGGAGAATTTTAGTCTCATTATATAGGACCTTTTAGATGTTGTTGTGGGACTTTTTATTTTTAGGATGTATGATGAGGCGAAAAGTGTACCGCTTTTAAGGGGTCATTTAAGCCCGAAATCGTATTTATTTGATCAAATATTGCCCTAAATCGTTCCTTTTGTCATTTTAGGTACTTTTGAGGAGAAATCTGGAAAAGGAGGCATTTTGGACGTTTTTGGAGCATTAAAGTGAAGAAAACGGCAAAGTCTCAAGAATCGGCTGAAAGTTACTCTTGACGGCGTCACAATTAACATGGGACGGCGTCATGCCTTGGCAAGAAAAGTTGGATGTGAAATTTACTCATGACGGGCCAGTGAGTTAGCATGAGAATTCTGACGGCGTCACGCTTTAACTAAATCAAGGGCGTCACGGCTTAAATCATAAGGGGACGGCGTCACGTTCATGATCCGACGGCGTCAAGCCTTGATAGGCCAGAATGGATTTTTGAAGAGCTAAAGAGGGACGGCGTCAAGAAGGTCACCGGGAACCCTAAAAGCGGCGAGGTGACGGCGTCACAATGCATAAGGTGACGCCGTCAGATCCAAAAATCTATATATAGTTTTCTAATTTTTTGTCATTAAGGGAGAGCTTAGTGTGTGGAATTTTGGGATAAAACCCTAAGACGATTTTAGCTACTTTTTCAGGGCTTTTTGCCTTGAGATCTTCCATGTTTCATTGAAAGATAAGTTATCAATTAATCATTCAATATGTCTATGTGTTGTTTGATTCTATCTTATGCTTGTCTTTTGTTTAACATGTTAGGCTAATTTTATCTTGTGTTTGCTTAGATCTAATGAAACCTAGCTATTGATTATTGGTTGTTAGTGTGTTGTTAGTTGTATTGGATGATTGTTTATCTATGTTAGGCTTAAGAAAACTGGCTAACTTCCTATTCGGTAACTTGCTTGAACGTCTTAAGAAACATGAACCAAACGCGTACTAAAGGTTTTTATGGTTGTATTTAATGCACAAGCGAATTCTAGTGATCCCATGTTAGGAGCTTCCTAGCCGGCTCGACATAGGAGTGAAGTAGGAGCTTGTAGAGTTGGGGAAGTAAGTACGCCACCCCACGAATGGTATTAAGGAATACACCCGTCATCCACGCGACTAATACACACTAATTAACCGGTAAAAGATAGTTAGGGAGTAAGGAAATCTAAGTAAACACATTTCTCTACACATAAGTTTCTCACCACATTTCATTTTTGTTATTTTATTTTACTTGCATTCGTAGTCATTTGGGTTAGTTGACTAGCAACTAATTCCGCCCACTCCTTCAAAACCGAGATTTTACTTGCTTTCATAAAAACTATAAAAACATAAAAAGAATCTTCCTCAACCCTTAGACCTAATTAGAGTAGCCTTTCATACCTAACGAACACTATTCCCTGTGGAGAACGATCAATCCCCCGTACTTACCACTACACTATACTACATCGGTCAGGTACACTGCCTGGTGGGGTTGTAAGCCTCTTGAGATCCCTCGAGAGGTAAAACCTGTTGTAAGGTTACAAAACCACGCAATCAAGTTTTTGGCGCCGCTGCCGGGGAATAGTTATTGTTTAGGTTGAATTTTTATTTCTATTAGGTCTACTCACTAGATTCCTTTCTAGTGAGATTTTTATTTTATTTTTCTAGGTTTTCTTTAGTCTATCTATTTTCTTCGTGTCTTTGTTCGTAACCATACCATCCGACATCATGGAAGATGGTAATATCCTTAACCCCCACAACCCACCACCACAACAACCACCACCACCTCCTAGAGCCCGTACTTTAGGAGAGTATTCCCGTCCTAGCCACCATGGCTATCGAAACACCATTGAGCTCACTCAAGGAGCCAATATCACACCCTTGCGATCCGACACCATCCGGTTGGTGCAAAGCGGATGCGCATTCCATGGACTTCGTTCTGAAGATCCTAATCAACATCTCAAGGACTTTCTTAAAATCGTTGATTCTATAGACCTTGATGTTGCCACTCGAGAGACGACCCGATTGCGTCTCTTCCAATTCTCTCTGCGGGACCAAGCTAGTCAGTGGCTAGAACGTCAACCCGCAGGATCCATCACCTCTTGGGATGATCTCACCACTCGTTTCCTTGCTCAGTTTTTCCCACCGGGAAGAACTACCAAGCTAAGGAAGGATATCTTGATGTTTGAACAACGTCGAGGCGAAACCCTCTACGGGGCATGGATTCGATTCAAGGACTTACTTCAAAAAGTCCCTCACCATGGCATAAATCTATGGCTTCAAATCCAAATCTTCTATGACCATGTTGATTACCACACCAAACGTGCCATCGATCGAGCCGCCGGGGGCAGATTGCGCGACAAAAGCGCCGAGGAATCATGGGAGATCATTGATGAGCTTGCATCCGACGATGATGAATTGTGGCAAGTCTCCCACGACGTGCGCTCGGCAGTCAAGACATATTCATCACCCGATACAGCCAATCAAATCACTGAGGAAAGCGTTAGTGAACTTGAGAAAAGGGTTGCATATCTTATGGAAAAGCAAAAGAGACCCTTAAGTCCACAAAAAGCAACAATTAACTCAGTCTCATGCGTTAGGCAAATACCATTGTCCGAATCACCCCGTAGGGAAATTACTAAACCCTTCCATAAGCACGCTCCACCCAACTCACCACCTCAGGAACTTAGTCCAACATTCGAAGCTCGAATGAGAGAGTACATGTCAAAACACTCCGAACGGTTGGCAAAATTTGAGGAAGCCGTCTACAAACAAAAGGAGGAAATGGAAGAGAAGATGGCGGAGATGATGAATCTTTTGAAAGAATACACAAACACAAAAGCCCCTGAAAAAGTGTTGGTGAGGAATGACGTTAATGTTCCTAACACTAAATTTGTCAAGGCCACCTCCGTCGTCCAAGAGGGCGGAAATGATGGAAGAGGGAAATCCATAACTATGGAAGTTAGCAAAATTGACCTCATCCCACTTAATAATGGAAACACCAATGCTTACAAATGCGATTCCGACAAGGGAGAGGAGGCGCCCTCTGAGGAGCGCCAATTGGTTGAACCGCCGGTGTCACAACAAGTGATGCATTACTTGAAGCACGAAATAAACAAGGAGACCATAAACGATTGGGTGAGAAACTATCGACGTACTCATCTACCCAACAAGAAGTCCAAGAAGGTGGAACCGGATGATAAATCTGACACATTACCCGGTGGGCAATTGTATGAATGCCTCATAGGACAAAAGTTAGTGGAAAAGCAGAAATTCTACGGGGTCTTCGAAATACCATGCAGCATTGGAAAACACAAGTATCTGGATGCGATAGCTGACCAAGGTTCCGACGTAAATTTGATGCCTTTATCCGTTTATGTTCAGTTAACCGATGAGTTGCCATCCATCACCCATACTAAACTCTCCTTTGCAAAGCATTCTTATGAGTATCCGTTAGGAATTGCAGAAGATGTGTTGGTCAACGTTGCCGGATTTCTGTATCCGGTCGACTTCATGATCATTGAGAGAAATGATATGAATATGCCAATAATCCTTGGGGCACCCTTTCTCGCTACCACTAGAGCACAAATCAATTACGATAATAGCACCATCCAAATGAAGAAGGGGAAGAAAACAGTAAACTTCCCAACGATCCCACGACATATACGAGATGTTGCTCTGCAGAAGAAGATGGAGGCTAATAATAATATAGCCCGCGGTAATGTTCGAGAGAAAATTCTTGCATGGGAGGCAAGGATTAAGAGTTATATGGAAAATGAGATTAGAGAATGTAAGGATGGATATAACGATTATGTTGAGGCTGATGAGCAACCCAATAACCCCGTTGAATTTACAAAAGGAGACTCAGTGCTCCTAAGGCATTCAGAAACAGAAGCACCTACCAATGAACTAAGTCCCTGGTGGTACGGACCATTCACAATTAAAAGATTACACCAAGATGGGATAGTAAGCTTGACCAGCAGAGGAGGAGGTGAAGTAACTGCGAATGTCGAGCGATTGAGACACCACCACCCTGATAACAAGGATCATATCTATCAGGGATACGTCATTATGAATGATGGAATCACGTAATGTACGTGACTTTGAGTCTAGCTACAAGACTCGTTAATAAAGAAAAGCGCTTCTTGGGAGGCAACCCAAGCTTTATTTGTTTTATTTGCTTTATGTGTTTATTTATTTGTTTGTTTGATTTTATTTGTTTCCGTATGTATGTTTAATTTTTATTCTTATTGATTCATGTTCAAAACTAAATTGTGAAAATGCTTTATTTTGTTTTTAACTTCGTCTTAACTACATATAAAGGTATTTTGCAAAAGATAAGTGTAAGGGAAATCTAAATCGGTTTATTAGAACACATATGAACATGAATCGTAATAATAATAAATTAGCATACATATTAGTGTTTGTTTGAGTCAAATGCTTGTATCGAGTCATAGTGATGTTTTGCAGGATTTTCAGGAAGTAAGGTAAAGGTTTTTCCAGAAATTTTCCGGAAACTTAAAACGAAAATTTTTGTCAGGTCATTTCTGACGGCGTCAGGAGTTATAACCTGACGGCGTCAGATTTAATTTCCAGAAATTTTTGAAAGTTTTGTTTTCATAAAAAGTTTTTATTAAATCTCCAACTTATAATCTCCAGGAATCTGCAAAATTATCATTCCACAAGCATTATATCCTTATATATAGATTTTTCCCGCCGATGTTATGCAGGTTTTCGTGTTTGTTTTCTCAGGTTAACAGGTTATTTTGGACAAGGAAATGTTTATTGGAATCAAGCTTATGGCGATGCATTAGTCATGGAGCTTCAACATTCTCTTTGGAGGAAGATTTAACCGTGTGATTTCACTATCCAACGAGCGAATCAGGGGAGTATTTGATTTCATTCTTTTACTTTTTGCTTTTACATCTTGTTATTTGAACATTGGGGACAATGTTCATCTTAAGTGTAAGGGGAGGGTAAAAGTACGATTTTAGAGAATACAATTGCGCTTGATTTTTGTTTGTTTGATGATAGATGTGTAATAAAACTGAGAGAAATACTTGTTAAGGCAATTTTAGTGCCAAATTTAAAATTTTTTACAACATATAGGAGTGAAACTTTGATCTTAATGAGCGTCTCACGGATAGGAGTTATATGACTAGCACAAAAACCGTACCACTAAAAAATTTTCCACCCCCAAATATGTGAGGTTCGCCCCTAGAATTGGTAGGAAAAGCATTTATGCTATGATGTGTGTACCGGTAGCACTTAGATTCTAGAACTTGCGTTAGGACCATTCCAAGGCCACAAGTGAGACTACATTCGTGTAGTTAGATTTACTACATGATAAGAGGCATTAGGATTAACCCATTGTTTTACACCTGTGTTTTTGTTATAATTACATTGGCTACATTGGTCAAGTAATTCTCCCACACCCTTTGCGTTGTACTCATTTTTAGTACACGATACCCCTAGTACACCCCTCAGAGCCTATCTTTTCGTTTCGACCTTTAAGCATTTTACTTAAAGGAAGAATTTGTTACACCCCACTAAAATGTACACCCAAATCGCCTTAGCCTACCTTGTATGCACTCATCTTTAGTGCATTATTGTGTCAACATTTGTTTAAACCCAAGTTAATTATCTAATTGATTACATGGTTGCTAAGTCGAGTCATATCCTTGTACATATTGTTTTGGGACGATTGGGACTCATGGGTAAAGTACTAGTGTAATGGAGTAACGGGGAAGAACATCATTTATTACCCCCATATGTGCTAAATATTTTAAAAGTACTCCAAGTGTTTCAATTATCTTAATTCGAGTCATTAGATTAGTATTTGTAAAGTTATGTAAAAATTCAAGTGTAAGGGGAATGCAATGCCCCTATGATGTATTATTTTGGATGGTAGGGCAAAAGTGTATGCAAAAAAAAAAAAAAAAAAAAAATCAAGAAAAACACAAAAAAATGAGAAAATGAAAAATAGAAAAAACATACGGACTACCATCCCGTTTTATTTTATGTTTATTTTATGTTTTTGTTATTTTATCATTAGCTTAAGATCGAGTCTAGTCTTGGCTTAGCAACATTGTATAGTACATGTAATTGATCAAGATTTTTAACTCGCCACCAGTAAAATATCCTTTATCCAACAAAACCGTGTTTTCCTTTTCCCTACACCTAACGTTATAACCCATTTAAAAGCCCTCTTTGATAGTTTATCTTAGGTGCTTACGCCTAGTGGAGGAGGTTTTCGATCATTTCCCAAGCCTATGGTAATCTATTTGCTATGACAGGTAGTGAGAGATATTTTCCGTTTTCATTTATGAGATTTATTTTGATGACACTTGAGAGATGTGAGTATCTAAACACTACTTGTGAGGTGCTAGTATGTAATCTCCGTGCTTATTATGATTGAAGTGGAACGATTATTTGTTGTAATTACTTTTATGTTAGCATTAAATGACCCTAACTTGTATTTTGATTAGAATAAAAGCGCATTTGCTTGAGGACAAGCAAATCTCAAGTGTAAGGGTATTTGATGAGGCGAAAAGTGTACCGCTTTTAAGGGGTCATTTAAGCCCGAAATCGTATTTATTTGATCAAATATTGCCCTAAATCGTTCCTTTTGTCATTTTAGGTACTTTTGAGGAGAAATCTGGAAAAGGAGGCATTTTGGACGTTTTTGGAGCATTAAAGTGAAGAAAACGGCAAAGTCTCAAGAATCGGCTGAAAGTTACTCTTGACGGCGTCACAATTAACATGGGACGGCGTCATGCCTTGGCAAGAAAAGTTGGATGTGAAATTTGCTCATGACGGGCCAGTGAGTTAGCATGAGAATTCTGACGGCGTCACGCTTTAACTAAATCAAGGGCGTCACGGCTTAAATCATAAGGGGACGGCGTCACGTTCATGATCCGACGGCGTCAAGCCTTGATAGGCCAGAATGGATTTTTGAAGAGCTAAAGAGGGACGGCGTCAAGAAGGTCACCCGGGAACCCTAAAAGCGGCGAGGTGACGGCGTCACAATGCATAAGGTGACGCCGTCAGATCCAAAAATCTATATATAGTTTTCTAATTTTTTGTCATTAAGGGAGAGCTTAGTGTGTGGAATTTTGGGATAAAACCCTAAGACGATTTTAGCTACTTTTTCAGGGCTTTTTGCCTTGAGATCTTCCATGTTTCATTGAAAGATAAGTTATCAATTAATCATTCAATATGTCTATGTGTTGTTTGATTCTATCTTATGCTTGTCTTTTGTTTAACATGTTAGGCTAATTTTATCTTGTGTTTGCTTAGATCTAATGAAACCTAGCTATTGATTATTGGTTGTTAGTGTGTTGTTAGTTGTATTGGATGATTGTTTATCTATGTTAGGCTTAAGAAAACTGGCTAACTTCCTATTCGGTAACTTGCTTGAACGTCTTAAGAAACATGAACCAAACGCGTACTAAAGGTTTTTATGGTTGTATTTAATGCACAAGCGAATTCTAGTGATCCCATGTTAGGAGCTTCCTAGCCGGCTCGACATAGGAGTGAAGTAGGAGCTTGTAGAGTTGGGGAAGTAAGTACGCCACCCCACGAATGGTATTAAGGAATACACCCGTCATCCACGCGACTAATACACACTAATTAACCGGTAAAAGATAGTTAGGGAGTAAGGAAATCTAAGTAAACACATTTCTCACCACATAAGTTTCTCACCACATTTCATTTTTGTTATTTTATTTTACTTGCATTCGTAGTCATTTGGGTTAGTTGACTAGCAACTAATTCCGCCCACTCCTTCAAAACCGAGATTTTACTTGCTTTCATAAAAACTATAAAAACATAAAAAGAATCTTCCTCAACCCTTAGACCTAATTAGAGTAGCCTTTCATACCTAACGAACACTATTCCCTGTGGAGAACGATCAATCCCCCGTACTTACCACTACACTATACTACATCGGTCAGGTACACTGCCTGGTGGGGTTGTAAGCCTCTTGAGATCCCTCGAGAGGTAAAACCTGTTGTAAGGTTACAAAACCACGCAATCAATGTATTTTTCATTTTCATGTAACATCATATTATGTCTGTGACTTTTGTCACATAATTTTCACTGAATGAATGTAATGTTTTTATACTTATGAGTGATCAACATATAGCATATTATCATTAATTAGGTGGCTAAAATCATTATATAGCTATTTGGAATCTACATTCTAGTTTGATCATTTGTACTTTAGGTACAAAATTTTGATCAGACACTACATTTTGACTTTTTAAAGTCAACTAGATTAACATTCTTATTTGGATGACCATTTCATATGCATTATGCTTCTCCATTGAAGCTATTCACAACTAACATTTCTTTTGCAGCATCTCATACCCTTCTAATGTATACGTTGGGACTCTTGTAATGGGAGTATACATCGAGGGGGAGCATTTCATTTTTCTAACCATTTGTTTTGTAGGATCATGCATCATTATCTTGTTAGTCCATTTAGGGGAGTATAAAACAAGGGGGAGCTCTTAAAGTTCTCAAAATCGCATTCCGCTACGCAACTCTTCTTTTTGTTTCGACAAAAAGGGGGAGAAAGGATTAAGTTTGCATAACTGTGAATCATCACAGTACATACACTTTTGCATAAAAATAGTTTTTAAACTTAAATAAAACAAACTTAATCTATATTTTAAAGAACTCATGCTATATTTATTCCTTTGCTCAAAAATATACTTTATGTTTTGTCATCAACAAAAAGGGGGAGATTGTTAATACAAATATCGTCCTAAAAACGTTATTTATATTTTACGATCTTTACTTAGTTTTGTTAATGATAATTACAAAGCATATCTTTTAGCAAATTATAAATACTAGCTAAAGTCACTTTAAAACACATTTTACATTTCACAATATTTCTTAGAATAACATTTTACACATCTACTAGTTTATTTCCTTAAAAAGAAACTTTATTTTTAAAATGATACAATGACATCATGGCATGCATCATACATAGATTATGTAATATCTTAGCTAGATCTTCAAGCAAGATAGTTGATTTTGGAAGATTTTGATGTGGCATAACAAAGATGTGGAGGATACAACTGGATTTGGAAAGATATCCATTAACTCTTAACTGTCCTGTTTGGCGGAACCAAACGACATCAAAGACGGATCCCTTTTATGGGATCCGCCGGATTCGCCGGCTGTTTACCAGCTTGCCTATAAATAGCAAGCTGATCATTTGGACACACCATCACTCATATAGCCTAACATTCATACTCATTCATTTACATATCATCTAACATTTATCATTCATTCATTTCATTGATCTTTCCTTTTGTAGCAAAGGAGATTAAGCATCAAGGTTCAACACAAACGTGTAAAACCTTTAGCATAAGTTACTGTGTGATATAGTTGCAGTTCACACATCATTATTTGTATCATTTATCTCAGTGAGTGTGGTTAGTGTTTTAGTCCTCAAAACACAAAGAGTGTAGGGAGTGGTTGTACCCTTGTGAAAGAATCAAACGGGAGTGGTTGTACCCTTGTAAAGAACTCGACATCTAGCTTAGTGTCGGTAATTGTATAGGCGATGTTAGGTTGGTTCTACCTTGAAATAGAACTCGGTGTTTAGCTTAGTACCAGAAAAGGAAGTAAGCGACGTGTAAAGGTTTTCTCCATCTAGAAGAGATTTTGTTTCTTAGTGAAGGATAACTCTCGAGTTAGAGGCTCGAGGAGTGGAGTAGGGCAAGAAAGAGAGTCCTTGTAGCCGAACCACTATAAACATCCGTGTTGTGTGGTTTGATCTTTCCTCTCTTTACTTTTCATATATATATTGTGTGAATATTTGTTTGTACTTGTTTCCTTTAAAATAACATAGAGTAACAAAGCGAATTAATTTTAAACGGTAAAACTATTCCCCCCCCCCCCTTCTAGTTTTCCACATACTTATTCAAATACATATCTAAAGGCATCGATAGAATTGCAGCACGCATTGGAAGACCACTAGGTCAGCCATCAACATCAGCAGGCGTTTCAAGGATCCAGGTTGACAAAATCAAAAATTTCATAGACGGCCGCTTTATATGTCCTCATGAAGCTTGCTGGCGAATATTTAACTTTTCGATACATCACCGAGAACCAGCCGTTCAGATTCTCGTTGTTCATCTTGAAGGTATGCAAAAGATCAGTTTCCGCGACAAAGAACCTTTGGGATATGTTGTAAGTGATGATGGAAGAACATTAACAACACTTACTGAATGGTTTACATTCAATAATTCATATGAAGAAGGCCAACATCTTACATACTTAGATTTCCCTTCTGCCTTCGTTTGGTATGAAGCATAAAAAACATGGATGCCTAGAAAACACAGGACAAGATCATCGATTGGAAGACTCGCATATGTGCATCCTGCTGCAGGTGAGCTTTTCTATTTCAGAATGCTTTTATGTCATCAGAAGGGTTGCAGATCATTCGTTGACGTACGCACAGTCAACAACACAGTTTTCCCTACATATCGAGCAACATGCCAGGCGATGGGGTTACTTAAGGATGATAGAGAATGGGACGTAGCAATGGAAGAAGCAGCTATTTCAGCAACAGCAACAGATTTACGCACTTTGTTCGCTCACATATTGCTTTATTGTGAAGTTTCAGACACCATGAAGTTATGGGAAAAGCATTGGACACTAATGATTGACGATATTCCAGCAAAAGCATCTCACATGACTCATATAAAAAAATCTTCATATCAATGGGCCAGAAATGAAGGGATATGTCCTATACGAGTTAGAAATGATATTCAACAACTGCTCCAAATCAGTTACAGATTTTGGCCTAGAATTGCCTCCAAAACATTTGCTAGACGACTTAAACAATAGACTGTTGATGTAAGAAAAAAATTACAACCATGACGAGTTAAAAGAAGAAGTTGCATTTGCTGTTAAAAAACTAAATTCAGACCAACAAACAATCTACAACCTTATTGTTGACTCATGCAGTAACAATAAGCAACAGTTACTGTTCGTATATGGCCATGGAGGAACTGGCAAAACTTTCTTATGGAAGACAATAATCAATAAGCTGCGTTTAGAAGGAAAGAAAGTACTAGCAGTTGCATCTTCTGGAATTGCTTCTTTGTTGCTTCATCTGGCCGAACAACCCATTCAAGATTCAAAGTGCCTCTTGAACTAACAGATGAGTCAATGTGTCATGTTAAAAAAAAGACGCTACTTGCACAACTACTATCAGACACAGACTTGATCGTTTGGGATGAAGCCCCAATGAATGACCGAAGATGCTTTGAAGCACTTGATCGAACTCTTAAAGATGTTCTCAGCAATCCAGATAAACTATTTGGTGGCAAATCTGTAATGCTAGGTGGTGACTTTAGACAAACATTACCGGTGAAAAAAAAGGCTCAAAGTCAGATATAGTGGCTGCATCAATAACCTCTTCATACCTTTGGCGACATTTTAGAGTATGCAGATTGACACAAAACATGTGGCTTCTACAAAGGGAACTTGCCGATCAGGAAAGAAACAAAACGACACAATTTTCTTCATGGTTACTAGACATAGGAGATGGTAAAATGGGCAGCCCTGATGAAGAAGATGCACAAAATGCCTGTTGGGTCACAATTCCCGAAGAATACCTAATTCCAGATACCAACGAGGGTCTACCAGCGCTTATTAATTTCATCTATGACAAAAACACATTGCAATCACCAACTGCACAAGTTTTACAGGAAAATGCAATCGTATGTCCTAAGAATGAAACAGCCGATGCAATTAACACAGGAATTCTGTCATTGGTCAAAGGAGAAACCACGACATACATAAGTTCTGATGAGGCTATTCCTCTTGGAAAAGACGGTGCTGCAAATGAACTACTATATCCACCAGAATTCCTAAATACACTCAAATTCCCCGGTTTCCCACCAAACAAACTGTCACTTAAAATTGGAACTTCAATTATGCTACTTCGCAACGTGGACTTAGGATGTGGGCTATGCAATGGAACAAGAATGGTTGTGACACAACTGTTGTCAAACCTAATACATGCAGAAATTATCACAGGCAACAGGATTAGAGAAAAAGTTTTTGTCCCAAGAATTACGTTGAAAGCCACAGATCCCAACATGCCTTTTATCTTCAAAAGGAAGCAGTTTCCAGTGAAGGTTTGCTACGCAATGACAATCAACAAGAGCCAGGGGCAGTCTCTAAGCAAGATCGGAGTTTACCTACCTGAACCTATATTCGCACATGGGCAACTTTATGTTGCGCTCTCACGATCTACAACGCCCAATGGTCTCAAAATCCTTACAAAAAAACACAACGACCACCCACCCAACACAACCAAAAACATAGTATAGAAAGACTTTCTGAACACAATTGCTGAAACAGAGGTTTAAGTAGCCAACATTATGTTGCACAAAATACTAAACATGAATGTTAACGTTAGTGTTGCTTTGCATTAACTTGATTTTTTTTTATAAATAAATTGCATTGAATAGAGATGAAAACAAAACCTGCTGCCCTTTGTATTTTCTTTTTTATTTTTTATGTTTTTACTAAATTTATTCTTCAAATATTTTAATTTGCTTACTGCAGCATGCCGCTAACCCCGATCGAAGAGCTTAAACCTGGAGACAGAGAGAAACTAATTGAAGTAAAAGTATATCGTGCATGGACCGCTCGAGATCCTTCAGATACAACTGAGAAAGGGTACCGTGCAATCTTATTAGACAGACAAGTAATTTACATTCATAATACTATACAAACATCACTACGTTTGCTTTCTTTTAACAATATTGTATATACTTAGGGGATTGCAATACAAGCCAACATGCTACTTGCTGACATACATCATTTCAGACCTATTCTCATACCTGGGCATACCTGGGCTAGCATACCGTGTATCAGACTTTCACTGTATTAAAACAGAAAACTGGCAACAAACTCTTCATAACAAAACCTCACTCTCATTTACCAGACTCACAAAATTGGAACCTATACCATCTGAATCATTTCCAAACCACTATTTCAACTTTGTTTCCTACAATCAGCTGCCTAACAAAATATTTGACCCACGCGACGAAGGAAAAAAAGAATATCCAGTTCTTACAGGTACCAACAAACACCTTTAAATAGCTTCACTGACCATAATAACAAAAAATTTTATATATATAACCATATTTACATTTGCAGATTATATTGGATGTTACATTACATCCGGAGAACACGAGACATTGGAAATCCTAACAAGACCCAATCAAGAATGCGCAAAGTGGAAATACAAAATCTGAAGTAAGTGCATTTTCCTAAAAAAAAAACAAAAAGAATACATATACAATAGATTAAATGCATAACATACATTTTAAATTATTTACATGAACAGTCGAAATTCCATTGAATTGACATTATGGGACGAGCTTGCCGACAGATTTGAAAAAGAAGCTATTGAGAAACTTGAAAGGTCAATAATAATGGCTGTGAGTTCATACAGGGTTTCAAAATACCAAAACAGAGGTATTTTTAGTAAAATTCATATAAAATAATACCTTATCTATAAATAAATGTAACAAACATTATACACCTAAGTGTTTGCTATTTATAGATCTGCAGCTATCATCAACACCAGCAACATACTATTACATAAATTCTAAGATACCACAGCTTGAACAATACGTAGCAGAGTAATTTTCGTATATCCTTAACCATTATTATAGATAGTTTACTTCGAAATTTATATACTTAAACCAGTATACATATGCAACAGGTACAGAGCACTCTATCAAGAAAAACCACCATTATGTGTCACCAGGTACCGTTTACAAGACGTTGAACAGGAAAGAACGAAAAACCGCATCCCATTTGCAATACTACTTACACATAATCCAGACACCTACAAGGTCAGTTACAACAACAAATATCCATTTATTGTTTACCATCTATTACATAAAACACCTATATATGACATATCATATTTCATTCTTTAATAGGGAGTTCGTTTTAGTTATGAAGCAACAATTACTGTGCTAAATAAAGACAGAGGGTGGTACTACACTTCATGCACTTTTTGCAACTTCAAAGCTACAAAAATAAATGGAAACTATGAATGCAAACAACACGGACTTATACCAGCTCCTAACTACAGGTAATCAAATAACAAATAAACCATTTACTACTTTGACACTCACTTACCGACCTAATTCATGCATACAGATACAATTTTAGAGCAACTATAACGGATGGCAGTGCAACAGCACAATTTATATTCTTTACACCTAAGGCAGATGAATTTGTTGGTGACTGTGCAAATTTAGTTGCATCAAATGAGAATGGTGACCCACGGCATTTTCCAGAAGAACTAGAAGCAATTGTTGGGACACATTATACATTTCAATTTCATTACAACCCAACTTGTAGACAAGGATCCATCGAATTTGTAGTTGATGAAATATTTGGTAAAACAGGAACGACACGACAAATTGAAGCACAACCTTCAGGTAGACATAGCCATTTGACATAAAAATTCAGTATACAAGTTATAAACTTTTCAACTCTAAAAAACTAATGCCAATACATCCTAATTTTTACATTCCAGTTCCCGGAGCATCAACACAAGCTTTAGATGTTATTGAGGCCATTCCAACAACACCAAGCCTAAACCTTATGGAACAACAACAGAAGACTATAGAGGAGGGAGACTATCCAAAAGGTACTAACCTTTCACAATTAATACAACTAGTATACACCAGGATGCAAGCCTTCATCGTATCGTTTAGCAGGAAAGTATGACAGGCCAGGCTCCTTAAGCATAGTTGAAAAGAAATGGTAATAAAGCATAGGTCATTTATTTACTCATTTTTTTAATTTTTTTCCCCAACTGTTACAGGCATGGCGACACCACCACCAGCATACTCAGGAATGCAAACTAGATCCAAAACAGACATAGGCTCAAGTGGTGCTCATAAAGCAGTCAAACGACCTCTGTTCACAGATGAACCCGCGGACGGCAAGAAAAAGAAAACTTAATATGCAAGGTGCACGAACACTCTTTTGCTACTTGAGTACAAACTTCTAAACTTTACCCTACCAAGCATGGCCAATAACTTATATACTCTTTTGCTGCTGAATTGTACACTTCTAAAGTGCGTCCTAAAGACAATTACCTATGTAACTAACTATCACTACTAGGACCACTCCTGCGTACTGACTTATGTGAATATCTACAACTACTAGCACCAATACTGTTAATGTAGGTTTGTGCATTGACCAGATGGTAAACTCTACATTTTGTATAACTATTTCCTGCATACATGTAACCACAACTTTCCTGTTCAATGATAGGCAAACCTATATTTGGTGCACCAATTATTTTACTTTTCAAATTTGTTGACAGACTAAAAGCAAACATATCAAATACCAGTGTTGAATCGAAACACACTGATAAAGCCGAAATCCAAAAGCCCAAACGATATCAGCAAAATTCTTTCGATAACTATTACTTCCAATTTTGCACAACAAACTAAAGAATCTTGAAACACCAAAGAAATACACAAATAAACAAATTCATCTCTACCATAATTAAATACCCTCATTTGAATTTCATAATTTCTTTGAATACCCTCATATGCTTCTGATTTATTTATAAAATAACCTTTTAAAAGAGGAATATTTTTTTAGAACATGAATACTAACCATTGCAAAAGGAACAATAATGGTTCGAATTGAATTTCCCATCCAGAGAAATCATCCGTCATCTTCTATGTGCAAGTTTTGATACAGAAAAAGATAAGACATAAGTGGTAGGCAACATCCTATCTTTACCCAATTTTAACATATATTTTGTCGGCAATTTTTCTTTTTTGTCTTTTATACTAACCAAACGTTTTTTTTATTTAAATGCATGTGATAAAAAAAAAAAGACAGGTAACAAACTTGCCACAAAAAAAATCTAAAAAAAAACACGCACTCTTTTCGCATATTTATTTTGAAATAAAAATTGTCATACAAACATATGAAGTCGGCCATGGGTGCAAATTAACCCGTTTGCATAGCAATCATTAACACTATACCGCCCGCTGATAAGCACATTCAAATTTCTAATTACCCATTTCATTTCAGTCAAAATATAAGAATCACAACATCCAAACCAAAACTTAACTACATATATGCAAATTTACAAATTTAAACCAAACAAATTAGACAATAATTGTTTTTTAACACCATACACTAACCACAACATCCAAACCAAGACTTAAAAAATAACATAACACAAAACTTATACTGCACAATCCAAGGAATCCAAAAAAAGCCCGCCCCGCAGCAATGCGCGGGCAAATATACTTGTTAATTTCAATTGTTGTTTGATATAAAATTTTATGTATTGGTAGCGGAATCACATTGGGTCAATTTAAGTGCTCATGTAAGGAAAAAATTGTGATGGGTATACAAAGAAGTGAGACCTACTGGAATGAGCATCAAAAAGTCACCTCACCCCACTACTATGGTTTATGGGTGTGGTATCATTGTTTGATTGCTAGATATTCAACTAAACAATTGAAATCACTATGAAAGTCATTGTTTGATTCTCATTAACGTATATCAAACGCACCCTTAAATTATTGAGTATTTTTAAGAGAGTAATATGGTGAGAAGAAAAACTAAAATATCAAGAATAAAAAAAAAAAAAAAAAAAAAAAAATAAAAAATCTACACATTTTAAATAAGAGGGAGAATTTTAAAAGGATATGCATCTACTTTTATAAGTGCATCTGAAATGTGTAATTATTTATTTTCTCCGGATGCCAATATGGTCGTCCAGTTGGAGATCGTATGAAGTCGTCCAGTTGATGTGCTTTCTCCGGATGCCAATATGGAGATATCGCCTTCCCTATGTCTTTTAAAATCATAGTATGTTATATGATGCATGTATTGTGACAAATGATAATTTTCCACTTTAATAATTATGATTAATTATCAGAAATTGCGCAATATTTATTTTTTGACATCTATTAATGAGAAGTTATTTTATTTAACTGTTTATTTCATTATAATAACTCAAAACACGTTGATACGTGATTCACCAAATATTGGAACGAGCTCACACGCGAACCACGAAAACCAAATATACACAAACACAGACAAACGGACTCTTAAATAATCTCAGCCCAACACCAAGCCTGTTACTGTTCATCCAGGCCCAACCCATAATCCCTTAAACTTAATATTTCATTTTTCATTCGACCAAATCACTCAAGCTTTGCCTTGTTTTCTCTCAAATTCGAAACACGCAATATTCGATATTTTGTGCCTTTCGAATCTCCTCCCACCAAAGAATGAGTGTGTCGAATTTCATCTTTTAATTCCAACTCTTGATACGTGAACATTGATCAAAGTTAATCACCCTTTACACATCCATTTGAAATTCACTAAATTTTCATCATTTAACCAATTCGACCCAAACTCGAATTTACCTAGTTCTATTATTTTTCTTAGACCATTTGTGAGTTCCTAAGTGTGTTTCTCACCTTCTAAGCCAATATCACACGTTGGTATATTAATTTGGACCCTTAGAGTGTGTGTCGACATACATTTCATTACCAAATCAAACCCTACACTCACAACACTCTAAATACTCATCACAATATCTCTTAATGTCCAAATCCCTTACACATTCCCTGCCATCTTACTGTTCGAACAAGTTGGTATATAAAAATATACATTATAAGCTTATACGTGTATATATACACATATAATTCACACTCCATTTACTCCCTTTCACACCTTATCAATTTTACACATTATCTTAATCATTTCACTCCCTATACGAACCAAAGAAGGCCAGGAGATATTCTCTTTTCCATTCGAGCAACTTTCACAACGTTTGGAAATTGTTTCGAAACGTATTTATAAGTTCTAGCGGATTTTTGAAGTTCTCTTTTGATTCTAGCTCATCCTACACGTAAAACTCTCCACCATATTGGTGTAGTACGTCTCACAACTCCATTTCAATTCGTTTCTTTCAGTTTTATAACACCATGCGTCTCGTATTTATTTATATAGAACGTACCATGCTTTCTTTTATTTTTACGTATCATATTATTCTTTCTTAGCATAAAACTTGGTTGCCTCCTATTATGGAAGGCTAGGAACCAAGATTGTACGCTCACACCACATTTACATACTTGTTTTCATGCATTACGAACACCACTTATAAGTTCAAGTCACACGTATAAACTTAGACTCAAAATATTACTAAGTCTTTTTATTATTAAAACGTTCCCAGTCGACTTAGAAATGGACTTGTAAAAGCGAATTTGAACACATAACCTGTTAATATTATTGCTTGACTCGATTCTACATATACCCAACTAATAGTTTCATGTTTTGAGTTTCCTAATTCAAGCCCTTAAAAGCTCTTAAAAATGGCCAAAGCTCACATCTCATGAAACTGCTTAAAACCTTTATATTTTGTCGACTTGGGCTTAATAGCCCAATAAGCTATTAATAAGCAATATGAATAATCTGGACATATAATCACTTTTGATATGATTTTGTAACATTAAAAATGAGCCCAAGACTAAGCCCAACTTGTCTTAAAACCTCCGGATCACTAAACGTTAGTGGGCCTTTAATTAAGCTTGTTAAGGTCCAATAAGTGAAAAATAAGCCATTTTAGCAAATAAGCAGTTGATTTAAACTTAAATAAGCTTTATTAAGCTACTGAAACTCTCGGATTATTTTTCTCCATTTTTTTTGTAATTTAGGACTAAATTTGCAAATAGTTTCAACTAGAGGGACTAAAACTGTCAACTATGAAAAACTGTGATTGAAACTGCCAAAACAGTAACATAAGGGTAGAAAATGTTAATATATTAAATTATAAGCTCAGAATGTCATTTCGGATGATTATGGACTAAAAATGTAATATATATATATAACTAAGGACTAACGGTGCAACGCTAACTCCGTTAGGGTAGAAACTGTAAAAACTGTAAAAGTTCAAGGACCAACAGAAACTTTATTACATTTTCATTTCTATTTTGTATTTTACACTTTTCCGTATCATCACGTGCATTTTTATGTTTCAGTCACATATTTAATAACGTTACGTTATATTTATATATAACGAGTTTTAACGATTTAACTTAACGTTTCGTTTCACCACTTTCGGGGAAACAATAATTATGATTTAAAGTCATAAAAACAAGATAATATTATATGTAATATTATTTTTGAACTTTAAACATTTTAAGCATATCACACTCACATCACCAATCAATCGTTATCCGTTACTCACTTTCAAAATCACTATTCATATTAAGTCAAATTCTCCGACTTTACCATTATCCAGGTCGTGTGTTGGAGCCGTTCCCATAACTTACTTGATTTTACATTTCACCTTGCCAGATACGCTCAAGGTGAGTCGTAGCCCCAATTTCTATCATTTAATTGTTTATTAAACTCTTTGGAGGAAATACATGCTTAACTATTTTCAATTACTTTTACAAGAACTTTAAACCTTTACATTACTGTGAGATTTCACAATCTCTACTTTTATATATTTTGAACTACTGTTGGGTGAGAAACCTGCTTACTTTTATGGATCATTGAAACAATACTTTTGTTTGTAAAACTATTACCTGCTGGTCTAAGAACTATATTTATGCCCATGAATATGTACTGTTAATTCCCTGCTGGGAAGCACGAGTGATATAAATAGATCTATTGAGGGTGACACCTCCATCTGTGTTGAGAGTCAACAGTCCGGATTGGACAAGCGGATGTATACCATGTCGAATTACAAGTGACTAGAAATAGCACACTTGCCGGGCCGTATTATTACATGACTCATTTCATGCCAACTGGTCGTAGCTTCGGTAACATGAAACTTAGCGTAGCGTAATAGCCTTTCGTATAACATTTCGTACTTCGTTATTTCATGAACTTATGATCCAACTTTACTGCTTTATATAAACTCTATGAACTCACCAACCTTTGTGTTGACACTTTTTAGCATGTTTTTCTCAGGTGTTTAGTTGTTGATATATGATGATGCAAGGCAGTGCTTGGCAGGGGCATAGACACACTTTTGGAGTGTACTCATAACACTCATGACCAGAGTTTTTGTACTATGGGACAACTTATAGCAAAATGGGCCTTGTTTTCCGCATTTCAATTATGTAAAACTTATGTTTTAAATTAATGAAGCTTTTAAAACGGATTTAATAAATTCGTTCTCTATTACTTGTGTTATGATCCAAATAAGTAGCACTCAGATGTTATTACCGCTGCGATCTGATTTGGGGGTGTTACAGATTGGCATCAAAGCTAAGGTTATAGAGAACTAGGTACACATAAAACCTAGATTATAACCGCTTTTTACAAAAACTCAACCTATGACCGCCAGTGCCAGCCTGCCTTACTTGCTACTTTACTTGCTACTATACTTATTATTTCAGCAAGCCTAGCTTATACTTGCATGCTATTTTGATGACATGTGCTTTCGTGTTAATTGTATACATATACATATGTACTTATATTATAGCTAATACTTTCTAGCCTTACACTAAAAATTATAAGTATCTCTTATATACTTACACATACATACCATACTTGTCACAAACTATGTCTTCTCTTATAAAATCTTACTATTCAACTCTGAGTTTGACCACACGTTTTATTCCCTTGAAATACTCATATTACTATCGTATAGGAAATCACCCATTTACCTGAACGTGACTTTAACACTATAACATGTCTCCTCGAAACATTTACTCTTAGAGCCTAATTTCCCTACTGCTCACTCTCCTTTACTTATTTTGAAGAAACATGTCACCCGAGAGGCAAAACCTAAACATAGCAGCCATGGAACAACTCATAGCCCATCGAGTCGTAGAGGCTATCAAGGAAGGAATCCGCTTGGCTTTAATGGACCGAGAAATACGCCCGGAAACTAACAACAAAAGGAAGTTCGAGGACGACTCAAAGCCCAACCACCTGCCAAACAAGCGACAAGAGGTCGTCAAGGTTTACTCTGCTGGACCTAATGACCAGAAGGTCTATGCTGGCAAATCACCACTGTGCAATCGTTGTACGCTTCATCACAACGGACCATGCTCAGTGAGATGCCGAAAATGTCAAAAGGTCGGGCATATGACCAAGAACTGCAGAGTCCCTATTCATACTGCTGCTCAGAGAGCACCAACAGCTAGTCAGAAAGCCTCCATTACCTGCTTCGGTTGCGGAGAGAAAGGGCACTACAAGACTGAGTGCCGAAAGAAGGAAAGCTCGCCAAGACTCGGATGTTAAGAACGAAGGGCACTACAAGACTGAGTGCCGAAAGAAGGAAAGCTCGCCAAGACTCGGATGTTAAGAACGAAGGATGAGCATTCCCTACCCTACCAAGTGAGACCTAAGTTTAAATTCTTTTAAGTTGTATCCCTGTAAGGATTTCATTAGTAGTTTCCTACGAACCTTGTCGTATTGTACGAATCTCGTGTACGTTATCTTAAGTTATAAGCTTATTTGACTCACAACTATTTGAAAACTCATATCAACTAGATGTGACTTTACTACTACCTTGGAAATAATGAATTGTTTCCTATTGTCCTACAAACTGTATTACATAATCAATTCGTAACAATACACTGCCATCTTGTTAGGGATCTGGTTAATATCATTCCTGACCGAACAATAGACTATTACCATCTTATAAGGTTCCCTCACAAACACTAGGATCCATTTCAGAGCTATCATGTTACCATCCTAGAAATTTCTAATTCATCACCGTTGTGCAAACCGATTTTCTTGTTACCTAGAAAAATTATTTAGGTTGTCATTTTACAAAAACAACACGTTGAACACCATCTAAAACTTTTGAGAAACATAATACTACTTTGACTGAGCCAAGCATCACATCATTGGTCCTCAATTATACATAGCCTAGCTACCTATGTCTAATTTGGGAAGAATCATGTCATGAATGAAACAGTCATCTTTTCAAATTTCCTAAAACAATCTTCATTCAAGAGCAAAGCCTTGTGACGAGACAAACTGTTCGAAAACATCCCTTTGGACAACACACAATAGACATCTACACCTAGTACCCATCATCCCAATGAAAGAAACCCAATATGAGGACAAACTCGAGAATCACAAGAATTCATAGGAATATATGGAAAGCGTAAATAACGTAAATTTTATTAGAATCCATGGAAATTAATACATAACGATATGATTAGCAACGGTAGTGCTAATGTTACAAAGATCACTAAGTAAGGTATAGAATCGCCAAAAATAGGTTGACCCGCCAAGGCAATGAAAAACACCACCACACCTACGAGAGTGAGAGCCACTATGGGATGTATCACCTTAATTATCTTGTACGATAAATACAAACAAATCATTAAACGCGGTAACTAAAGATGTGGTCTTATTCATAAAAAACAAACAAGTCTTATTACACATTCATTAGAGATTACATAGAAACACAACAAATACTTATTTCAACCATCCTAACGCAAGACTATTACCCCCATATCTTATCCATGCCGATGGCTAAACCCACAAGTGGTACGAGAATCACTAAAACCCCGATCAAAACTCCATAGTCTTCATCCGGAATGTAGGCCAAGTAGATGACAGTGACAATAACATACACAATCGCAAGAATAGTAACAAGATGCGGCATTATGAAAGGAGTAATAAGAGAAATATGGTTGGTGGAAGAATGAGAAAATTAATGGGGTTTTTATAAGGAGAAATATAGTCGTTAGAATCACTATTCCTAGTCGTTAGAAACACTGTTCATAGCCGTTGGATTTTTACTATTCATAGCCGTTGATTTTCACTGTTAAAGACCGTTGGAAATCACTATTCACAGCCGTTGGATCTATTAGGTGGCGATACATTCAAATTGTTTCATTTAGTGTGAGTAATTAAACGACTTAAGTAAAGTTACATTCCTATTACCCAAAATTCGTTAGAACTTTCAGTAAGAACTCGAATTCACGTAGGGAACGTGCAGATGAATTCAAGACCAAATATCCCCATCTTTCGTATCTTCATCTGATAACTCGAACTGAATGTCGGGACGACATTCAAATAAGGTTGGGAGACTGTGACAAATGATAATTTTCCACTTTAATAATTATGATTAATTATCAGAAATTGCGCATTATTTATTTTCTGGCATCTATTAATGAGAAGTTATTTTATTTAACTGTTTATTTCATTATAATAACTCTAAACACGTTGATACGTGATTCATTAAATATTAGAACAAGCTCACACGCGAACCACAAAAACCAAATATACACAAACACAGCTAAACGGACTCTTAAATAATCTCAGCCCAGCACCAAGCCTGTTACTGTTCATCCAGGCCCAACCCATAATCCCTTAAACTTAATATTTCATTTTTCATTCGACCAAATCACTCAAGCTTTGCCTTGTTTTCTCTCAAATTCGAAACAAGCAATATTCGATATTTTGTGCCTTTCGAATCTCCTCCCATTGAAGAATGAGTGTGTCGAATTTCATCTTTTAATTCCAACTCTTGATACGTGAACATTGATCAAAGTTAATCACCCTTTACACACCCATTCGAAATTCACTAAATTTTCATCATTTAACCAATTCGACCCAAACTCGAATTTACCTAGTTCTATTATGTTTCTTAGACCATTTGTGAGTTCCTAAGTGTGTTTCTCACCTTCTAAGCCAATATCACACGTTGGTATATTAATTTGGACCCTTAGAGTGTGCGTCGACATACATTTCATTACCAAATCAAAACCAAATCAAACCTTACACTCACAACACAAATATGTCTATATTTTTTAAATTTTACATTTTTTTTATTTTTATTTTTTTTAAATTTTTTTTTTTTTTTTTTTAATTTGAAAGTCGAGAATGCAACATAAAAGTTATTTTAAGCAATCCGTATGCATGATATGATTTAAGAAATGAGCATTGATTGACATGACTAATTCATGTGCCTAAACTTGTGCCTAAAAAAAAGATGATGACATGTGGCAAGATCAATGGTAAATGTTATGAGTGAGAAATAGTGGAATCCACTTGTCAAACATTGAATTGCTTAGGCATAATGTTAATCATGTGAATTAGGTCTTCTAATCATTTTTCTTAAGAAATATGTTGTGATTATTTACTCTTTCAAAGCATAAAAATGGGTTATACTATAGAAGCCCCTACATGATGTCAAATCATAGGGGACAAAGGGAATCTTCTTTTTATTTTGCAGTATAACACAGTTTTCTGTCAGTTTCTGTTTCGTATTTCTGACAGTTTTTAGCGTTTGACATATTAAACTTTATATTTTCTGTTCCGTACTTTCAGGTTTATAGTTTTTTGATATAAATAAAATTAAAAAAAAAAAAAAAAAAAAAAAAAAGGGGGGGGGGGGGGGGGGGGGGGGGGGGGGGGGCTTGGATAACAAAAAAAGAGGGGGCTTGTATAACTTGTCCCTTTCAAAGCATAAAAATATACATCTCATGATGAGTTTTAACTTATAAAACTTTCTTTTGCTTTTAACTTGTGTGAAGTAAAATAAGTCTACATTACACCTGTTAAGAGAAGTACTCCAATAGATACTTATAACTAGATGTGACAAACTTATGAGTCGATTGGCCTTTGTAGTTTTTAGCACTTATCAATAATTGGAAGTTAAAATAAGCAAATTACTACGAGTTAAAAGAGGTTAGATCGACTGATGTTATCTAGATTTCTTATGTGTTCATATAATATTTAGATTTTTCTTAGTTTTCACCAACTTTGTAGTATTTTTTTCTTAAAGAAATAATTTTTCACCACTAGCCGTGTGACTATGCTTGATAATTTTATTTAATTGCTTCTTTCCCATCAACTTATTTCCTTTTTATTTTATTATGCCTTTAGAATTCTAGTTTTTTTTGTCTGTTAACATGTGTCTATTTTTTAAATTCACAAGAAATTGTTATCAAGTAGTTAAGGTATTATACAATTAGCTTTTGAAATTTAATATTCTTATATAATATTTAATTGTAAATGTATGATATAAGGGTGCGTATGAGACATAGATCATACTATCAAACAATTAAGAATGTGTATTTAAGATGACCGATACTGTTGATTTTGCATCAATTAGGTGATGATATATGTTTATTGAGAATTTTAAAGTGTTTATAAAAAGATCGATTGATATTGTAAAAAAGGAACTGGAAACTAGTTAATTTAGCATATTATTCCATATGAGTTATGATAAACTCGAATACATTTGTCAGAAGCTATATCTATATCTAGAGCTAGAAGTCTAAAATAGCATAGTTACCAAAAGATTTGCGTGCATCATTTTACTACATAGGCTTTTAAGCTATATGTATGTTGTCACACACGTCATACATCTAATAATGTACCGCTTGGGCGTGTCACAAATAATAGGACGATAATGTAATTTCTTTTATATAAGTGCATGCTTGAGCTAGCGTAGCGGAGATCTAGTGTAAAAACTTATATGTAACTAAATATATCAATCAAAGATATATTGTAATGATATAACTTTTAGTTTTATGAATTCACAGGCATTTTCGCACACTTGAAGTAGAGTTATTAAAATATAATTTCATACATTATTAACACTCGGATGTTGGAAGTGATTTTTGTGATATGAAATATAAATTTGAGGTTTTAGAAACTTTGATACCTTTTACGGATTGCACACTTTACACATCTTCGTATCCTCATGTATGACTTTTGATACATCCAACTAATTATTTATATTTCTATATGTATATTTAGGGAACACTAACTACATTTTTCTTAGCTATACGAGGAGTGAGGAGGATTATTAGATTTTACTGTATTCTTTAAACGTTGGGCTTGCATCGATTATAGATTTGAGATTAATTTGAAATATTGGAGTAGCCCACCACTATTTAATTTGTCTTCAAATGGGTATTACCGGCCCATTAAACACTTGAAAAACCCACAACTCAAGTCCACCAACTTCAAAATTGAAGTTGAACTTGTATTCTACAATTGATGCTTATGTTGCAAGGATTTAATGGTGAGTTATTTGCTATTTACCATGAGGTGCAAACCGGAACCGGTTTTTTTTTAACTGGTCTAATAAACCGGAACCGGTTTTTTTAAAACGAACCGGTTTTCAGTTTTGATAGTTGACCGGTTTTTTACCGGTTATAAATCCGGTTTTTTCAAATAACCGGTCTTAACCGGTTTTATTTATTTTTATATATAACCGAAAAAAAACCGATTCCGAACATTTATAACCGAAAAAACAGAAACCGGTTTTTAGGAAAACCGGTTTTCCCAAAACCGAAAACCGGTTTTAACCGATTTATTTGCACCTCTAGTGAGTTATTTGCTATTTACCAAGATCGAGATCTTAGGGCGTCTGTTTCGTCTTATATAGCTATCTTATGACTTATTTGGTTTTGGGCTTATGTTTCATAAGCTCATTTTTTTGGCTTATTTTGAAACTTTTCGGCTTATATAAGTTTATTATGTCATAATAAACTTTAAAAAAAAAAACATTAATGACACCTTAAAAAGTTTAGAAGAGATAGTGGTAAATGCATTATATGTAGTATACATAATTAATGTATACATTTTGAGGTCGCATGAGAAATGATAAGAATTAATCACGAGATACACCAGTTAAGCTGCGTATAGCTAAACAGAAAAAAAAAAAAAAAAAAAAAAAACTCACAAGTTCTCAAGTTTAAACCTCGCTTGGATATGCATGCACACATCTTCCGGATGACGAGAGAAAAGTAAAACACGGCCACGATTATAACCCAGTTAAATAGCGTACATCCATCCGTCAACTTTTGTGTAAAACTAAAATCCATAGTTGTTAAGATCCCACTTCTGATCTTAAGATCTTACGATTATACGATACTACAAAGCAAAACGATCCAGATCCTACGTAAGATTTTAGCAAGCTTAAGATCTTATAAGATCCCGATCTTGACCATATGATCTTAAGGTATAATCCGATCCGATCTTATTTTTCTTCAACCGCAAACTAAAAATCTACAAAGTTATGGATTATGTTTAATAGAATTTAAAAAACAACATGTAAATCTTCTTAAGCATTTCATATTCATAATCTAAGACAACATTTCCATAAAACATTCATATAATTTTGTGTTTATAATATATAATAATTTATTTATTTGACAATATTACAAAAACTATTAAGAAAATGACATTATAGTCCCGATTCGATTTTACGATTTCAATTTTGAAAAAAAAAAATGACCCCGAGTAAAATTCCCATATCAAAAACCTTTGCTAAACTCAAGATATTAACATAATCAAGATGTTAACATTTGAATCACCAAATTTAAGATGTTGTATTTGAAATTCCAAAAATGGATCAAGTCACATAAGGCTGGCCCAGTAAGGGCAATCAATCCCTGTCATTTTCTCTGACACGTCAGCTTTCTCTCTCCAGCGACCTTCAGGCGATTAGGTGCCCCAGTAAGGGCGACCATATATATATATATATATATATATATATATATATATATATATATATATATATATATATATATATATATATATATATATATATATATATATATATATATATATATATATATATATATATATATATTTAACATTTTTAACATAAACTCAAATTTCATTAATAATTAAAACGTTACATAATAATTCGAATAAAATAAAAACATTACAACACTTATTAAAACATTACAACACTTATTAAAAACTAATAATCTAGGTTGTGGCGTGCCTTGATCGAATATTTGATTTCCTGCATTTTTTGTCGTTGTAAATCGGGCAAAGATGGGTCGATTGGTGTGATATAGAATATGATGTCTTTTTGATATTTCTTTTCTCGATCAAGTTCAAGTCTTTGTTGTTCTAGTGCAAGTCTTTTGTCATCCATTTCCGCTTTCTTTTGCTCCAGCTCCAACTCCTTTTGCCTTTGCTCCAGCTCTTTTTTCTTCAACTCGTAGTATCTGTCTGCCAGCTCCTTCTTCTTTCCCAATGCCATGGACTTAATGGTTTTCCATTTCTCGGCTACATCTTCCATATAGGAAGACTTGGAACTCTCCGACGATTTCTTCTTATTTTTCTTAGCGGCATCACGACCAATTGGTCGCTCATTTCGAGTCTCTTCATCATCAGGCACATCCGAACCGGTTTCAGAAGTCCTTGCTTTTTTTTCGACCCGCATCTTGGCTTAAAAAAGCCGGCATCTCATTATCCTTCCAAAGCATTGTCGTAAATGGCACAAAACTGACCAACTCTAGGACGAATCCTATTTTTCCACTTGGTAATAATCGAGTTGTACGTTCTTTCTGCACCAACCTCTTTTTCAAAGTAAGTAATCACTTTCTGCCAAAATCCCTTAGCATTTTGGTTGTTTCCCATTATGCTATTCTCGGACGTATCACACCAAGCTTTGCACAACGCGATCTCTTCTTTGCGTGTCCAAAGCGACGAATCATTCTTGGTTTCTTTCTCAACAGTCTTCTTCTTAGCCTTTGTAGCTCGTTTCTTAGGTTTGACCGGTGACATCTCTTCCGAAATAGTGTTGTCGTCGTCATCATTTGGAACCGTATCGTGACACGATCCATGAGCCGAACCTTGACCCGAACCGTGATACTCTTGACTCGGATAACCTTCAGCCGGATAACCCGAACCAGTTCCCACATAAAAATATGGATTGTTGTATAATTGTTCTTTAAAATCACAAGCATCAAAATTCATACGGTTAACCGGAGAATAATGTTGATAATTTGAATAGAAAGACATTGATGAATCCATTGTTGGACGATACACCGATTCGGGTGAGCCATACATAGATTATTGGCTTCGACGGGAGTCGCTTTGTTGTTGTTGTTGGTTGTTTTGATACGGTGGAACAAATGGACGATTCATAGGACGATTTATATAAAATGGATTGTTAGTTTGTTGTTGTGGAGGTTGTTGCAATTGATAATCTAAACTAGCGGGTCGGAAATTGACGTTTGGTGAGACACCGGTTAACCGAAAATTCGGATCCAGTGTTAATTGCGGGATGTTTTGTGGCAATCGGGATTTTCGGCCTTTTGGTTGTGGTGTTTTCTTAGACATTTTGAATAGAGAGAATTGTGAGGGATTTTCGGCCTTTTGGTTGTGGTGTTTTCTTAGACATTTTGAATAGAGAGAATTGTGAGATTTCGTGGATTGAAGTGTGTTAATATGTTGTGTATTTACAAGGTGTTTTTTTTTTTTTTTTTTTTTTTTTTTTTTTTTTTTTTTTAAAAAAAACGGCTAGTTCCAAACGTCTAGTTATATATATATACTAGCTTATAGACCCGTGGAATCACGGGCTTTTTAAAGAAATTATGCATCAAGAATTTAAGTGTGTGAATAAAGTAAGAAATAACAACGGACGTTAACGGATTGAGTATTTTTTGAAAGGCATAGTAGGTAATATGTCAATTATACGATAAACAATTTGGTTGAATAAAGTAAGAAATAACAACGGACGTTAACGGATTCAGTATTTTTTTAAAGGCATAGTAGGTAATATGTCAATTATACGATAAATAATTTGGTTTGTCACTATTAAGAAAATAAACATGCATATATCGTCTTCTCAAACTGATAAATAGTCTTAAAATGGAAAGATATGCAGTTAACGTCAAACACATAAGTAGGCTGAGCAAAACCGACCGACACCCATTACAGTGAAAATGATTTAACATGTGTTTCTATAAAACATATATATGTGTGTTAAAGAAAAGTTGAAACCTACCGTTCTAAACATAGATCCCAAAATTTCTCGTTAAGAATATAATTAATAGTTGACTTGGCCATATAAAGCTTGTATCCAAACCAAATTCAAAGGAAAAAAAACCTATTAGGAACGTTTCACTACATAGAGCATACTGTAATTTAATCCTTTCCTCTAGGAAGTTTCATTGCTTTTAGCAATACCAATTCTAATAGTTACTATTGTGAAATTAGGTTGACTCACCTACGTAGTGAAAGGATATGGTCTATTTCGGGAGCTGTCAAATGATTGATTTTTCACATTTTAACCATCCACAATTGTAATAATTATTATAAACATTATCATTAGCATGTAATAAGCCATAAGTATCACTGATTTCCAAATAACATAAGGTTAAGTTCTTGGTCCCCAACTATTTGTAGCAACTGAATTTCATTAATATAGATCATTTTCTTATGAATCACTTTTTATTAAGATAGTCATCCAATGAGAAAATGGTATCACCTGTTGATAACAGGTGGCAATTCTCTTGAATAAAATGGATAACAAAGAAAATATTTTATTAAAATGGTATGAAATGAGCTTTAAGCAAAATATAGTAGTTGGTATTAAAACATACCAAACCAGTTACACACATGCATTCATCCTAGGATGTATGAGCGCTCTGTGATTCCATTCTTTAGCTTGGTTATCTCTTTTTGATAGGAGCCCAAATCCGAACAGCCCCTCGTGGTCCTCAAAGAGAAAATTAAACAACAGATTAGAGAATACTTGAATGAATGAACAGGTTAATCTGTTTATTATACATCTATACCATTTGGTAAGCTTCAAGAATTTTTATGCCATTTAGTAAGCTTCAAGAATTTCTACTTGTCTAGTTTTAATTAGCCATTTCAGTACAGTCCAGTTTTAGGGAAGTTGCGGGATACCAATCATCATAAATCAACCAGATGCTCGGCATTAAAACCTCTACATAGCGACCAGATGCTCGCCATCTAATGAATGAAAATACCTTAAGGCTGTTATGAATGAGTATTCGATTAGTAGGTGTTAATAACTATATATAACTGTTTTAATGGACAATAAACAACAAATGATAAATCCTCAATCCATAAAAGAAGCCAAAAAAAGGTAGAAGATCATTTGCCTTATATAAGTTCAAGTTAATAACTTTATAAGCGAAAGAAATTCTTTTCAAAAGGCAGTAGGGATGTTCGGGTTAACTTACATATACTTTATGAAATTCAAAAAAGAAACAAAGTACTATTGACACCAAACTCGAGGAGAGTTTTTTTGAAGGCAACTTATTTAAGCTAATACACATGATCATATATGTTTCTGTTGCTTTCAGGGGGTGTTTGGGAAAGCTTATTTACATATCAACAGCCTATCAGATAAGCTGTATGAAAGCACAATGCGTTTCAGCCTATCCTAAAAAGACTACATGCTAAAAAGGATGATTAGAAAGTCTTGTTAAGCGGGATCTTCCAAAACTTCATTTTTTTTTGTTTGCAATTTTCCTTCTTTACATTTTTTGTTTAAGCTCAAGTACTGATTTAATGCATAAGTCATTTATGTATGGCCTAAAGTACCATAATGCACGACATGTTTTATTAGCAGTGGCCATATCGACAAATCATGAAATGGGTCAAAACCGATTACTTTGTAGTATCGGGTTGACCCACATGAAAATACTTTTAGAAATTATTTTATGGATAACCAAGCATATAGTTAGCTTAATTTCTTGATTACTCTAAGTTGTACTAATTAGCTTAACTTCTTGATTACTCTAAGTCGTACTAATTAGCTTCTTAAGTCTTAACACACATCCAAACACCCTGTACGCATCTTATTCTAGACATATCACGCACAACCAAGGCTTCACTTGATTGGCTATTCATGCATTTACTGAAATTCCTAAAAGCATGACTTGAAACATATTCACATCAAAAGAACTTCCAAATATATTGCCTTGATGCGCAGATGATAACCTCCCACATTTTCATTTCTCATAAACATTCCATCGAACATCTTCTCTGCGGCCTTCAAGTCGTGAAGAAGAAGAAAATTATAAAAATGCAATCAATAATGTGAGTTTCCCCATTTTTTTTCTAGGGTTTAGCAACACGCAATTGAAGTGAAACTAATCAAGCCAAATACACTATAAACTGAATCAAAACCCAAAATAAATAACACATCAAAATAGCTTTACTACGGGATTTCAATCGAAGCCCTAAGGGTTTGCATAATCAATGGAATTTTATTTAAAATTTGAATCGAAACAAAATTAAATCGAAGAACAATCGAAACTTACCAGTTTTGATAGCAGTGATTATATGGTTTTGAAATTGGAGAGGATGATTTGATTTCAGTTTTGAAAATTATTAGCTATTCGGTTAAAAGGATGAGAGAATAAATAATTTAATGACTTAACAAAAATAAGAGAACTGAGATAGAGAAATGAAGCTGCAATGATATGTTGTACGCATTAAATCACCGGCCAATCACAAGCGAGACACATCATCGCATTGATTCCATGGGCTGCTTCAAAGAGTTGTAACATGTAGCTGTATATATATATATATATATATATATATATATATATATATATATATATATATATATATATATATATATATATATATATATATATATATATATATATTTTTTTTTTTTCTTTTTCAAACGGCTATGTTCCAAATGGTCCAATTAAATGCAACTTTTACGTACACATTTACTCGATCGTGTATGCGACCAAGATACTAAAAAAAAGATGGCGATCGAGTATGATACAGAAGGGCGATCGAGTGCAAATCTATCAGTTAGTCGATCGCCTAACATTATTGCGAGCAGCCTAAGTAACATAACACCCACTCACCCACTCCCACATGAACACCTCATTTCTGTCATGTCAACTACATAACTGTCACTAATTTATACAAACAAACAAACCCTTATTTAATTACTCATTACAATAAATGGATCATCATCAAAATTAGTAAAACATGAATCCAAACACTAGTCCAACTTCATCACCACGTGCAACTCCATCTAGTACATCAACTTCTTGGTTTTCCGGCATTGTTCGTGTTGGTCGGAAACCAAACAACAACAGCAACCTTAACATGGTCGGAAAATCCGACTTTTCAGGAAGCGGTGGGCCCACTGCTGGTCCGGTTAATCGAAAGGGTCAGTTTCGTGGTGTTATGTTTAAGTATGGCCCTAAATCTGCTCAGGTATAATAAGTTTGGTTTATTATTTTTGAAGATTGTTACTTTTTAAGGTTATTTGTTGTTTTGTAATGAAATGTTGTGTTTGTAGTTAAGTTTCTTGTGAAATTGTGATTAAAGATTGGATCTTTATTTGGTTAGGGGGTGTTTGGGATATTGGTTATTACCGAAAAGCGGCTTTGAGTGTTTAAATGGATGCAAAGTAGTTGTAATTGTATGCTTATTCAAAGTGCTTATGTGATTCTGCTTATTTTACGTCTTGAATATTTAAATAAGTAGTATAGTTCCAAATACCCAACCAACCATTCATCTGATTGTTGAGTGTTTCATTACAACAGAAGCAAATCCAAACGCGTTTGTCATTTGAGAGTTTAAAGATTATGTGGTCACTATACTCGGTTCTTGATCATTTAGACTAATAGTAATGGCGACCCCAAGTTTCTGGGGTCACCCCTTACTCTTTAGCGCCACATCAGCTTCTCTCTCTAAGACCAAACACATGACCAAATGCCCGTAGTAAGGCGACCCCGGTCACAACCAAAAACATACCCCACAAAAATTAATTAAAAAAAAAACTCACACACAAACTTTTGCAAAAGGTTGGGTCGGCGTGCTGATCGAATCAAGCAAAAAAGAGAGAGGGGGGGGGGGGGGGGACGCGGCGGAGGAGGGTAGACCGACCCTGGGTATGGTCGCCATTACAATCAGCCTTAGTATGTGTTTACTGCTTAAGATTTCGATATCAATCTGAATTCCCACTTTCTAGGCACATGATACTATTTCTAATGAATTCCAAATAGCCATAAACGTATATTGACTTGTATGCTGACTCTCTCCCTATGTTATTTCTTTTCCTTAAGATGATAATGGCTTGATCAACGGGCTTGTTATTCTTTACATGGTGATTGGTGTTGAGAGTTTGGTGGTGGGATGGCTCATTTAGATGGTAAATTTTCGGGAGGTTACTAACAGGTTTTGAGATTTACGATGGGAATGGCTATGTGATGGTGATTTAGAACAGGACGTTATGTGAATATGTTCTAGCATTTTATTTTGTCACTAGCTTATTGCTAGTGGGAGATGATGAAGCAGTAGGCAACTATTCATATAAGAATTTTAAGTCATGGTCTTCACTTCGATTCTTTATGAACATCTTAAAAGTTGATCGAACACGACTCATAAACGTTAAATCAACTATCGTGTCAACCTTTTGTTCACTAGTGATAAGTTATCTTGGAAAGGCAGTCACTTTTAGTTGGGTTTGTGTAATGTTTATGCTAGCCTTTTGATTTAACCATTTAGTTCCCTAAAATGGATATTGATATGCTTTACTTTTTGACGCAGGTTGCATTTAAAACTGGAGACTATAAACAACAAGTTGTTTTTATTGGCGGATTGACAGATGGATTTTTGGCTACGGAGTATGTATAAACACTTGTCCTTTAATTGTTTTTTATTTATTATTTGAACCACAGTTGCTTACCAGATAGATTCTGAACTATTGGATATGCTTACTTTTAAAACAGAACCTTACAAATACATACACACTATGAAAACAAAATTTACGTGACTGAAGGTTCATACAGGCAGTAGTTATCTTGCCTTCCTTAATTGTATGTTGTATTATTAATAACACAAGATATGCCTTTCTAAAAAAAAAAAATAATACCACAAGATAACCAAATTCATCAACAACAAATTCATACAGGCAGTATTTATATTGCTTAATTTATCAACAACAAATTCATAAGGTAACCAAATTACAAAAAGCAAAAAACGATATAACCCTTTGTGGAACAAGATAGATAGAATGCGGAGAGGAATAAACAAGTCTCTTAGGAATACACAGAGACCCTATATGATAAACAGAGCTAAACAAGATGTAATATGTGGGACACGTTGATGGTGAATAGATTGGAAGAAATGGTGTTATAAATGAGATGGTCTGATTCCTAATGATAACTTTCTTTTAAAAAACTTCTAATTTCTAATTATAGGATTCCCTGCAAGCAATCGTAAGTTTGGACCAAGTGCTAGAGCTTAAGTATGTTATGATATTGGTGATTATACCAAAGGGTTTGTGTCCCAATGGTACCCAATGTTGTGTAAGAAGCTCCCAGACCAAATGGTTGGGGTCCTGCTTAGGACATGTGAGATAGATTTGTGGTGTGTATAGTGTGAGATAGTTACTTGCCGTTCAAAAATAAAAAATAAACAATAAAAAATAAATGATGTTGGTGATTACACATAATTGCGTGAAGGACACTATAGAAAAAGTGGTTGGGCCTATGACTTTTTGGAGGATGAACAAACGTAAGAAGTCTCAAGTACCTTCATCCGGGAAGCCCACATTTATGTTTATTTCAGCTTCAACTTAGTTTATGTGATTGTAATACTCTTTGGGACTAAGTCTACGATCTAAGCCTGTGTATAGAATTTGCTGAAATTAAGTGTTGAAGACACTTAGAAGGACTTCTTGATGGAATTCTATTTAATTTTCAAGCATGGTAGGCTAGATCAAGGCACGTTAATTTGGTAAGTTCCTATGACAAGATTATTAGAAGCTTGTTAGACTCTGATTTAGGAAAGAGCAACATCTTGTAAGACTTCTTTGATGTTCCTATACTGTAGTTAGAAGGCTAACCACTATCCTTATGAATCGGTAGCTATGTTTCATTTTAAATAAACTACTTGATTGATGTACTTCGTGAGGATTATTACTTTATTGCTAGTTCTGGTGACACAAGCTTTATGGTTGCAGTCTTAATTGGCTTATTAATTAAGTATTTTGTCTATTAGTTGTGACTCCTATTTATAGGGGCTGGGGTGCGGGTTCAATTATGAGGAATAGTAACATCACACAAGTCTTTCACGAGATATTTTTATTGAAACGTGTTGCGTACTTCGGAAGTCACCTATCTGTAATAGGGGCTAGGGTCGGACGCTTTTATGAGCAATAATAAATCACACAAGTCTTTCATGAAATATTTTCTTTCAAGGTCATAAGTCTACCTAGATGTTTATAACCTCTCTGTCTAGTGTCTACAGACTTGGTAATTAAGTGTAGCTTGATCTAGCCTACCAAGATTGACTTCTTCCTAACTGCATAATACTTGAATTTCTTTGTAATTTAGATGAATCTATAGTAAGTACCTTAGTCTACCAATGGGCCGTTAGCCCAATGGTACCCAAGGTGTATTTAAGCTGCCTCACCCAAGTGGCGAGGATTCAAGTACAGTCATCGGACATAGGTGTCGATTAGGTTGTCAAAAAAGAAAAAGTACCGTAGTCTTTCCAAGTCTGTAACTTACAAGTGTTCTCTTATTAATTGCTACTGTTCTTCAGCACTCTTACTATCCACTTGTGTAACAAATAATAGACATTTGTTACTTTTGGATTGTGGAATCCTGGCAAATCAAACTTAGGAGATAGCACAGGGCCATATAAAGCTCATTAATGGCGACAAAACTTAGAACTTTTCAAATATTAAACCTATAATCCATTTATCTCTTATTTTTATAGTGGGCTAGTGATAAAGGGCAACTGGTGCAACAGAAATTACAATCTGGTAAATGTCTACAAAATATTAGTAAAGAAAACAGATAAATGGATCATGCCAGGGTACACACATGCATTATAGATCATGGGAGAAAAATATAAAGGTAATAAAAAATAATCGAATCGATAGACTGCTGGTCAAAATGGTAGCCACATTCCCCCTTGTCCCTTTTCAAAATGATGTAATATGGAGTAACAGAACATGTTATACGTTTAAAGATGCATATATAGATATATTGAGCAGAACTTAGTTTTGAACATTCATTTGGGTAAAGTTGATTTCACTTGAATGTTCGATGAAGTTTGTAAGTCTAAATAGTGTCATTTCTGTGCAGATATTTGGAACCGCTGGCAATTGCTTTGGATAAAGAAAAGTGGTCACTGGTTCAGTTTTTGCTTTCATCTTCTTACAGTGGATATGGTGTCTCGAGCTTGAAAGAGGTAACTCTTCACTTTCCTCATTCATCTTCCTTGATTATTCCAGGTTATCTTTGGCATTTTATGAACAAAATCGAAGAAGAAAATTTGTATTAGTGTTTGGCTTTATATGAACTAGATATTTACAAAACGGGTTAACGGAGAAGGATCCTTATTGAGTTTACTTGGGGAAACCCGAAACCGTGCCTCTTTGGCTCTGACGTACACGGCCTAACTGGTATTCCCGTGGCCATCCCAAGTCTAGTGACGTTTGAAGCTTGGTCTCTTCCGAAACTTTAAGGACACCTTACCACTGGGCCACATTGGAGATGGTTATATAAATAAGATAATTGTTATATGATATTTCTGTAATGATCTTCCACTCTACCATTTATTCAAATATTTTGACATGACCTCTTTAAGATTTGGCAAGACCCAAATCAACCCATTCATCATGAACAGGTCGAAATTGCCACTCAGATATTAAAGCTGCTACAGGTCATTTACTTGTTTATTTCTCTATCAAGTTCATTCATTCCTGTTTTTTCTTATGTATAAATGTAGGATGCATCGGAGCTTGACCAGTTGATCAATTACTTGATAAACAAAGAAGATTCAGAGGGCGTAGTGCTGCTTGGACACAGTACAGGCTGTCAAGTAAGTGCGTATTGTATTCTCTTAATTTGAAATTGCATTAAACAGGAACTAAGATACAAGTGGTTAAGTAAATAACTTACTTTATTTTTTTATAGGATATTGTTCATTACATGCGTACCAATGCAGCATGCTCAAGAGCTGTTCGTGCTGCTATTCTACAGGTATCAGTTCCTCCATGCACCTTTGTTTCTATGCAAATAGTGTCATCGTATTCTTGATGGTACCTGTGCTAACACTTGCTAGTAGTTTGGATTTTGGCTACAAATATCAAAACTTGTACTATTCGCAACGTGTTTCTTGTTTCAGTTCAAACTGCATTAATTTGTAAGAGGTGCTGACCAGTTTACATATAAATGGGTTGAGGACTTGACCATTTCAATAAGAAAGAAAATGTGTTGAACATTGTAGAGATGTTGATAGTCTCCAAATTGTATAATTACATCTTAAATTGCGTTATTAAAAAACAGTTTAACATTGTTACTTTGTGACTTTATGTGTATACTTTCATTTAAATATCAAACGAAATCTTATGGATATATGATCATACATATATTTGAACTGGTCAGGCTCCAGTTAGTGATCGAGAATTCAGAGCAACTCTCCCTGAAACTGCTGAGATGATTGATTTAGCTTCAAAACTAATAAGCGGAGGTCGAGGATCAGAGTTGATGCCAAGAGATGCAAATCCAGATTCCCCAATAACTGCTTATAGGTGAGAGTTCTATACACATACACACGTACATATCATATAGCATATAATGTGCATCTGTATGCAATAATATTTTGGGTAACTTTGATAAATATATTGTGAACATTATACTAGACATAGCAAAAATGTCGGAACGTTCATTTTTATTAGAAAGATTACTTGGCTGGAACACAGAACCTCATATGAAGTTGGTAGATTTAATGGTAAGTTGATTACTATAATGGAATACTTCTGTAGCTGATGAATCCGTTATTCTGCAGATTTCACTCTCTTTGTGCATACATGGGCGATGATGATATGTTCAGTTCAGACCTCAGTGATGACCAGCTTAAACAGAGACTTGGCCACATGTGTAACACACCTTGCCAGGTATGCATATGCCCATGTGAAGTATTTGGTGATTCCCGATCAATTCATTATGTGATGGATCTGAATCACATATAATTATCATTATGCAGGTACTGTATTCTATGGCCGATGAATATGTACCAGATTATGTTGACAAGAAAGCTTTGGCAGAAAGGCAAGTTCACAGACCTATTACTTTCACTTGCGCAAATAGTTTACTTTAGAGGTGGTAAAATGAGTGAGTTGTGCCAGTTGGGTAACATGTCAAAATGGGGTTGGGTCAAAATAGGTCATCCTTTTTTTTTTTTTTTTGGGTGACAAATATGAATAAAAAATAATCTAATTTTTTGAGTAAAAAATGCAGTAGGTTGTTTACGTTAGCAATACATAACCTTTTGCCCTTTGACTCATTTCCTTTGTAGCTAAATGTTTTGGAGTCACCCATTCAACTTGTTGATAAAACATAACCTTAATCCTCCGTTCATATGTAAATATGCCGGGTTGCTGCCTTTATGAATGTCTTGGATAAATGACTGATCTTGTCCAAATTCTTCTGAATATAGATTGTGTAGAGCATTAGGGGGTGCAGAGAAAGTTGAAATAGAGCATGGAAACCATTCTTTATCCAATAGAGCCGCCGAAGCTGTAGAGGCGATCATGGGTTTCGTTAAGAGTGGGGGTCCTAATGGGTGGGATGATCCTTGGAGCTAAGATAACAACGGTGTCATTTTTTTTTTCCTTATTAATATTCAACATTTTTGCGTTTATTTTTTCAAATTATCTTGATTTTGTAGTTTCTTTACCAAAGTGTTTGTTACATTCTTAAAGCTGTAACCTTGAAGGATAAAAGAGAACCTCAGCCCCATGAACCAAATCCCTTCTATATTGCATACTCTACGTTTGCTGTGTTGAGGTGGTTACATAGTCAAGATTGGTTATTGTGTAAAACGGATCAATTTCAGTACATGTTGAAACAAGATGGGTAGAGTTGACAAAAGTATTTGTTTATTTATTTTCCTCAACATAATTAATGGAAGTCATATGTCATTGTAAAAACAATATTGTTATAGTAACCTAATTTTTAATCATGTGTATACACAAGGTTGTTAAATAAAAATTTTCTATAATATTATGTAAAATATTTTTTACTTACATAGTTACAATACCCGTGCAAACACACGAGTACACAAGTTTTTACATTGTTGTAAAGAAACACAAATTAATACTTAAAACAGTTTTATTATTCCAAGAAACTCAAAAGAATTAATCACAACTTATCTCAATCAGTAAAAAAAATATACACAGATCTGAATCTACTACTACAAGTAATACAACCATAATCAATACTAAGAATGATCAAGATGATCAAACACAAACTAGGGTTTACAATTTT